>VUYV01000039.1:415973-583860 GCA_008711295.1 Anarhynchus alexandrinus
GCGCGGGTGTCCCCTCGTCCCCTCCGCCGCGGGGTGCGGGGCCGGCGCCGCCTCTGCCCGGTGCGGGGTGCCGCAGGGAGGGGGCCGGCGCTTTAGCTGCCTGAGGGGGGGGTTTATTGGGGGGGTGGGGACGGGTTATTGTCCTTTTAACAACACCACCGTGAGGCAAAGAGGTTAACGGGATGCTTTGTTACAATTTCGGTTTCCTCATCATCCAAATCTTGCTAACCTGACCGATGCGGGTGAACCGCGGGCCAAGAGGGGACTGGGGGGGTGTGTCTAGAAGAAAGTGTAGGGCTCTATTTAAACCTCTTTGTCCTCCGTGTAGGCTTTCCAACTGAATACTTTTATGTTTCTTCTTCGCTGGTACGTTAAAAGTCTATACAAAGACCATCACAGCTGACTTCAGTTCCTTTGCCTTTGCTCCCTCTGCTCTGAGGCTTTGGATGTGTATTTTGAATTTTGTTCCATGTCAGTGGTGTGAGACTTCAATTCTGCAGACAGGTTTTGTTTGTTGGGTTTTTTTTAAGTTGTTCTATTTCTAGTTGGACTTTGATGAAAAGAGAACGTGGGGGTTATAGTGCCTTGGCAATACTATGTATTTCTGTAGCTGTGACACATTTTGTGCTTAAATTTAGCTTTTTTTTTTTCTTCCACTTGAATAATTTTCATTTTTTTTATTATTACTGTTTTTGCAGATGACACCACTGGTAAGCAAGAAGATGGACCAATTTCTGGGTGAGTCCAGAGACTGTTTATTCGTTACAAAAATATATGCTGCAAAGAAGATCAAGCCACGTTGAGCACAGCTTCACGAATGCTGTAGACCAATGCCGTTGCCAGAAACAGCAGCCGATCCTTTTCCCATCCCATGGGGTCATCCCCAGCCGCTGCGCTTGGGCTGGCCCAGCATTTATGGATTTGGAAGGTGAACTAGATCGGTCAAATGATTTGACTTAAAACTAACTTTTAACCCTTTTTTTTCCCCCTCCCCAATTATATTAAATCAGATCTGTTTCCCAGTTTAATTCCCTGGGAAAAATGGTGCCTTGAGGATTGGCCTTTGTGCTGGCCCGACAGTGGTAAAACTGTGGCCTGTGCTTTAGCCTGGAAAAGCCAAAAACCTTGAGCCTAGGTTAAACTCTTGACATGATCAAATCAACAAATTATATGAGATCTATGAAGTACGTGGTTTGGGTAAGACTTACAGATAAAAGCGTTGGGGACAACTTAATGGTCAGTTTTGCTTTCTGTGTATGGAAAGTATTGTCTGTCCTTGATTATAACTCCCCTATATTTGTAGCAGTGTGTTTTGCACCAGCAGAATTTTCTCTCAGCAGAAACACTCTCTGTTTGCCATTCTTAAATGTAACATGGTTTTCAGAAGACTTGATCTTCACTGGACTTCTGTGCGCTCGGCACCTTCAAAAGTTCAGTTTAATGCTTATTGTCCTTTAAGGTCATTGTGAATTCAGCATCTGGAATTTCTGAGATTGTTAGGAAACGGTCCTACTTCTGTAGTAAGTATCCTATGCTTAGGGAATATGAAAACTTGTTGAAAAACAAGTTTTAGGCAGACTTGGTGAATTGTTACCTATACATCAAATCTAGACTTTTAGTTTAGATAGAAATTTACTGCTAACCTGCATAAATCTCTTGTTCCTTGTTGCTTTCATCTGAAGGTAGTGTTACTTTACAAGCAGGATTAAAAATCTGAATTTCCAGCAACTGTCTCAAATAACCGCAAGATGCTTGAAGGAAGAGTATTAGTGGCCATGCTAGCTCTCCTTTTTTTTTTTTTTTTTTTTTTNTTCCCCCTTCTTGGTTTTGTTCCTTTTCTTTGTTGCACAATGAGAATCTTCCTGAATGAAGAGCTGTGGGGTGTTTTAAGAAAAATGACTCTCTGTTTGCTATGTTGTCGACGCCTGCAGCTCCAGGGATACATTGCTGCCATGTCTGGAGTATTTGTCTCTACCCATGAAACAGAAGTCAGCGTGGGGTGGGACGCAGTATCCGTTAACATTCCTTAGCCTAAAGGATGCATTGAATACCAGCAGGCTGTGCAGGATGCTGTTAACGTCAACAACACACAGGGATATATTGGCATTCTGGGGAAACTAAAATAGCTGCGACATTTTTTTGCACGCAGATGATGGCTGCGGACCTGTCAGGTTGTTCATTCCTGGGAAGCAAACAGGTTAGGGAAAGACTGTTACTTAGCAAATGTTTATTTGAACTCCGATTCATAAATTTTAATGCACACCCACAGATACTTCATGTGACTTGGAGCTGAAGGTAATACTTGTCACTCTTCCTTAATTCAGTCATCTTGGATTCTTAAGAAAATTCTGGGGTTGAGGTCAATGTTAAGAGTTGCTTGGATTTGGGAAACAAAATGCAAAAAGTTTTGGAGCCATCTGTGAGATTTTCTCCAGTTCTACATCTTTTGGTCCTTATGTAATAGCCTATGTCTGCAACTTTGAAATACTTTTAGAGGCTGATTTTCCCTTAGACATTCTGCTCCTTCTTAGAACTTAAAGTGTCTTCAGCTGTCACCTCAGGAACTTGGCGCAAATGGGACCTGTGCTTCCCTGGTTAGCTGCTGAACGTTCATCCCTTCTTTTTGATCTTGGCTTGATCATTGAATTTCTTTATATATGGTGCTTTTCTAATGTGGGAGCTTCAGTAACTGCTCAAATTGTTCTTCTTTGTCTGTTCTTTTTTATGCTCAGTAGCTCCTTTATGAGTTGTGTTAGTGTGATCTTTTGACTACTTGTTTGGTGGCTCCTTTCCTGCTGCCTCTGAAATGGCTTTAATCTGACCAGTGTTTGGATTCTGTTAGGTGTTAAGTATGTGTCTTTTTTAAGATAATCTTGTGTATGTTTATTATCCAACACGGGGTTTTAAATTAATAGCAACATCTCCACAAAGTACTGATGGAGAATTTGGTTTCCTGGGTTATTCTAATTGTCTCTTTTGAAAAGCCAGAATTGTTTTGAAGTTCTACTAGGCTTTACCTATGACATCAAAGAAAAATGATCTCTCTTTGCATTTTCGTTTTATAACACTTGGCATACTGTTTTCTAGCATGTGTATAACCATTTGACTTTCTTGCTTGGCTAATGCAATAAACAATGTTGACATATGTATGAACTCTTTAATTTAAGGTAAATCTGAACCTGACCATTGCTGCATTAGGACAAATTTGTAATGAATGAGAAGATTGGGTGGATAATTTATCTGTTTTTTCTTCTTTGAATTTTAACTACTTGTTAATGTAAACTATTTGTAGAAACACTAAAATCGCTTTTTCCTTAATTTCTACAGGAGGGACGCCCTTACTGCTTACTAAATATAGGTATAATTATTAGCATCCTTAAGGACAAGGTGAAGTTTTGCTTATTATGTTTTATTCCTATCAGTTGTGATTGTGCTGAACCAAAGGTGAAAGCTATTACAGCTGCCACTTCTGTATTAGCTGTTGAGTGGTGTTTGGCCAGGCAGCCC
The DNA here is from genome assembly GCA_008711295.1 of Anarhynchus alexandrinus. Taxonomy (NCBI): domain Eukaryota; kingdom Metazoa; phylum Chordata; class Aves; order Charadriiformes; family Charadriidae; genus Anarhynchus; species Anarhynchus alexandrinus. The sequence goes on from VUYV01000039.1 coordinate 419,481, forward strand.
TGCTGTCTGTCAGGCGCTCCTTGGAAGTGCTAAACTGATTCTTTCCAACAAAAGCAAAGCCAAGCAAGGTTGATTGATTTTTTCGTTGTTGTTGTATAGTTAAGCTAACTGCCAGCAGAATAAACACACTACATGAATAAAGCCATTATATGAAAGTCACCTGAATGGATGCTTTAGAAATGTTTATAGGTGAACCTCTAGATTGGGCTTGTCCACTTTCTTTTATCTGTCATGTTTACTAGACACGCAGAGTCTTCTCATCCTTTGCAAGATGCTCCTCAGGAGAACCGGCCTGTCGGCAATGAAGACCGAGAGATGTCGCAACATGTATGTGTTCTGCTGCAAATGGTAGACATAGTTATTTTTGTACTTCTCAATACTCATGGATGAAAAGATGTAAGTGTAAAGATGCTGGTACTGCCTAATACGTTACATTTGTAGCGTAAGAGTGTGCTGATAGTCAATTCCCAGCGCTAACTACAGCAACAGGCTTCTCTTTTCAGCCCGCCTTGTGCAGTGGGTAGTGAACCTTCAGCTGAGTATTGCTTATGCCCACTGAAGAGGCAAACAAGGGCCTCTGATGCTGCAGTCTGGCAGGAAAAGCAGAACATGATGTTACCTCCAGCTCAATATTTAGTATGACTTCTGGAGGGCCAGTGAAATACGGGAAACGCTGGGATAGAAAGCCCGAAGTGCTGGGAATCAGTTTTGATTCAGTCTCAGACCTCGCAGAATGCGATCCAGTGGCTCAGTGCTGAAAGCATAGGAGCAGGCTCGCTTCTCCACCCCCTCTTCCTCTAGTCTTTCTGATGGGTTTATTTTCTGCCACTGTGGTATGTCAAGAGGGTTCACGCAGAGTTCTGACATACCCATGTGTCACAGAAAAGGAGGGAGAGTTAGGAACACCTTCCTCATACCATTTTGTAGTGGTGACGTGTTAGTTCAGCTCATGCACCTTGCAGAGCTGCACTGCTGGATATCTGGAAGACTTCCTTTGCTTTTTTGCCCCTGCAGCGGTGCTGCGCTGGAGCTAAATCAGCAGCTGTAAAGTTCTTATGTGAAGTTAAGTGACTTGGGGACTGATTGGGCTAAATAAGCCAAGCCGAGCTCCTCAGCACCTTCCTACCACAGAAGCTGTGGTGAGAGAATATTAGCTCCAAGGTTCTCAGATGAAGCCTGGTGAATGTATTTTGGTGGTTTTTATTTGTGATGGGAGTCGTGAAGCAGATGTGTCAGAAGAGCCCTAGCTCTTTCAAAAAGAGTAGGGGAGAGGAACTGTGGGACATGATGAAATTCTTAGAACCGAGTTAAACCTTCCCCACCTTCAGGAATCTTATCCTGATTCTCATGTAGGGTCGCTTCTTCAAAGGACATAGCAGTTTCGTTGTGTGCACCTCTCCATTTGTGTTGAAGGCTGGTTACTTTCATGGCTTTTGCCTCCAGAGACAACTTTGTATAGCTGTGGAGAGCAGTAGAACGTTATGTCTTTATATCAGCATCATTGTTTCTAACAGTCCTTCATCATACAAGCTTTGTGAGATTTGGCTTACTGTCTGGGGTAGTTTATCAGTCTTATGTATTAATGAGCTCCTGTGTGCTTTTATTGTTGCTAGGCCCTTCCAAGTGGTGAAGATGATGAAGATGACAGCGATAGCGACAGTGATGATGACGACGTGAAAGTTACTATTGGCAACATTAAAACGGGAGCACCATCGTACATGTATGTATTGCGGATTATGGTGTCGATTTTTGGTCAGAGGTAGCTCTAGTGCGTTGATTGGGATTGAAAGTGAGGATGAGAGCTGGTCTGTCTTCTGGGAGACGTGGGAGTAATGGCTCGAAGACCAGAATGGGGTTAGAAGCTGATGGGCAGCTTTGTCCTGCAATTGCTTGTTGGAGAATCCATCTATAAAATAGAAATGATAATCTATGGGTCTGCTGTTGGAATATTAACCAAATAATTACTGTGCTTCATCGGGCAAATCAAAGGTGGGACATTACATTTAATTAATCATCTGTGAAAACGCCAAAAAACAAAATCTGTATTGATAAGAATTTGCATAAACTGTGAATTAACTAATTTCCAGCTGTCTTGCTTTCTCATGATTCAGAAATGGTGAGGCTGGATTTGCGAACCAGGAAATTATGTCACTGACTTAAAAGTCTACCTAATTTGCATTGAATAAAAATAATAAGACAGCGGTTTTGCTTGCTGCTAGTAGCCTTCCTCTTAAGGAAGCGACTTATGTGTGCTTTGCAGCATATTCTGATTTTTCCAGTGTATGGATAACTTCCTTCTCTTGTTGTAGAGGTGGTTTCAGCCTGATGGATTACTCTGAATAGCAATGCTCCGTTCATTGGCAGCTCACTAGATTTTGCAGGCATCCTTTTTGAAATCTGCATCTTCTACCTTTCCCTTCTCATTCTGTGATCTGTGGGCAGCTATGATTTCCATGTCATTCAGTTCCATTTTATCACTAAGTACGTTCCTGGGCAGAATGGTAACTACCACTCTTTGAAGTAACCTTTCCCTTCATGTGCAGGACAATCCTCTTGTGTTCTGTTGTTGGCCAGTAAATACGTTTGCTGCGTTTCTGTAGGGTTAAAGAAACTTATGTGGCAAATGAATCTCGCTTTGAAGATGTTGAGACTTGGTGCTAAAAATTGTAGAGAGGCATGAATAAGCCCAAGCGAACTGAGCATCTTCTGACAGATGTCAGGGCTTGAATATATTTTGCATGAAAATCTTCAACCGAGTAATTTGTTCAAATACCAACGTAGTGATTCTTTTCCATATAGGGGAACTCCTATGAATCTAAACTTAAAAACGGGTAGAGGCTATGGAGCATCTGCTTCAGGTATTGCTGTTATTTTTATCCTTCACCTTTTGCAGTATTTGACTTAATGTGGCACTGACGGCTGGAGCAGCTGCAAATCTTGGTCTCTGGAAGGATATAAAATTAGTGCATCTTATTTAAACTAGGAATAGCAAGTGCATTTCCTAAAGATAAGTGCTCCTAGGACAGTCTGAGGGTCCAGGGTGCAATGGAATGATTTAATTACCCATCACATACACTGCTTATTACTTTTATGGTAAGAAAATAAGAGTGTTTCTAAACTATATTGTTGCACTGGAGCCAACCGTTCTAAATTGCCTGGAGAAGAACTTTAACTCTGTGGTCAGTATACTGAGCTACTTGCAGTGTAAGATACTAAAAGAAACAAACTCTGGCCTTGAGTATCAACTATGCGTATTTCTGCAGCTGAAATTTTCCCCATCATTCAGTTCAGTTTATACTGTATATTGAGACTTGAATTCTGTCCTTCCTCATATGTGAGACTGTTTTCATGGGTTTCATATGCTTCCTTCCGTTAATTTCTTTATGCAAATGACTTATCTCCTGATTCAGAAAATAAGAACAAATTCCCCTTGAAGATTCTGTACCTGACTGATTTTTCTGACTCCAGTTAGTACACGGTCCACTTAAGACTGATCCTGAAAAAGTCTCTTGTTATGAGAAAACGTGTGCATCTTCGGAGGGAAAAATAAATACTTTGCCTGGGGAGAAATTTTATTTTTTTTTTTTTTATTTGGGGTAAATCTCATGCATGCTCTAATAATTTACTCCATTTGTCTGTAGTACCGATCTGGGTTGAATTTGCTTCTCTGCCGTTCGACTGCAAGTGCTGTGTACCCTGGATATTTATTTATAGAGTGACTGAAGTCATTGTTAGCAAAAAGTTGGTTGTGGTTACCTACGTGCTATAAAGCCAGCAATGAATTCACAGTAGTGCTTTATTTTTGACTGGAGTAATTTGCTCAGCAAATTAGCAGATTAAAGGCATTGCATTAAAAGTAGTAACGGTTTCTCTTTCTCCAAAGCCAAGTTGCAGCCCAAAGGTATTGACTTAGATGCCGCAGGGAATATAAATGGATTGCCTGTTATAGAAGTGGATTTAGATTCATTTGAAGACAAACCGTGGAGGAAACCAGGTGGGGCCTCACAGTTTCTTGTGGTAAATATTTTCTGCAGTTTTAGTTGTCTCTCTCTAATTTCACATGTAACTTCTGTCCGTGTATTGCTGCCAGGGAACAGGGAAGTCAGAACAATGCATATTGCTCAGTCTCTGGTGCCTGTGTAGACAATCAGTGACATTTACTGATTGATCAAGACATGCTTCTCCATAACATTGGGTTGCATTTACTCTATCTAACTTCCCCGAAGGGAACAGTTGTGTTTTTTTTTAATGTTCTATTTTATTAATTTCCTAGTTCCAGAAAATATTACACTGATATCAATACGATAATGTTTCTTGGCCTTAAAGTCAATTGAGTAGGATGGAGATTTGGCTGTTGATGCTGTGTGGTCCCCTCTGCACGTGCAGCAGCTTGCTTATTCTGTGTCACCATGACCAAGCTCAGTCATCGCTACGCACCCTTCTCATTCGGGTCCTGGGGATGGCCACACTTCTGCAGGAAAGTACCCCTTGCAGAGGGCAGCGATGGTGAGAATGGCCACGTGAGCACATGTTGTGACAGGAAAGCAGTCTTTTTGTGTTCAGTTCTCCTGCTCCAAACAATTGAATAAAAGGAAGGAAACCACTGTCTACTCTGGCAAGAAAAGCAAGGATTTTTCTTTTAGAAAAACTGCATTGCCTAATTTTTAGTTAGATTCTGCCTCTAGGTGCATAATTGCGAGTGAGCAGTCCTCACTTATTTCTTCTGGACAGTATTATCTAGACTGTCCAGACAAATAGTACTTTGCACAGCAGGTTTTAATGTGTACGTGGTCTCTCTCGTCTTCCTGATTAGTATTAGGGAGATTTCTACTCGGAAGCAGCTCTTGCATGACAGCTGTAGGATGCTACAAATAAACTGGTTTTCATCTGAATTTGATACAAAAGTAAATGAAAGAACCAAAGAGGTCCAAATTTTTGCTGTGGTACTCATAAAACATGCTATGATGAAATGTTAACTGAAGCAAAAAATCCACTTGCCTCTTCTCAGAAATAATTCTTTTCCCCACCAGCTCCTGTACTTTATTTAAATAATTTTTCAGAAATTTTGCTGTGCTAAGTAGTACTTTTATAAGGTTGTCTGTGGTGTGTTTTTGGTATCTCTTGCCCATCTGAAATGAAGGGTATCGGAGTAGATAGCAGTGCTAATAGCTACATTGACGTATCATGGTATCACACCAGCACTAAAGAGCTCTGTGATGAGTAGTAGCTGGTACAGACATAATAGAAAATGTGGCCTTTATTCTGTGGGGGATTTCCCATTGATTGTGAAATGAGAAAGAGGGGGACTGGGAAGAAAATAAGTTAGAAGGATAATAATGAAGTGAAGTTCAGAGGTAAAGCGTGGAAATCATTGTGGTGACATTCCTGGATGAGAATGAAGCCAGTTAGCCTTAAAACAGCGTTGAGGTACAACCAGAGGGAAGATGTCTGCAGAAGTGTGGCCTGTAAGTTTATTTTAGATGGCAAGTAGCTTGTTACTCAACAGCCTTTCAGGTGTATATCCTTTACAGTTAATTGTTCAGCAAGTTGATATCTCTTTAAATGAGGGAGAGGAAGAAGATATATGATGTGGAAGAACTGATAGAGGGCTGAAATATAGGCTGATAAAATAGATATGTAAATGTCACGTTGCTGAGTCTGTGTTGGTGAAATTTGCATATTTGGGTGGTACAACAGGAAGGGCGGCCTACCTAGAAGATAAACTTAAACCTTGCTGTATAGATCCAAGCTCAGCATGGTCAAAGTGTTTTGCTCAGCCCTTATGTATCAGCTCCTTGTTTTAGAATTGGTCTCTCTAGGAATACCTTTGCAAGGGAGATGTTGGAGGGCCACCTCAGCAGGGCTGGGAGATGCTTTGTGTTGCTTCCTGCTGTGAGGTGTGCCCTGCAGAGTTGGTTGCAGCTATGTCTGTCCCTCTGCATCTACGTTTTCTTGGCAAGCAGTTTGTGGCCACCTCTCTTACTCAGAAGTGCTCATGCTGAGTTGGCATATTTCACAGAATACTGTCAAAGTAAGATAACAATCTTGGAAGGCTATAGTTAAGATCCTGACTGAACTGTAATTACTTGTGTAGTCTGAGACGTATCAATAAAAAACTTCCACTTTAGCCCTGTTTCACAAAATGGGTGAGTCCCAGAATCTCTTCTCAAAACACTAAAGGCAGTGATGATCAGGAGCGGAACGTCTTGGCTTAGCTCTGCCAAGAAAAAGCTTCCATGGCACCATCCCATTTTTGTGGTAGTAGCTGGAGCTGTCATTCCTGTGCTCGCCCCAGCACTCAACTCATTCGGACGATTGCAAGAAACAATTCTGAAAAAATGCAGTTGGTGAATAAGTGGTTGCAGGCATCTCTTTCAACAGCCTGCATCTGTGCTGTATTCTGCGTCCCAAATGGTCCCACTGCTGTTCAGGCTGTAGTTGCCGTCCCACCGAAAGATGCAGCCATCGCCGCTGTGGCACACAGAGGCTTTCCGATGGAATGAAATGGAGCGTAAGCTGTGTTCTTTAGGAGATTTTTGTTTTCTTAACTCTTCATTTAAGCAGTTAAAGGACAACTTGAGAATGCAAGTCTGCTAGAATCCCTGTGTTAACTTCTGCTCCCTTTCCTAGGTGCTGATCTTTCTGATTACTTTAATTACGGATTCAACGAAGAAACATGGAAAGCTTATTGTGAAAAGCAACGACGGCTTCAGCTTGGACTGGATCCTGCTCCTCCCATCAGCACTGAAAATAAAATCACGGTAGGTGACATGTTACTCCTGCATATGGCTGCAATAAAGCTGGGACTTGTTTTTGTAATCCCTGAGATGAGAGTGTAAGAGCAGAAGATACCTTGATACCTGACTGTTCTGTGTTCCTTTCAGTGATGAGAAATACAAAAATGTATCTTTAAAGATTAAATCTCTCTGCAAAAAATCTTTTCTCTGTGGAACGAACAGTTCCAGCTGCCTGGCAGGTTTGAACCACTATAGAAGCAAGACTTGAGTGAATTTCCAGTTGGCTTTGAGGCTACTCAGCTTATAGTACTCAGGGGTGCCTGGTTGGAAGATCCTGTGGGTGTGAGAGGTGCAGAGAGGGGAGCTGGGTATCCATGGCTGTTTTGATTGTTGCTGTTGACTGTTGCAGTTGTGCGGCTGCTTTTTGTGTTAGGAGACTGCTTTGGCCATCAACCTTTGCAGAAGTCCATCAGGTAGCCAAAAGCTGTTAATCAGAACTTTGGCCAAAGAGTCAATACAGCAAGTATTAATATTTCCAGTTTGGACTTAAGGACTAGGTGAAAAAGGATGCGAGGTTATTAAACTTTTGGGAGTTAAACAGGAGACAGTGGACAGCAGGCTGAGGCTGAAATAGCCAACTAGTTTACAGAAATGTCTGCCACCTTGACTGAAGGATAGGTTGCTTCTTTGCAGGAGCACTGTGATTGTTCCTCAGGGGAGCCCTTTTCCTTTGCTGAGGGTTTATCTTTGATGCTACATTCAGTTGAAAGTAAGGGTGTGTTATATATCACCTATATGAAACCTGTGTGTTATATATCGCCTTCCATAGGTTCAGCAAGGAAGAACAGGAAATGCTGAAAAAGAAGTGGAAAACAACATCATCAAAACAGAATTCAAAACAGACTTCTTGGCTCTGGTGGGAGGACGCATGAAGGCTGGGCCTCCTCCTAACAGGTGAGAGATGATGCAGACATAAAGCCTGGGTGCACCGTGTTCTTTATAGGGGTGGCTGGGATCCGTCTGCGCCATATTTGAATCTCCTCAAGCCCAAAACAGAAAAAGCTTTTAAACTTTACAGGAAGCTATTGTGGTCACTCACTAAGTATCATCTTCATTTACCTCTCCTTGGTGATATCTTCAGTATAGTGCTGCACAGGGAGGGAAGCCTGTGTCCCAGCTGAAAGGAGTAATAAAAACAAGGCAAATACCTCAGCTTTGAGAGCTTATGTTGCTGGCTGCTTGTGCTTACTTGGCTTACTCTTACTCCCACGATGTTAATCTTTGCCTCCTTAAATTGAAGTAGATTATATGTTTGGCAGCTGATAAGAGGAGCTATTGGTTTCTGAACCCGTATGCTACACTGCTTGATGCCTGCTAATTAGTTCTTTTCTCCAATGAGAGAGAGGATCCACAACGCTGGACAAAGCAAAACAATTGAGTCATTTTGATTGGCAGCCTCTGCTGGGAAAACTGCTTTGACCTTATGAGGTTGATGTTTTTTTATCAAAAGCTTCAGAAAAACAAAGCTATGTGAAACCAGAAGAGCCAGAGCTTTGGGATCTGGGTGTTTCTGTTGCTTTATTCACACTACATCTTTTGCACACCTGTCATGCAGAAATCAGTCTTTCACTCCAACTTTCCACTCTGTCTGAGAAGAGAACCAACTATATGCTTCAAGTATAAGCTTTAAAGCTCTACTTAGTCTGTTTGCATTTAAGCACTTTGCTGGCATTTCTGTCCCCTTTCGTAGTGCCATCAGATCAGTTTTGTTTCCAGCTGTTATGTGTATCATGAGATTTTTTAAAATTTACACCACTGCAAATAAGGTGATGTTCTGGCAGCAGAGCTTTTGGTCAGGACCAGAACAAGTATCTTCGTACATTGCAGCAGCATTAAAACCATGGGCTTAGCAATGAGTTGTGAGCAGATTTCACTGAGAAAACTTTTTCTTGCCAACTAGTCAGCATTTTTATATCCACTTTGACTGAATTTCCTACTAAGATAGAAAATTCTGCAGTCTAACTTGGAAAAGTGCTGACGTTTTTCTGTCCTAACTGCAGGAAAATATGTCTAATGCCATACTTACACAAACCAATTGTTGCATGAATATATGATGAGGGATTCTTAAACTTCAGTTGCGGGTGCTTCTCTCTCACAAACCTTTACTTGTGATGACCTTACAACGAGGTCCTATAAAATCGGTCTTCCCCTAAGAGTGACTTGGATATGGAGATAAAAGAACATGGAAAATTGTAGGTTCTGTGACTGATTTCCACTGGTGCATAGACAGCACTGTTTCTTGGCTGCATCAGTATTTTTTTTTTTTCAAGGATCTAGCCTTGATTTCATTGAAGGCAGTGGCAAAACTTTTGGCTTTAACAGAAACAGAGTAGACCCCAGGGAGGTGGATTAGAAAGTCTCTGAGAATCTGACTTGTAAATAATTTCAGTGGTATCAGCAACGCTTGGAAGATTGGACAGAAAGTAGGAGAAATCTGGGCTCATAACATTAAAGGCTCCTCCTGATAAATATTCTCCACTTTTTCTGAGCCTGATCTGGGAATGATTATTCAAATCTGGAGAGTGAGTAAAAGATTTCAGCTCTGAACCAGTGTGCCATCTGTGTTATTACACTGTGGTGAGTCGTTGGATTGTGTTTCTGGGTGTTCAGAGGGACCTAACTCACCCCTGCATGCAAAGCTCAAATTGCTCAAAAATGAAAAAGGACTTCTCATTCACCTCTTGTCCAATATGAGCGCTGCCTCTAGAGATTTTTCCCTGGTGGAAAAGAATGTATGAGAGAAGTCTGTCTAATACCAGGAAAAACTGCTCTTGCTAATGTCTTTGAGCCTAAAAAGATGCATCTACTTTGTACCAGGAAGCTGGGTGGGACAATTGATGTGATCGGTGGCCAGGCAGGCACAATTAGGAGAGTAGAAGGAAGACGACGTGATAAACATGCCTCTGAGGAAAACCCAATTCAGGTAAATGTTTTGTGCCGTCTTGACAAATTTCTGATTTTATTGTACTTCTGGTGAACCCTGAGCAAATGTCTGTGTGTTCCTCACCTCCCATGTCCCTGTTTCTGTCTGCAAAGCAGTAGGTAGTATGTCAGCTCTGTCGAGGCATATGCATGTATCATTTCCATTCTGCAGGTTGAATTAATTTCTTTGTTAAAAGCTTTGTCTTGCTAGGAGCTAGGGGCTGCCCTTTGAAGCCTAGCCTTCCCCTCCGAATGGTAAGGCCCAAGTTCCTTTTCTCATCAGCTCTCCCAAAGTATTCCTTGCTATGCGTAGCTGGGAGGCTCTTCTGTGGATTATTCCCTTCCCCTCTGCTGTCAGGTGGGAATCTCCGGTTCTGCAGTGGAGGACGTCTGCTTGGGGCTGGTGTTTCTTTTTACTTTGAAGTAACATTTAGTCTAAGCATTGTTAGATGTAGCCCACACTTCAGACTAGGGGTGGGCTGGGCCTCTGTTACTGGATCTTGTCCCGTGAAAGAAGTAACAGCCTGGGGTTTAAAACTGGGCTCAGTTCTGATCTTGCATGTCCAGTCTATGACCATAATGTTCTGGTTGGCTTCTAGATAGGAAGGTGCAATGGGTAGGGTTTGAGGACCATCTGCTGAGAACTCCTCTCTTAACCACCTTCCTCCTACCAACCACTCCTAACTCACAAAAAAAACCCCAAATATGGAACCTTTTCCCTGTCTAGATGCAATTCCTGGTTTTGTTTTTACATGTGTTTTTGTCGTCTGTTTAGTTTTGTAGTGGTCAGTTTTCCAAATTTTGCCAACAATGGCCCAAAAAAGAGTTTGCCTAAGAGAAAGAATTTGCTGGGAAATGGTTGTTGTTCCTTCCACTTACAAGCACTGATACCTGTATTTCCAGGTCATTCTGGTATCTCTGCATATTGATCATTCCTTCAGCAACAGTGGGTATGTGACCTGCTTTTGTCAGACAGACGTGAATCTGGTCTTCCTTTGAGCTACATGGGCCCAATCCAGAGCAGAATTTGGCCTCTTGCTGCCGTCAGGAAAGATAAACTGGGTTCAAAGAAAAAGGAGGCACTACTGTGTCACCCTCAAATATGGCAGCGTTTAATCGGAAGCCGGTGTCACTGGCAGTTCCCATGAACAAAAGGTGTTTATAACACTGAAATGTCAGTTGTCTTGCACAGTTGCCTGCACAGCTAGAATCTAGTCTCGCTGCTCTTCTGCGTAAGAGAAGATACCTTGCTAAGCATATTGATCTCATTGAAGATGTCCCTGCTCGTTGCAGGGGAGGTTGGACTCGATGACCTTTAAAGGTCCCTTCCAACCCAAACTATTCTATGATTGCTTCGATCAACCTTCCTTCCTCCCCAAACGATGGTATCCCCCGGCATAGTCCGGTCTTTCCAGGTATCACAGTGCTGCCTGTTTTGGTGACGTGCTCCCTTTATGCCAGCACAGTGAGGTCCTCACTGCAGGAGCAAAGAGGTTAAAACGCTCTCTTCTCGTTCCTCTGCCTTCTAAGGTCCTTGGAGACCACGGAAGTAAGCCACAACCCCCACAGCAGCCCCAGCAGCCATCACAGCCCCAACAGCCACCTCAGCAACAGCCGTTTGCACCACCAGCAGGCCCACCGCCTCCCCCGCTCGCTGGGCCACCTCCACCACACTTCCTCCACCCTCCTCCACCAGTTACTTCTGTTCCACCTCCCCTGCATCCTCCAGGTATGTGTTCGCGCAGCAATATATGGCAGTCTGAGGCTGCAAGTTAGGATGTCCCAGGTTTGGAGCAAATCAAAGGTTTAACTGTTAAATGCTATGGGACAGTCAAGCAATCGGGTAACAGGTCCTTAGTGTCAGTGTCTGTTCCGTGTCTCCATCAGCCTATTTAACATTTGTCCTTGAATACTTTAAAAATGGCAGCTGTTTTTTGAGATAAAAAAAAAAAAGGCTTTGTTTCTGTGAGAGCGCCTTTGGGTGCTATTGATCCGCTTGCTTTATTGACAAACGGAAAGAAATGGATTCTTGTTTATCAGCAGAGGAAGCTAAGAACACAGGCATTGCTTTCCTGTGGCAGACCAGCAGGCTGTTTAGTTCAGGATCCTGTCTGGCTACGACTGATTCCAGACGTTTCAAGGGTGATGCTGAAATGGGCAATTCTGCAACAGAAGCTCTAACAAACAACTTTCCTCCTAATCTGGGTCAGTTCTTGGTTGGTTTATGTCTTAAACACCAAGACTTGTATCTTTGTGTTTGTTTCTGTGCGTTTTATTGTACCAGCTGCCACTGCAGGATGATTCTTATTGCTCTTACAAGAGTCCAGTGTCCAGTGCAGACATTAAAGCAGTGCTTCATTTTAAAAGGAAAATATAAATAATATAAATGAGGTCTTTACCGTGGGTTTCTAGCCCGTTGGGTGTGGTCAGTCCTCAGCATTGACAAGTTTGTGTGCTGTGATCAATAACCAGATGGGTTTGTGTTGTGCTGAGAGCACTTGACACGTGAGAAGACACTGTTGAGATAAGTCCTGTGTCTGCAGAAATGCCCTTTGCCTCTGCACTTACCGACTGAGTCCTGAAATCTATTGAGATAGCAGAGGTAAAATTTCTAATTTTTTTTCTACTTTATCTTGAGCACCGTGATACAGAACAGTTTCACTGTCTCTTCTGTGCATGTCATAACTCAGGTTCCACAAAGTTTCTTAATGCATCTGCAACGCGGAGGCCAGTAGTGCCCTTTCGGAGCACCAGGCAAAATGGGGCAATACTGGTAGAGAGAGCAAAAAACTTTGTAACTGAAGAGGCCAAATACGCGTACTCATGCAGCATTTTCCAGGGGGCATAGGGTCGTTTTTCTGTTGACCCTTTTCAGTGCAAGTTTACAGACGTGCTGGCCATGGCCTAAGGCACATTTTTCTGTCTTCACTTCCTACTAAGTGTGCGCATCTTCTGATCCGACATGAGCCATATCTGTGCCCCTGTTCCTTCAGGCTTAAACAGTGCATTGAGGTTGAAGCGAAGGCCACGCTCTGAGCAAAAAGTTTTTTAAAAAAACCCAAACCAACCAACAACAAAAAAGGAAAAGGACTCACTGGTGTCTGCAGCAGGTTCTCTCCAGCTCCTTCAGTTGTTCTAAAGGCCAAATCCATTGTTTGTGTGTTGACACTTGGAAAAATGAATTCTCTAGTGTGAGCAGCAACATGAAATTATTATCAAAAGGTAAAGAGATCGTCATTGTGGGAAAATGATATAGTTGGTATGCTAGTTACCTAGTTTCCCCCAATTTTTCTGCTGATCTGTTTGCTCAATTATGTGAAATTATTCAAAAGTCTGCTTTGGGGTTTAGCTTGAGGTACAGAGATGACAATGTTTTACCTGTTGTCCTCACTCATTTTCCTTCCTTGTTTATTTGCATAGGTCTGCCGCCACCCGGTCCTATTCCAGGTAGGTGTTAACTTGCTTTTAGTAACAGCAGTGATTCTGAACACAGAGATGGCCCTATCTGAGCATTTGGATTAAGTAACATGAGATAGGATGACACCAAGACCCATTTTAGAGCACGATTAATTTAAGGCAAATAAGCACCAATGCAGTCTCGAACTCTAACTGCATATCTTGTAGTCTGGACCTATATAATCTGTAGGGCTTCTTAATACTATCTTTTGTCTCTGAAGACCAATCTAGAAAGTGAAATGGAGATCTTCAGATGGCAAAAACCACTTAGATTGAAAACGGTTTAGTTCTTGTTACGGTATTTGCATAGCAAAAGTCTGAGTGACAAATTGGTGCTTTGCGTAGGAATTTGGAGTGTGAGACTGAGCAGAACAAATGCCATTTCCCTCAGAAGCTGTTGCTCCCCGGTGTGCAGTAAAGATGGTGAATACTAATAAAGAAATGTAACAACCAATCTTGTGCATAAATTAAGGACCCCACTAATTCGGAGCTACCATAAAACTGAGTTCCCTCTAGCTGTATTTTTTTTCTTCTACTGGAAATTTTGCCTTCAGTTCAGGGAAAACAAATGTAGCTGTTTGTGTAGTAGACCATTTGGAGCGATAGTTCTGACCAGATGCCCAACATCTGAAGATCCAAGGCTGATGGTGACTGTATATGCAGTCAGGCCACTGCCTCTGTCTTCTGCTGTATACTTGAATCACGTACTTGCCACATGTCTGCACCCAGAGCATTTTGGACTTGATGTGCCTGTCCTCACCATGTGTCAGACATGTTGGACTTGATTCACAGCTTTTGTGTCCATGCTTTTGTATTCATGCTCTGCCCTGGGCTTCCCAAATGGAAGTATGGAAAACTTACGCTAGCTGGGCTATCCCTCAGACTGAGAAAATTCCTGCCATGCTTGTTAAAATGTCACTTTTCATATTCCTCTCAATGTACAAGAATATCGCAGAGCTGGTTTTCGTTGTTGTACCAGAAGGAACCTGCTCATAGCAAGCCTGGATTTAGAAGAACTATGTTGTAGTGAAACTAGATACAAACTGGTCTTGACTGTAGACATTGCAGGGCCCAGTTGCTAGTCAAGTGTGTTTAGATTGAAGTTGTTTGGGAGGATCGAGGTGGACAAAATGACCAGGCTGTTGCAAAGAACTTCCACTCCAGGTAACTGGGTTGGAAAGGGAGATGAGGGAGAATACCTGCTAATTATGATAATGATGATGATCCACCACCATTCAAGTTAGGTGTTTATAACAGTAGTACTTTGAAGTACTTGCGCTTGGTGGGCAAGTGTGACTAAGTGCTGTAGGCATTGCGTTTTATTGGAAGATCTTAGGAAAAGGAGGGGAAAAAAAAAAGCATCTAAGAGTGACATGTCCCCCAACTTGTTTGCAGCATAGATGTCCACTAGCTGAGCTGCACACTTCAGGCTACCTCCTTTTGCAGTGAGATGCTTCTTGGGAGGGGTTCTCCTGACCCATTTCAGGTGTTCACAGTAAAAGCTGATGAATTATCCCCCAGTTTCATTGACTATGCTGGCTTGATCACCGTTGACTTGAAAAGGAATCTGGAGCTGCTAGCTTCAATCTAAATGAGTGCAGTTAGTCGGATGATTCCTGTCCTTTATATCAGTACAGTTCACTCCTTGTTTTCATTTAAACAGAGGAATTCTTATGCAAAGTCAAGCCAATGGGTGGTTAGTCTGTTCTTGCTGGCACTGGTAACTGCCTGTAGAAATAATGGTTGCTTTTAGTTATCCTGGATACAAGTTAAAGAAGTTCCCTTACGAGCAATTAGCACCTCCTCACTTTCAGATTGGTCAAGGCTGAGGACTTCGGCTTCCAAGGCTTATGTCACTTCTGGAAGTGGCCTTCATAAGCTTCTTAATTCTGCTTTCTTGAAGATACTTCCTTGTAATTTTTGTATAATAACTCTTCATGTGTTTGACATTGGGCCCATTTTTAAATTGTCAGACCTGTCAGACAACTCTCTCTGCATCATTGCTGCTGTGTCTTCTCATGATTTTTAAATGTCTATGTGCTCAGAAAATTGGCTTACTTTAAAAACAAAAGCAGGTGAATTCTGTGTTACAAGCTTTGTAAGAGACAAAGGTACTCATTTTAATCAATGGAGCAATAAAACCTTTGCTGTAGTTGCAGTGTGTCTGCATCCCAAGAATCACTTTTCTGTCTTCCACAGGACTGTAAGGGTTAATGTTTACTCCTTAACGAATCTTCTGTGTAAGATGAATAAGCCAAAATAGAAGGTGGTTCTTCCTTTGTTTTTCCTTCCATACCCCTACAGAACTAACATAGCTGTAGGGTTTTGATTTTTGTAGGAGATACAACCCTGAAGGAAAAATATTCCATTTCCAACAGGGCCTTGTTTAGAGTAAAAAGATGCTTTAACTGCTTTTAACTGTAACCAGCAATGAAGCCTTGTTCCTCGTGGCAAGCTGCGAGATCTTTGTGATGACTTTACGCTTCTGTGTCTAGGGTTGTTCCCGCCTCCTCTGGCACCACCACCAGCTCTCCTCATTCCAACCTTGGATGGGTAAGACCACACCTGGGCTGAGCCATGGGTACAGCTCCTCCGCAGTGAGGAAGGGAGGAGGAGGGGTCTGAAATCGGTGCTAGTAATTCTTAGTCTGGTCTTGGATCGGGGTGGGGGGTGAGAGCAGAGGCCAGAGGGAATCCTCTGTGGTTTGTCAAAATCTTGGTTTGTCATATTCATGACACAGGAAGGAGTCAATAAAATGTAGGCGTGTGCTTGGGTCTAGTGCAGAGTAGTCGATAGCATGTTGTTACTCCAGATGTTTTCTATAAAGAAAAGAATGCAGGTACTTCGTAAGTGCTGGTTATGTCCCAGGAAGACTGCCTGATTTACAGAAGGGGTTACAGCTGTTTCGGAAGCTGTGGCAAAGCAACCGCATCTGTGTGCATTTCTGAGAGTTTGCAATGCAAAGTGAAAGAGATTTGCTGAAACCGTGGGTTTCTCATGAGGATCTCCCACAGACCTTCAGACAAAGATTGGGTGAACTTGCAGCATGGACACAGCTGCAAGGGGTCACTGATGTCAGTAACTTGCATCCTTTTCTCTCTCTCCAAAGCCAGCCAGCCAGCTACAATAACAGGCAGCCTCCTCCATTTGGCTACAACTCTGCAGGTGAGCACTGAAGATAACAGTCAAACTGCTTATATCTCTTTTCTCTGGTATTTGGGAGTTTAGGCTTTTCTTAAGCTGATGGACATCGTGCTTGCTTTAACTTTAGGGTCTTTGTGCCCCAAACTATCCCAGTCACTAGACACATATGCTGAGTTTGGCTACACCGTAAAGTGTTTGGAAAGATGAATGTTTGCAGCAACGGTGAACGCAGTTCTGTAGTTGAGCACTAAGCCTCAGATCACTGTTTGCAGTGCAGATACCCAGCAACAGAGAAGCTTCCCCGTGTGCCTCAGCAATATGTTCCTGTGCTTGTTTGCACTCATACTTGCTCACACTCACAAGTGTTCTCTTGCTGTTCCCCACCCTCAAGGACACGCACAACCATCATCTTCCATCTCCTCCCTGAGCTTTTGGATGCCCTCCTCCCCGACTTTGTCATCTTCCTTGCCTACAGGCACATGCAGGAGTCTGTCTCCTTTTGTTTTGGAATGGAAGAGGCAGTGCCAGAATTTCAGCAGGTTTCCTTCCCTGTTGCCACCCTGCCAGCAGTGCCCATGTCCTCTCCCATTTCCTTAGTGGATTGAAACGTCTCAGTGGAGACCTTAGAGCATGCCCTATACAGCAGGACCTATAGAGGGCAAGAGTTGGGGCAGTGCATAGCCCTTGCAGTAACGTGCTGGGGAGATTTTGCAGCGACGTCTGTAAATGTCTGGTCTCGCTTGCATCTTCCTCAGGGAAGAGGTGTTCATGTGTTCTTAGCAAACTGCTGAAAGTATAAAGGGAGAGTTGAGGACAGGAGGGAGCTGCTCTCCTTGGATGCAGCTGTACCTCCAGAGGGTGTCTTTGGAAAGGGAGGGACAGAGAGGATGCTGTTAATGCTTCAGATGAACAAGGATTCTGCTCTCTTGCTGCAGATTCAGGTTTCATCAGCTACCCACCCATCTCCACGTCCCACACGCCCTGGGTGACGACGGTGGACAAAGGCACAAGCAGTTCCAGCAGCAGCCATTGGGAATACTCAGGCTCGAGGCGCGAGAGAGAGCGGGAGCGTGAGCGGGAAAGGGAGAGGGAAAGAGACAGAGACCGCACTCCGACCACTAGTGAATACAACAAGTGAGTGCTGGTTTTCAGCAGCTTCTGCTCGCAGCTATTCGGTAGGGAGCTCTGGCCTTGCCCGGGAGCGCAAGAAGGTGTTTGGTCAAGGTCAGTTTAATTTTCTTAAATATCTGGGGAAGAGATACTTTGGATCAATAACTAGAGGACAAACTAGAAGCCAATGTCACTGACTGATTTCCTGTGTCTGTTTTTTCTGTTTAAATCCAGCAGAACCAGTTACACTTGCTCTCCCACCTGTAATGTGAGGCCAGTAAGTGAAATAGCCCCTCTCTGTTTACTAGGTATTTCACAGCTCAGTGCGAAAGGTTGGCCATAGAAGCTGCTGCTTCTTGTCTTCTAAATGCAACTGTCAGATCAAAGGAGAAACCACCCATGCTTTGCTCAGCTCTCCTGTAGAGGCTTTCAGGGCAAGGAGTGCCATTCACCAGGAGTCAGCCGTGAAATGTAAATCCTTAACCAGGCGTTTCTGCGAGCAGTGCTGGAGACAACCACCTTGGTGGGAACTGATGTGATCTCAGGCGACAGCAATGCTGGGAGCCCTTGGGAAAGGAGGCTTTCAGCCTCCCAGCGTTGATCTAGAGAGCTAAAGTGAAGGCTAGGCTGCAAAGACGCTTTCTAAACCCATCACTTTTTTGTTCTGTCACAGGCAGCGTCAGTGTTTTGCAGGCTTCAGGAGCAGAAATACCAATAGTCATTCAAAACATGATCAGAATGCACATTCCTGGCAGAGAGGTGCTGTCTGCCGGGAACTCCCCGGCCCAGGGGGTGTGAAAACAGGGCAACATCTTCCTAACTTCCCCCCTGCCCCCTTTTTTTTTTACTCCCTTACAAGCTTGTGGGCACTGTGGGTGGAAGGGGGAGGAACAGAACAGAAGACAAATTTGCTACGGTTTGAAGGGCTCAGACTCCCACGCTTCCTGAGCAGGTTCCTGCTGCAGCCAAGTCCTGTGACCAGCACTCCTGAGCACATTGTTAGCGTTTCTGGGTGCTTTCGAGCGTGCTGACCTCTGAGATCATGCGTGCCAAAGCAGGGCAAGTAGTCGTGCTCAGCGGAGTCCTTTGGAGCGCTCCCAGATGATTGATATTGGACATTTATTTGTCTAGCTTGTTTCCATGAGCTTTAGGACGATATTTCAGACTTCCTTTCTCTCAGAGTCTGAATATTGTTTCTCACAGTGGGACTTGTTAACCCTTTAGATTTTTGGCTTTCAGAAGTTGAATAGGGACAATGAGACGTAGAGGGGAGTATGGGATGTGTCTGAATTTGGGGTACATCACACCCCTCCTGTATGCGGACTGAATGAGGTGCCTTGAGCAGAGAGCTGGGTGTAGGCAGAACGACCATGTCAGCTGTACTCACAATTTGAATTTTTGAACTCATAGAGAAGAAAATAGTCCCTTAGTGTAACTCGCACAAAAGAATTACAGGTTATCTGGGACAATAGTGTTATGAGGTAAAATCCAGCACTAGGGGAGGCAAAATAATGAGAGGAGCATGTTTCTGTTGGTTTTGAACAAGGTAGCTGGATGTCTTGGACATATTCCAGAAGGATTGTGAGGGCAGAAATCCCTGAGCCATTGGCCACGTGCCTGCTGCTAAGGTACTCCCTTGGCAAATCCAGAGAACAAATTTTGTAAATGCTTTGCCTTGAGAGGCCAGGAGAAAGCCGTGATATTCAACTGTCTGGGCTCGTGAGCTATGCGATAGGCAAATGGAGATGTTATTTCACTGTGGTTAGAAACTGGGATTGGTTTGCAGCTTGGGTTCAATAAGCAGTAGCAGCAGCTTATTGTTACAGGTTTTTTCAGGAGCATCACAAATGCCTCAGCCTGTTGGTAGAGTAGGAGGTGACAGATTTTGTTGCTGAGGATGGGGTTCTACAGTCAAGTAAACATGGCTCCTGACTTTCAGGTCCATGAGTGGTGTGTTCCTCTGCCTCACTTCTCCTTTCTCTTCTCAAGTGATGATGAACGATACCGCTACTACAGCCGAGAGCGCAGCTATGACTTTGAGCGTGACTACCGCCGGAGTCGAGATCGCAGCAGGGAGCGAGAGGATCGTCACCGAGAGCGCAGGCACAGAGACAAAGAGGAAAGCAGCAAGCATAAGTCTTCAAGACGGTAAGAGCTGTGTAGTGTTGAACTGGGCTGTTGATGAGAACACCCCTTAGCTGCGGACAAGAAGCTTGATGTTCTCAGGGTGAACTGTCGCCCTGGGTCATACTGGCTTCCTGTGACCTGCTGATGTCCTGAGATGTGACACCCAGGCATGGAAAGCGCTCTGGGGCTTGTACCCAGGCAGGAGGCAGACCTGTCTGTAATAGGGAGAGGAGTCCTTTGTGTTTGTATGCTCTCAGTGAGGCAGCTGGCAGGATGTCGAATCACTGCCAGCGAAATTGCAGTACTGATTGACAAAGGAGAGGTTAACCTGTGCTAAACATCACCTCAGAGCGGCATGGCTCATGCTGGTCGGAAAGTGCACACAAAGGAAAATGCAAAACCGTAACAGAAGCAGCAGGTTTCAGTATTCTGTGTTTTGTGCAGAGAAGAGCTTTCTTCAGCCTGTAATCTGAAATTCCCGCTTGGAGCAGGAGCTTGGAGCACTGCATGATCAGAGCTCTGTGCCCAGCGCTGCCGATAGTGAGGTTGGTGATGATCTGGATGAAGGTGAAACGCTTTCGGAGCAGAGCAGGATGTCCTAAAATCCCAGCTTTTCTGGAGAAAGTGTATTTGCCACAGATGATCTTCCTGTGAGAGCATTCTTCTAGCAAAGTAACAGGTCTGGCCTCTGGTCTGAGGCAGTGCTCTGTTGCTGTGCCAGTTTACATCCTGGTAATGACTTGAGCAGACTTGTGCTTTTTTTTTTTTTTGGTGCTTCAACTTACTTCCTTCTTTTAGATGCAATTCATGTCAGCTCTGTAGGTAATTACCCTTATTTTGAAATCAGCATCAGAAAAACTCCTACATAGTGACTGGAGGCAAAAGGCTCTTCTCATCCTTAAGGAGATGAATACGTTTTCAAGAAAGGACTGATTGCTGAAGGGTTGGGAACAAAGTGACAGGAAGAAAGACCAGGACTGTAATCAGAATTGAACACAAAACAAATGGAAGCTGAGCTGATACCAGGCTAACAAGCCAATAGCTTTAAGGGTTATTTCTCAACTTCCTCTACTCAGAAATGAAATCTAGTGTCAGATACCTGACTGCACGAACAGGATGGAATTCACCAAAGCGGTGTCAGAATGTGCTGGAGAGCTCGATTTACAGAACTGGGCTACGGCACGAGGTGGGACCGAGGTGACTTTTCCTCTGCTCCTGAAACCACACGCAGATGCTCTGTGTCTTGCTCAAAGTGGCAGGCTGGGAAGTGTTTGTTAGTTAAAGCACATGGAGGAATACTTTTTGTTTAAGGCCACTTGGAGTTCATATCGGGGTCCCTGCTTGAGACGCATTGAGATTTGAGCCTGTTCAAGGCATTTGTAGGAAGATGAAAGGGTTTCATTGTAGTTTCCAGTTTACTGCAAATTGACCAGTCTGAAGGAAATCACTGACGCTCGTTTAAATATTAAAGGACTGTTGCATTGTTCAGCAGAAACCACTTCCACATTGCTGTCCACAAGGTGGCTGAAGAAGTGTTGAGGAGAGGCAGCAGCCTTATTTTTTTTTTCTTTTTTTTTTTTTTCCTTTTAATAGCTATGAAACCATTTATTATACAAGTCAGAAAATTACTTGAAGCCAGGAGCTTTTCAGCCAGGGCTTCAGTGGTTCAGCCAGTTTAGGTGTCTCTGCTGCTAAACTGGTATTCCAGTTGTGGTAAGAATTTGTCTCTATACCTGGCTCTGTCCCCACTTGCGGAGCTGTGTGTCTGTACTGTGTGACCGTACATCCTCCTGTGATAAATTTAATCTGCTTTTTCCTCCCGTACTCTGTGCTGTGTTTTAATTCTGCCACCTTCACAGCACGGTCAGCTCGAGAGAGCTCACGTGGTTTTCAGTCTGTGAGGAGAAACTATTGTGTGTTTGAGAAACAGCAGAAAATCTCCTCCCGGGAGGGGCCAAGAACCAGACTGGGCAAAACCAGAGCTCCCCACTTCCCGCTTTCCCTGATGGGAGACAGAGCAGATCTCAGGGTGTGGGGTTCCGTCGGGCGCGCTGTGCGTACGCAGTGCAGCTGCCGGGGTCAGTGGTGCAGGGCGCAGAGGCATCCGCAACCTACTCAGAGCTACTTCTGTCTGGGATTTCTCCCACGTCACAGAAATCCTGTCTAAACATCCACAGCTGTCCAGCTGCGTCTGGATGACCATTCTGGGTGAGGAGACAGAGGAGTTCTAAAGCACAAAGCTAGTGAAGTGCCAGGTCATTTATGAGCAAGCAGAAGTAGAAATGGGATCTGCCTCCTCTTAGGAAACCCACGTTTCTCTAGCTACGTTGATGCCTTTCTGGCCTCTAGTCCAGGGATTTCCCCGAGGTGTTCAGAGGTGTGGAAGTTTCAAACACCTCTCGGATTTAGGACGACTCCTTCTCTCAGCAGCTTCAGTGCTTCACATTGAAGCTTTTGAGATGTGTCAGAACTGTTAGAGCTCCCTTAGGAGTGGGAAGGACACAGAAATGTTGCTTATAAAAACTATCCAAAAATTATTTGGAGAGCAGTCTGTGTAGTCTGCCACCTGCCTAGAACTGTGTGCTGATGCAGCTTGTGGTGTAAAGCAACCACCTCCAGCGGTTTGCATAACCTGCCCTTGGTTCAGCCACGTGTGATATCAGATCGTCCCAAATAAACACCACGAAGCTTTTCAATGGCACTGTGATGCCCACAGCACTTCTGATCTGTCTCCTGTATATTCTAGATCAAAGCGCTCTGGCCCTGTGCATGCCGTAGAGTCACTGCCTGTGGGTCTCTTCTGTGGCAGAGCTGTGCTGATGCAGGCTCTGATGGAACTTTCTTCTCCTCTTTCTTCCCCACCACAGCAAGCAGCACGAGAGCGAGGAGGGAGAGAGTCATCGGCGTCACAAGCACAAAAAGAACAAGCGTAGCAAAGAGGAGAAGGAGGCCAGTGAGGACGGTGCCCAGGAGGGAGAAGAGCAGGATGCCAAGGAGTGACCCAGGCCCACCGTCAGCCCTCGGGAGGAACATACTCCTGTTGAACCAGTGTGGCATTGGTGATGTTTTGTTGGGGGGGGGTGGGGTTGATTTTTTTATTTCTATTTTTTCCAAGGGAAGAGAGGCTGACTCTGGGTGAGCAGTGAGGCACGTGGCAGTGGTTTGAGAGCTGAGGCTGCACATGCAGTTAAACTTTTTTTTTTTTTTGATACAAGACAAAATACAGCAGTACTAGTATACAAAGCACTGAGCTACTCTACTCATAAACATCCCTAGGGAGAACTTTGTTGTATCAGATCCTATGGTTTCTGATGGAAGATGGCTTCAGCTGAAACTAACGCATTTAGGTAATAGTTTTTGTCTATTTTTTGTCATCATCATTCCTTTTTGAGAAATAGGACAGTAAGTATGACTTGAAAATTATTGTCCAAAGAAAAGTGTGATTTAGATCGTGAGAGCCAGCTTAGAGTCTGGATTCTGGTAGTGAAAAGTCTCATCCCCAAATAAATTTCTTTATAGCTACAAAGATATCTTCTGATTTCTCTGTTGCCAGCCAGGCAGCGTGTGAGGAGGAACTGCTTTTACTGGTGGGTCACAAAATCCTGCTTTGGTCTGACGGCTTTGAGAAGCCATCATGTGTGTTTGCACAGGGTGTGCAAAGACTCCAAACCTAGCTTTTTCTTATCCACCGCAAAAATAGTTCTGTCATATATTACACCTATAAGTGGGAAACCAACAGAAGACCCTTAGTAAGAGCATGAGTTTCTCTTTAATTAGTTTTGACTTTTTTTTAAACTAAAGAGTTGAGCTGAATAATCCAGCCCAGTTAGAGAACATGAAGTCCCACCTAGCAGTTTGCCCTCATGGGGTTGGCTTATTTCTATTTGGTTATCACCAACACTCCTGTCCGATGCATTCCTTCCCCCTAGATCTCACAATAAATTCAGCCGAATTCCAAAGTTTGTTTGGACTTAGTGTTGGTTGGGGAGAGTGGCAACAGAGATGTTTCAGGGGTGGGGGGGAGAACAGGGGAAATAATTTTGAGGGGTTTTGGTATGTCTAGTAATTAGGATACTGCACTCCTGTTTGTGTGAGTCCACGAGTGTCTCATTTTTAAGTATCTTCAACTACTTTGACTTGTTATTTAAAACTGTCTTAAATATTTGCCCTAAAATCATATGGTTCTGAAATGTTATGGGGTTTTTTTATTGTAATTTTGCAAGTCTGAGTGTCCTGTGAAGCTTCCAACCATAGACACTTGAGCCAGTATAGCACTATGATAACATTTTATATGCTGTGATGGTGCATTTGATAAGTCATTAACTGCAAAACCTGTGGGGAGAAGAAAAAAGAGTGGGGGGTTTGATTGTTTTGGGGTTTTAATGCAGCGCTTTAAATGTGCTTTGAGTTCATGGGAGAGGTGTGTGCGGTGGGGAGGCGTGCACTGAACCAGAGTTAAAGGGCAGGGCCTGGAAGCAGGATTCAAAGTATTCCTCCCTCTACAGCCGTGGCAGAGTTCTGGTAGAACACCACAGTTTGGGATCATCTCTTGTCGGTCACCAGTGTGGACGTGGGGTGAGGGCAGCGGTGTCTTGCTGGGGGACAAGCTGCAGGAATCCCACCTCTGGGCATCGTGCAGGTGGAATGAGGGGAAACCTCCTGGCACACTTCTCCTGGGGTCTGGGTGGCGGGTTCCAGCTGTGATTGCCTGAGAGCTTTCAGGAATTGGGATGAACTTGCTTTTATCCAGTTATGGCATGGTGTGGGCGGAGGAGAAATCAAACCAAAACTGGCAAGAAGGATTCAAGAGTGGTTGGTACGTGTCCCTGGGGACACACGTTTCTGCAGCGCAATGCCAAATGTGCCCACCCTCCACTGCCAGAGCACAGGCTCACGCGCATGACGTGGGAGTGTCAGGTCGGAGAGGGGCCATGCATCCTTGCCTGTGCCTCTGTAACGAGCCTGGATTCGGTAACTATGAAATCTGGTATTTTTCTTTTTTCCAGAACAGGAACTCTGAGGTTGCTAGGGCAGCTAGCACCAGAGGAAAGGCCAGGCAGCGCCCCCTAGACCAGTCTGAACTGGTTTTTGGCTGTCTTGAATTGGGGGGGAATGCTGGCAGTAGTTTTACGCTAAGGTAAGTCTAGGTTTTGGCCCCCCGTCAGTCCTGCTGCTTCCATCTTTGCATGCTCAGGTGTATGTGGTGCCTCTCAAAGGGGGGAGAGCTATTCTACATCCACCCCGCTAGTCTCTTGCTCTGGTTGTGGAGGTGACAGAAGCTACTCGACCTGTAAATAGGCATAATTAATGGTGATCACATCCAGTCTGCACCCCTCTGCACCTGGGTGCATTGATGGTGGTGGCAGAGAGGGGATGGAGTCAGCGCTGCAACTTCCTCTTGTGTTTCTTGAACGTTTTTACAGGCAGCCCGAAGTCCCTCACTGATGTTGGCGGGCTTATGCTGCCAGAAGCAGCTGTGAGTTTAAGGGAAAGAGTTTGAAATGGTTTTATTGTAATGAAATAAATAGAGGTGAAATGTTTGCCTTTAATGTGTTAGCGAAGTCTAAAGGTGGGGCTATGGAAATAATCTTTACTTGCGTCAGGTAACTACTGCAGGTTTCATGGTTGTCTTCCCTGGGGAATACTGAATGGTGACTAATGATTCTCGCAAGAGGCCAGTTCTTGGGCTGGTGGCATCAGTACTTGTACCAGACCAAAGCTGGAGATGTGCATGACTTCAGTGCAGGATGCCCCAGGTGCCGAGTATTGCTGAGGGTGAACTTCACAGCCAGAGCTGAGCACTTGCACAAGTCTTGTTACGCAAGCGCCGGCCAGCTTCAGGTGGAGAGGAGGCATAAGGCGTCTTGGGGAACCTCTGGCAGGTCCTTCAGCTCCTGACACTGTGAAACAGGCACAGCATTAAGGAGGAGAGAGGCTAACTTCCTTATGGTTGTGCAGCATATAGTTAATGGCAACGATGCCTTTCTCCCAGCCTATCAGATGCTGCTGTTCCAGTCGGTGAATGTTTTGTGCTGCCTGCACTGCGGTGGTAGAAATCACACCAAAAGCTAAGTAACTCAGCCCCTGGCCTGGACACGTGGTTCCTCTGGGAGCAACGGCGGCAGCCCCAGCGTTGCCGTAGTCACTGAGCTGTGCAGCACGCTGAATCGGGGAGTTAAGCCTCGTTGAATAAAGCTTTATTTATTCCCTGGATCAGCTTTTCAATCCAGTCAATTCTGAGCCCCATGGGCACTCGCAGGCTGCAGCCAGCCTCGCAGACAGGGCTTGCTCAGTTTTTTTTCCCTAGTCACAGCCATAGCTCCTTTCCTGGGAGAAGCAGAAGGCATTTACTCTCTTTCCTGCCTCACAAGGTCAGTTTCTCAGAGATGTGTCTGTTGTTGTGGTGACCTATTCTGGTGGCATTAGCCGATACACTAGAAGGAAAGGTTAAAAAAACCACCCATAATACATATTTTTCAGTAATATTACAATAATTTATAAAGGCATCAAAAGAAATTCCACATCTATTAACAAGCTGATCTCAGAGACAATACTTAAATTACTAAGACATTTTGGTGAAGTTGAAGGCACCTTGAAACGAGATGGAGTAATAGTAAAAATCACGCTGCCTTCTGCAGCATCCTCTTCACTTAAGCCATCTGACCGCCAGCTGCATGGCTTTTTCCTACAGTACTTTATACAAGTGACATTTGGTACGACTCAGTAGGAATGGCCCTTTCACTATCTACATAAATATTTACTGTTCCATACCAGGCACAGATTCTGCACATTGATTGGAAAGAGACAAAAATTCCTTCAGGTTTTCCTGTTCCTTTGTGTCAGACAGAGGTCGAGTGACTAGTTTTCCACAGGCACCTTTCTGACTTCTGAATTATTTCACTCTCAGCGTTCAGCAGGAAAAACAGGGGGGAAAAAAGGCCCCAGAGCCCAGCTGGCCACGCACTTGTTTCTGCTGTCAAAGTCCACAGCGGTATTTATCAACCAAAGAGGCCACACCATGTGCCAGGGAAGCTTTTGTGAGGATTGAATCCTAAGCCATTTCTGTATAATAGGCTCTGCTAACAGGCCCTGCTATCTACTGCCTTAAGCTAACAGCCAAAGGAAGTGAAGTCATTCTGTATGTACACAACTAAGTCATCTAGCAAGGAACAGTTCTACTCGGCAGCAATTAATAGCTAATTACGAAGTAGACAGCCCTAAGAAAAGCACTGCTGAAGACAATGATGGGCACTTACCTGCAGCCAGTTTACTTCAACAAGGAATTAAACATTCATTCTAGGTAGCATTTTGGCAGGAGGGAGAAACTCCTTGGATTCTTATAATCTGAGCTGGCCCCGTAAAAGCTACAGCACAGACAGCATAAGAGGGAAGATCTCTCTCAACACAACGCGGTTTGAGGAAGATCCGTCATTTCTCCTGCTGATTAACAGTCTTCTAAAAAAGGAGTGAATTGCTTCATGTGGAGTGTCCAGGCAGGAATTTAGCAAGGTGTCATAGGTCAGACCAACCTGCCTTGGCTTCAGTTCTTTTATTCTGAATTGTAACTACGCAGTGGATTTGAACTGAAGCCAAACCGGGCACACTGTCCTGCAGGTGGCTTATTTCATACAGTTGGTACCATGTGGCTGATGCAGCCAGCCTCAAAGTAAAGAAGTCCCTCCTCATGTTTAGCTGGAACTTCCTGTGTTCAAGTTTGTGCCCGTTCCCTCTTGTCCTGTCACTGGGCACCACTGAAAAAAGACTGGTCCTATCCCCCTGGCACCCTCCCTTTAAGTATTTATAAGCAGTGATAAGATCCCCCCTCAGTCTTCTTTTCTCTAGACTAAAAAGACACAAGTCCCTCAGCCTTTTCAAGTGTCAGGTACCTCCTCCTCCCCCCTGCCTTAACTCTGCATCTAATCACTGGGAAACTGATAAAAGTAAGCCAGCATCCTGGGACAGAGGTTTCTTGTAACTAGCCTGTTTGCTTAATCATCTGCCTTCTGTGGGAAAAGCTGGTCATTTTATCAAGTCATAAAACCGGGGAAACCAAGCTGAGGAAGGGGATGAAAATTAAACAAATTGCTTATCTCTGGCTACTGAGACAGATGCACTCAAGTCCTTAACCAAACTAGCTGTAGTTTGATTCAGGCTCCAAAGGAGGTAAAGGCTTAAGTCGTATCTGGCCCAAGAACTTCTCTGGTTCCAGTCAGTGCTGTGAAAACCCCCAAAGGAGCAGTGACGCAGTGAGCATCGATGCATATGAGCTTGGAACACCGATCATGCGATTAGCACATGAGCAGTGGGTGGCTTTTCCACAACTCATTTATCAAGGAACAAAGAAAGTTGTGTGTGTACAAGGAGTCTCATGCATACCTTTTCCACGACAGCATGTAATTTGACTACAAGCCAACCGCTTTATCCCATAAATATGACAGCCTGAGTGAGCCGCCTTTGAGCTCTCCCTGCCAAGCAGCTGGCTCTGTGGCGGTGATCTCCCCTTGAGTTGGGACACCTCTCGAGGTTGCTCCTCAAGGCAGAGAGACCTTTTACCAATGGCAGATCTTTGGTAAGTGACCAATATCGTACATAACTTTGTATTATCGTAACTTTGATTTGTGTCTTGATAATGTTGAATCATTTTTATATCCTTTGTGTGGTGAGAGTGAACCTTGCCCTCGCACTTTTACAACATCATATTTTCAGCGAAACCACTTTTGCTGATACCACTGACAGAGGTTCTTTAAGCAGTCTAAATCACCCATTCATGACAAATCAGCATAGTCAGCAGGATCCTAAATCAGGATTAGTGGCAAATAGGCCTATTCGGCAGGATCCTAAGTCAGGATTCGCAACAGCTGCCTGGTGATAGGACCTTCATACAAGCCAACACAGCTCCACCACACTAACCTAGCAGCCCTTCAACTGTCAGCTGAGAGTTACAATTGGTTTTTCCACATTCATTAGGTTTCAGTGACCTAAAAATATCAAGACTAGGGGCTATAGGAACTGCTTAATTACGTCCACATCTTTACGGTTTTATTAGTGGCTTTTAAAAGCTCGTATAAAATGACTCAATGTCCAAGAATGGCAGTCAGATCAGTAGCAGAACTGTATTAGACCAGCAAGGCAAATCGGACAGTCATGCCTGTTTTAACCTGTTCAAAATACTAAATGGCACACAGAGCTAAAATTGAGGAAAGCGCCTCAAAGGTGATTTGGAGAGAGGAACACTGGAAGAAGAGCTTTCTCTGCAACACCAATTCTAAAGAGCTTTAATGAGCCCAGGAAGCTACAACAACTGTTCAGATTAACCATTACTTTGAATCCAATGACCTGATTTGTTGATAACTTCAGCACTGTAAAGAAACATTCTCCAAAAAGGAAGCTAAAAGTCTTCCATGGCAATACACTGTGTAGCAAGAGTTCAGCATTCCCTTGGTTTATCTGTCCCATGTTTAGCTTTGTGTGATGGCCAACTGATACCTGATACTGTTGTGAGTTTTGTTTGAGCTTTCACACGAGGCTTCCCGGCCAGGACACCACAGTAAGCGTGACTTTGTTCCTTTGCTCCTTCAGCATTGGGATTAGTTCCGAGTTGCTCATTCCTATTGCGGGCACTCCATTTACTGCCACTATTTCATCTCCACACCTAATCAGAAGACAGGAAACATGCTTGTCAGGATTTAATTATTGTTAACACTGCACCCCAGGACCCCCACCTTGAGCCAAGATGGTCAACTCTTTGTTGAAGCAACTTTTTCACTAGATGAAAGATTAGGGGCAAAGCATGGATACAAGCAGAGTGAGTGGTTGCTGTCAGAGGCTGGCTTCTGAGTCAAAGATGGCAAGGGAAAAGGAGGACGCAGCTGGCACTTCAGTGACACAGCAGTGAAGGTCACCAGTGGGAAAAGTTACAGAAAACACATTTGTGCTGATAAACACACTCATCACCAAGGTTGCTCCTACAGCTACTTCACTAGCAATCACTGAGGTGAAGTGCTCATGACGCTGCAGCTTGCTGTCATGCTGTAGCTCAGTACAATAGAGGTTTCAGAGTCCTGCCTGATCTGCCCACCTCTATGGCACGCCAAGCTAGCTATCTTCTGCGTGGTCGTACCATTCAGCTGTGATGATATGAGGCGTGGAAGCCAGCCAGCTGCCTTCCCTGTGTCTAATGGGGAAAGTTCATTGCTGTCCTAGCCCTCAAACAGCAGCCCAGTTGACCCCAGTCCTCCCACGAAGGCCCTGACCCAGCTGTGTTCTCTACACTGTTTTCAGGGGAGCAAAGCCCAGCTCCCTACACCGAAACTATGTCCCCTGCAAGACCGCAGCCTCACTTATTTTTTACAGTCCTGCACTTGAGGCCTGTGGCACGCTTGCTGAGAAGCCAGCTTTGTTGGTTCCCAGGGAGAACACTGCAAGACTTCTGTGGGGTCATCTGGCTCCGCTATTCACTCCTCCAGTCGCTGCAATCGCTAACAAACAGGTCAGCAAAGCTCGTTTTAAGTTTCCTGCACAAGAGGGCTTTTGTTGCTGCCATTGGGATACTTTTCCTAATCCAGGGGATTTTATACTTTGGAACCTCCAAGATTCGTCTCAAACATCCCCTTTCTACTTTTATCTAATTACTCAATTAAAACCTTTACAGCCTTTTAAAATGTAACTGTTAATTCCTTTTAGTTGCACCTTTATAAAGAAATTAAAACATTCATTAATATAGGACTTGGTTTGTTACACTTTGTTATGACTTTGGTAACAGTATTAACTGCCCAAATGGGTGTCTAAGAATTAGAAGTCATTAACTTTTAGCTCACTCGTTAAAAGGGTAAAAGACAGCCCCTCAGTAACACAGTGCACACTGATGTAAGTACTGATAGAGTTTCTGACACAGATACCAGAGACCCGCAGGGCAGCTCATACGTACTTCAGTTTCCTGTCTCGGAAGGCGGGAGTCCCCGGCACTATGGTTTTGATGAAGAATGGCTGGTTTCCTTTGCTTTCCTCAAAGCCTCCAACAATGCTGAAGCCCCAGCTTTCCAGGTTACCTTTGCTAAGGACAATATCTTGACAGCAGTGAAGGTGGCTGTGAAGACAAGCACAGTCAAAAACAGAGAAAGCTGATGAGTGTGTTTCAAGGAAAACTGCCTAACCAGAAAATTATGTTTTCCCTTGCAGAAAGTGCAGCTATGTAACAGCCTCGTGTTTATTTTCTTCATTTAAGGACTTGAGGCAACCCCTTTGCAGGGCATGTTACAGGGATAACATGCCTGTTATCCTTCAAATCTGAAGATGCCAGTCCTTTAGAAATCTTTTCTCAGTATTGTCAGTGCTAGTTTAAGAGTTAACAGAAAATTACCATTCTCTAAAAGGGTTTGTGACCTGAAGGATTCGATAATAACTTTATGAATTCTACTAATGAACATGCACAGTACTGGTGACAAAACCAAATTAATCATGAACAGCAGTTACACCCATGGAATATATGAGAATCAGCTTTTTTTTATTCCATCTGTATACCACACGCTTGGTACAATGAAGGCATTCAGCAGCTCTGTATCACTGATGGAAAGCAAACATTTGAGGTATGGCAGCCTTTTGTCTACTAACTACCACGTCGGAATACAAAAGGTCTTTCCTGCAGGACCTACACCCAGGATTGCTGTGTACAGTAAGATATCGGACTCCTCAGGGAGAGATCACAGACCACTGTTTTTGAATGCCAGCCACTGAGGTGTGTCTTCTCAGTAAGCCTGGAGTACACCGCAGTGCTCAGGCTGCCTTGGAGAATGTGATCTATAAGCGCTAACAGCACTTGCTCCTTAAGTTTGTAGCACAAGACATGCAAAGCCTCTGCGAGGCGTCTGAAAAGGTGTGGCAGGAGTGCAGGCAAGCAGCTCGTGTACTCTGGCTTACAGTCAGGTTATATTCTGGCACCGAGGCGCTGCCAGAGCTACACTGTGTGAAACTGCTGCTGATCACCCCACTGAGCTATTCCAGCAGCTAAACTTTTCCTAATAAACGTTTTTGCCTCGAGGGCTTTGCTTGAGCAGTTTGCAGCTGAGTTTCAGATTTCAAAAGCCGCCTCAGTTAACTTCTCACTAGGAGAAAGATCCAATTATCTACTTTCAAACTGTAATTTACTTTTGTGTGAGTTCTTCACACACAAACACTGGAAGACCCAGCTCTAGCTTACTGATGGTTTTCTTCCACTGGTACCACACAAGTGTAAAAACACAGCTGTGAAAAATATATGTGGCAGCTAATGCAAATAAATTGCCCATAGAGCAAGAGTGGCAGCACTACGTCACCATAGAACATAAATAAAAGCATCAGACACATTCTCCGGGAGCTGGAAAAGGCTGCTTGCTAGAAATCAGTTTTCTATATAAAAAGGGGGTTTTAGGAAGAGAAACATTAATATACTATAGTGGAAAATGACTGTGGGAAAAGAACTTTAGACTCTGCAGAAAGTAAAGGCGCGAGTTTTATTCTGACAAACACCCTGCTGAGTTTGCAGTTCTGCAGACTTTCAGAGTTTGTGGAGTGCATCGCTCCATTGGGGCCATGGCAGGGAGCACCTAACTGTTGCAGCAAGAGCTCAGACTTCATGGAGATCGGCTTCAGCTACACCTCAAGGAAGAAGGTAGGAGGAAAACTGCTTTTCTACCCCCGGAGAATTACCCATAAGCCACACTGTGCACAGTGATTGCTTTCAAGAGTCAAAGCTTTTACAGATAAAAGGAAAATCAGTCTGTAAACTTGGTATTTCTAGTATCTTTAGGATTAAGTGTGCAATAAATTAGGACACATACCCCCTCCAAACCAGCATTTTGAGATGGTATTTTATACTATCAGTAGCTGGTATTGATTTAACATAATACTATGAAGAAATCAAGTAAAGTTCCTATCCTGTCTTCTGTGACACATACAGTGGTGATGATAAACGTTCAGCAGCAATAAAGTAGTGGCATACAACTAACCTGGAACGCTCACTGCCACTGATTGCTAACAAAGCAAAGAATGGAGGAGTAAGTTTAGAAGGCAGTAGAGGTACCCACAGTTGTATTACAAAAATGCAAGAAAGATACCAGCCACCTGGTTCAGTACAGCCAATACTTCAGCTGCCTGAGATTAGATGGAATAGTATTACTACGCTGTCCCTCTTATGGAGATATTTGTATCTTCATTGGAAGTGTGCAGCACTGGCCATGGTGAGAGATGGAAGATGCTCCAAGCTTACACACCAAGTGCTGCAGTGTGAAAATAGCCTAAGGAGCACAAGAGTGGTTTTCTTTTAGGAAGAATGTGACCAAGATGCTCATGTTATTCCCTCTGTTACCCAGGGTCCCAAGAAAGTCACAGGACCAGGGCTGTCACCTCTCTCCTAAAACACTTCCGCAACAGTAGTCTGGCACATAACCCAAGTTCTGCAAGATGGGCTACAGGGGGTCCACGTTTCAGAAACCACATCACCAAATGTGCCGAGATGACAGACAGTATTTGACATTAACAGAATACCACAGATACAAGAATCAAGGCTAGAATTAAACACTGTGGGCTAAAGTGTTGTAACAACTGAATACACTTCCCTAGCCTTGAGCACTAACTTCGGCTCCAGTCTTTCAGCATAAAGTTCGGCTTCAAACTAGAAAGAAATACATGTGTTTCCTCTAAGGAGGAAAGGATATTTCTGCTGGATTGGAGTAGTAACTGGAAAAAAGAAGCTGAACAAACCCAAAATCGCACATGCTATCAGCAATAAGCTTTAAAATTTCACACTGTACTGCAAAATGTTTTAGCCTACTGAGGCTGTGTCTGCTCTAGCAGGGCAGCCCAAAAGAAACAGACCCAAGTGAAAAAACTGGTGGTGAGGACACAAGGTCTAGTTTTGGTACATTGCAGGGTATTTTCAGTAATCTAGTGTTAGTGTGGTACACAGAGGGTCTGTTTGTGCTGGAGTGCAATGGGCATTCCTCTGCAGCACTCCTGGTTTAGTCCCATTCAAAAGGAACCCTGTTTGTGTGGGTCAAGACCTCTCTGCAATGTGAACCAAAATGCTACCAGGTCTTACTGTGAGCAGATGGGAAAATGAGTGAGGAAGCACAAAATTTACAGCTATTTTTATTACTGGAAACAAGAAGGAAGATTTTGTCGGATCCTGAAATGAAATAAACTTGCTTTGTGCCTCCTAACCACCCTCACAAGAACAGCAGACAAATTCAGGTTCCTGAATTCAGGTCAGAGTAGGAAAGGAAGGCTGAAGAGCAGAAAGGGCATCTGAAATCATTGCTCCTTGCTTCAGTAGCAAGTCAAATGAAGAGGGGCCAACATTAATACCAACAGCAAAAGAATTTCCAGCAATGTATTAAATGGCGGACAATGTCAGTGTACTCTTGAAATGAAGGCAGGCAACCAGTGAGCAAAGAGTGGACTCCAGTCCCTGTAGCAGAAAGTGTGGTAAAGCTGCAAGCCACCAGACGTCGAAGCAAACTGGAAAAGGAAGAAGGGAGAAAGTACAGCCAGGTTTTGCCTTGCTATACTTCACTGCAGGAGCACCCACGAGGAACAAACACCAGCCAGCATCTGAGGGTTTGTACTCAAGTTTGGGCTACCCAGGTGCAGCTCAGGCTAGTTCATACTGGGCCCGCACAGAGCAGACAGGCTGATTCCCTGGGAGAGCAGAGGGAACCAGTAGGACGGTGCTGAATACAGGCCAAGTTACTGTCGCTCGAGACAAAAGCTACCTTCCTTGGGCTGTTTTGCTTAGCATTTACTGGCTGCTAAGTAACATGAGGGTAATGTAGCAGAGGCTTTGTAAGTATTTCTTCTTTCAGGTGCCCCAAGAAACAAGGCTGTAAATAATTCGAGCTTCCCACAGAAGGGTTTGGCTTTATTGTTCCACGTGCATATCCTGCACGATCCTTCTCCAGTCAGCTGGAATGAGAACAGACTCTACCTTTCACAGCTGAATGTATTTTGATGAAACTGCAAAAGTAAGCAAACCAGAGGTTCACCTTTCCAGGAAGGAGATGGAAATTCAAGCTTTCAAAGCCCCAACCCTGTCATCTGGAACTTACCATGTGGCTGCTAATATCTGTGCTAAGTCTATGGTCCAAAGCTTTGCAGCAGGAAAATTCAACTATTCAGAATCATTTCTGCTTCATGCAAAGACAACACAATTACAACAGCGAAAAAGAATTAGACAGAAAGAATGCCTGTCCCTAACTGAGATGATCAGATTAGAAACTATAAAACAGCACAGGTATCTGTTGGCTTATGTTATGCGATCCAGAAAGACCAGAGTGATTTCGGTTAATGATATTTTAGCAGGGACTGTATCTACATTGACTATATGTCAACTCAGTGCCTCAAATGCCAGAATCTATACTTCTCATTTTCTGTGTTAGTTCTCTTAGAAAAAAAGGTTTTCAGGAACTTCTGAAATGCAGCTACTGTCCAACAGAAGTAGGGGAACAATGGGTCACACCATAAAAAGCGGTGGAAGCTTTTTATGCATTCAATATACTGTGATCTCATTGACAAATAAGGCTTTCCGCTGCCTTAGAGCTAAATGGGAATACCAGTAATGCTTCCCAGTCAACCAACAAAGCAATTAATTCCTAGTGTTTTAGTGAAAGTCAACTCTGTGATTGAGCAGATCTCTATACAGTCACCGAACAAACGTACCTAGGCAATCCAAGCCATGTGATCCAGAGGGGAGACCAGCTGAATCCTTGCTCCTTGATGTCCAGAGATGGCTCTGTCGAGTTCAATGAAATGATTTCCAAGGCTTTCAGTACGACTGAGTGGGAAGCTGCATTTGATTTCAGTGCTGAGACAGCTTCATAGTAGTTCAGGTGCGTCAAATCAATGCCATTTATGCTCAAAAGTACATCTCCTGTTGATTAAAGAAGACAGGATTATTAGAGACCTTTTGCTGTGGAGCCCATTTCTGCCTCAAGGTCTCATGTGGAACCCTGTTTCCAGCCTCACTTTAGTGTCCAAGTCCAGCTTTCACTGAGAAAAAAAACCTACAGCTCCTAAAGGATAAAGTATCTGAGAGCCTTCTTACCTCGCTTGATTCTGCCATCCCTGAAGAGGCATCCGATGGGCTGCACGCTCGTTACATATATAGGGAGCTTGTTTTTGTTATCTCTTCCACCTCCAATTGTTATTCCTAAAGATTCCTTTGGTTCCTTTTTTATTGCAACTGTCTTTTCATGACTTGCATATCCCTGAGGTAAATCCTACAGAGGAATGACAGTACAAAATGCAGCTTCATTAATGCAATTAACATGAGAAGCCCAGATCTGGAAGAAAATAACAAAACATCTTATATCTTTAATCCAGAACATTTCAGCGATGTTGCTGGATGTCAAAGTCAGCTCCTCATGTGCTTGCTCTGGGTAGAAATACTACCCTGTGTGTCCAAAGAGATACCACCACAACTGAGGCACTGCTCTCCTAATGATCCCATGTTCGTTTGCTGTAGAGAGATGCTCACTCTGAGGAAAACAATTTTGCACTGAAGAACAAGCTATGAACTCATTTCAAGCCATTCATACCAAGTAATCAACCTCTGACTACTACTAAATGTTTAGGTTGCAGTGAAAGCACGTATTACAACATGTGCTGCAGAAATGATATTAGGATGTAAATCAAGGAACCACACTCCAGCCATTTATGACAGCCACTTACTAAATTGCAGAGACATTTAAACACAGAAGACTAAGCAGTTATAGCAAGTTTTCGCACTCAAATGGAAGTTCTAAACATAGAGCAAATCTCAGCACAACAAATAGACTGGCAATTCTCCTCTTGCTCATGCTGTTTCTTATAATATGCAAACAGACCACAGATGCAAGACTGAAGTCACAGGAGCACTACAGTGTAATTTGTGTAGTTTCTACTTCTGTACCATAAAGCCCTCTAGCTCCAAACCAGAAGCATAATTCAGTGTCATCATGCAATGCCCTGAACGTGTTGTGCTTGATGGATGTCAAGAAGCAAGTCCCAAGCATCTCATGGATGGTAAATTTCCCATTGCCCTTTCCATACAAGAAAAGATTAAACACTGGTTCTGCATCAATGTTAGAGACATCTGAATAAATTTTGACATGTTTTTCCCTGAAAAACTATGTTTCCCATTAGATGACAAATGTACAGTTCTCCAGCACCAAAAGGCACAAACCTGCTGCTTTGCAGTAGCTCAAGAAGAAATGGAGCTACTGATCAGTCTTATATGATAAATGGCCATCGCCAAGCAAACATAATAGATCTGCCAGACCAAGAATAACCAGCCCTTCTTGTTATTTACAAAACTCACCTTCTGGTAGTTAGATTTTCGTCTATAGTGATTCTGGTCTAGTCGTCTCCGATGGTGCACCGGGCTTCCTCCATTGCTACTGCTGCTGCTGCTGCTGCTGCTATTTGATGTGCTGCCATCTTCTACCAGGTCTGCCAGCTGTACACCTGGCTGCCTCAAGACGACAAAGTTCACTCTTGATTCAGTGGTCTGCCAGGAGAAACAAAAAGAGTGTAAATAAAATGGATAGAAACATAAATAAGAAATTCAGGATGGCTCCTGTCATTTTCTTGGGGAGAGAGAAGGGTTGGCACCAGTTTCTACAACAAGTCTGAAACAGGGCTATGAAACATGATGCAATGTTTTTTGAAGAACCACAGAATCCTTAGGTGAAAAGAAAAAAGGAATTAGCAAATGTTAGTCAGAAGGAACAGGAGTAGAGGCAGGCTTCAGTCATGCCTCCTTCCCCCACAAATGCCAAACAAGAGAAAATGGAAAGAGATGATTAATTCCTCTACTTCAGTACAAATAACCAAAATAGCATATTGTGTTGTGATACAAAATGAACAGAGCTAGAACGCTGACTGGTCCACACGATGGATGACTGTGATACGAGTACTGGATGCTTTTTTCTTTTATTGTAAAGAAACTTGTTAAAGCTCTTCCCCTCCCAGCTTATGTACCATGTCTATTGTTCAACATCTCCCACCCATTTTTTTCCCAGAGTACCTGAAGACATGACCTTTTGTCTGAGATTGCTGCCAATTAAACACTTAACCAGCTGTATGTCTGGCCTTGGCAGGAATACAGGGAAAGTATTCACTATTGTTACTGCTCTTCTAATTTGGTTTGTTCTTTCAGATAATTTGACAAAACCTTATTGTGAAGGACTCCATTGGGGTAAGGCGTATGTGCTTTACTTGGGGCACTTCCTGCAATGGATGAGAGAAGTATGGTTGCGGCTCTCACTTCTTGACATGGGACCCTGTTTCCCTGGTGCCACAGCACCCTGGCAGCAGTGAATTCCCTGGCCTCGAAAGAGGGACTGCATCAACTGGTTTGTTTTTTTTTTTTCTTTTTAAACTAGAACAGGAGAGTTTTTGTTTTCTGAAATTTAAAAGCCTCTTGCCGCCAAAGTCACTTCAGATAGAGCAATTTTTTTCCAGACAAGTTGGCACACATCCATGTCTTCATTAAATATATTGTAAACATCACATCCTAAAATGGGGATTTGCCCTCCCATTCAGCCAGAAGTACCAGACTATGTACGCACGGCTGCGCATATATATATAGCTGTAAATGGTAATTTACAGGTAGAAGGACTCTTCTGCAAATGGTTTGCAATGAAAATTAAAATTACATTTATCCAAGAATTTGAATTAGCCCTCAGAAGAACAGATAATGTTTGGAAGACTGTCAGAGTTTTACACAAATGTCACTTCAAAAGGAATTCAATCCCCAAACCTAACAAAGCCAGTTCCGAGTCTTTGGTTACTGATTTCAGTAGGATCAAGGAGGAGTTCCTCATATGGGACTTATGTTTGCACATTACAACAGAAATAGAGCAGCACTTGTAGCATGTAAACAAAATTCTAACAGGCCATGGAATGGAATCACATATATACCACAGAAAAGGATCTCAGTACTGGAACTCTGCTCTTTCTCTTCTCCCATGCCACTGCACTCCTCTGCTGATTACCAGGAAGAGAACTGGCTCTCCCTCACTGCTGACCTCAGATCCTTTCCTGGATATAAACAGTATGCGATGAGATGTATTGTGTCAGGATCTTTAGACAAAAACAGAAACTGGAGGTCATCGCCTAGGGAGATAAAGAATTTAAACTGATCTACATGATATCTGCTGCACACGTAGCAATCCTTACTTAATCGTTAACCAAAATTCCTTGCCCACTCCTTTCACCAAAACATGTCATGCCACAACAGGACCACATTCCTATTCCACAGGGAAAGACCACCTCTCTTCTACCCATTTAGTATTTTACAGTGTTTTTAGGTTGAAGTGCCTTCCTTCCCAAATACAGGTAAAACGGGGAGAGGGCTTCAAATCAGTCAAAAGGGTTCTGTTCTATGCTGCCAGCCTATTGCATCTCACAACAAATACCTTCAGTTTGACTGTTTGAAGCACGAGAGCCTCTCCTAATCTCTCCTTGTCCCTGCTGCATGCATCTACACAGTGCATACAAATATTCTGCAAGAAAGGCTCCAAACACCACACCACAAAGGAGATCCTATTGCCTTAGCTGAACTGAAGTGCCATGAGCAACTGCCTCGCTTCAGACTTGTCAGAGATGACTCACGATGGATTCCCACTCTTCATGTTTATCTTCATTTGGAAGCGGTGCTTCCCACACATCTGCAGGGAAGTCACTTTCCCAAAGAGCTATTTCAGGGAATGCAGTTTGCTCTAGTGTGGTCTGTTAGCCCTTGGGTCAGAACAGGAGCCCTGCCATCAACGCAGACAGCTGCAGAGTCATTAGCTATACAACCTCACCATGTCATAAATTACCTGGATTATCTGTGCAGCAGCCTCAGGTGTTCCTTGCCTCAAATCCTGGCCATTTATTGACAGGACTCTGTCATTCCTACTCAGTTTTCCATTTTTGGCTGCCAAACCTCCCTCTAACAGATCTAGAATAAAAATCCCTGCCTCATCTGTCTTCCTGATCAGTTTGATTCCCAAGGGTTCGGATCGGTCTCTTTTTATCAAGGTAACGTGGATCACTTCCCGGTTTGTAGCAGAAGTGGAATCCTGCTGTGCAGTCTTATTGGAAAAACCCTTCTCCTGCAGGACCATGAGGTGGAGAACAGGACCTGGGTGGCGCAGGAAGGAGACAGCTTGGCAGTGAGTCACACTGCTGATGTTGACGCCATTCACCTAGAAAGACAAACAAACCAGAGTCACTAATCAGAACCTACATAATTTAGGCACTGTCCACAGTGCAGAACATCACAAAGGTGGAGACAACTCCCTGTGCAATGCTGTGACTGAAGCAGCTGCTTCTGATGCACATCAGAGAGCAGAGTTTTCTAAAAAAAAAAAAAAAAAAAGGAATGCAGAAGGAAGCAGATGAAATTAGATCATAGTTGATGGTGAATAGCTGAGGACAGGGACAAAACAGGACAATTCACATAACTAACAAATCTAAAACTGCAAAATATTAAATCTTTACATCCATCCTATGGCAATGCAGAACTGCCTTCCCTTAACTTCCAGCATTCAATACACGCTTGGAGAAGACTCAAATTGGAGACTACCCATCCTCACTCTTAAGTTAAAGAGTTGTCCATAGCCTACAAGCTTCTGGAATCATCAGTCTAATCATGCTTTTACCAAGGTAACTTTGAAAAGCTAGTTTTTGCTTTGCCTGTTGTCGCATCAGACTCTGTGCAGTCTTCTTTTAGGATATTAATAGGGCTACTAAGTGTGGGGACCTGTCCTATTTACAACCCAGTGAAGAATGAGACATGTACAATACAACTGGATAAAACAGAAGTTACTCCATTGTTCTAAGAAACCAACTTGGAGATCATATCAGCCACTTGTGCATGTGGGGCTGCCAGTCCTTACTGAAGTCCGCAGTCCAACAGGATAATTAGGTCTCTCTGGCTTGTCAAATGATTGGGCAGCCATAGACACGAGGTGCTAACAGTTCTCGCTGCATCTAGGCTTTACTGCTGCATACAAGCTTCCGTCGCCTTGATTAGCCCACTGCCATGACACATGATTAATCTGGAAACTAAATCTGGCTGTAGGTCAGCACGGTATGAGGTTGGTACACTTTATTACTCACGTTACATATCTGATGCTTACTTCAAGTCGTAAGGTCTTAAACTTTGGACCTGCCCATTGAGAATATGCAGCTTAAGCAACATAGCAGAGCAAGCAATTATAAAACTTCCTAACTAGAGCACAGTCATTTGGAGATAAATGGTGCTATTGGGTGAAATTTATCAGAGAGAAATCTTTTTAATTTATCCAAAATAATCTGAATTTCAAAAAGCCATCAAATATGCAAGGTAAACATGAGTATGACTGGAAGTAACCTCAAAAGTTTGCTTCTCAGCCCTGAAAGAGACACAATGCTACTGACACACAAGTCTGATCAGTGCTTTTAAACCCTCAGCTGTAGAGATTTCCCAGTTTTTCTAGGCAACTCTCCTCTGCCAGCCCTCCCCTCAAGTCAAGAGAAGCAATAGGACTACCGGTGGTTTTACATACCTCAAGAATATGGTCCCCAGGTGCTATTCTTCCATCTGCAGCAATGACAGAATCCCGCAAGACTTCCTGAACAACAATGTTTCCTAGCGGGGTGTCTTTACCCCCAACTATCCTCATCCCCAGCTCTTCCTCTGGGTCTTCTCGGTGAATTTCAATTGTGGTTGTTTCAGCCACAAGACTAGTTCTCTGAGGAAGGTCTGATTGTGGAAATTGAAGAGAAAAAACAACACATTAACAGAATTTTCCTTCACATAGCACCACAAGATTTGCAACGCTGGCGGGTTGTGTCCAAAGAGCATCTGGAGGGAAAGCAGCTATCAGGAGAAGGAACAATAGGTCAGATTAAAAACTTAAAAAGCCCCTGTTTCTTTATAGTTTCTCCAGAATGTTTCCCATCCTGTCCTAACTTATGGCAAATTTAAACTCTCTCATTATTATTTCTTGACTTTTATTAAAGGGCATTCAGCATGTTTCACTTGACCGTTTACAGATTTATTTTTCTACTGGCCTACTAGAAGAACACACATAACAAATGCCAATTTCCACGATGCCCATTAGAAAAGGGGACTACTGAGCTGTAATTACTGGTCTGCCATTGCGGTGACTTTACCACAAGTAGCTCACTGCAACTTCCCTCCTCTAATTTCCTTTCCTCCTCTTTTCCCACCCCCCCACCCCGTAAACCAGGAGTAATGTTTACCTATTTACAGCATACTGAAGACTAAGCAATGCTTCTCAGACACTTTGAAGATGAAAGTTGTTGTTAACAAGTGGTATTAAATCTACCAGTACTACAACATTTAGGCAGGCCCAACACTCTAATGAAGCCAAACGCACTGCCCGTCAGGGTGAACTGCAGTTGTCACACAAGAGATGCAAAACCTGCCCCAAGTGTACTTCAGGAAACAGCCAACAGAGAATTAAACTGACCTCTGTATTAACTCTGGCACAGGCACAGCAGTTGCCAGCTCCAGCACCTGCCCGCTTGGAAACCGAGACTAACTCTGAAACAAGGCACAGAGATTTCCGTGCTGCTGCCTTCTAACAGGGGTTGAGACAACAGGTTCTATACTGAAGTGGAAATGGTTACTTTTATCTGCAAGAGTTTAATAACTGACTATTAATCCAAAAACGAATTTATGCTATAAAAACACACTTGCTGCACACCATTAGGGAGTTACTGACCACTCCAGGAAATTGACTACGTATTTCACTTTCTTAACAAGAACCTAACTACTAATTATTTGGTTTCTGCAAGTGCTTTAAGTGCTCCATGTTCACAATTACATTGCCTTTCTTTCTGCAAAGAATACTGCAAATATTCACTGCGGTCTAACAGATTCTCTGAATTGTTTTGCACAAACAGTTTTGTGCTTGTGAGCAGATCCTGCCACA
Organism: Anarhynchus alexandrinus; assembly: GCA_008711295.1. Lineage (NCBI taxonomy): Eukaryota > Metazoa > Chordata > Aves > Charadriiformes > Charadriidae > Anarhynchus > Anarhynchus alexandrinus. The sequence goes on from VUYV01000039.1 coordinate 461,980, forward strand.
ACTGATGCAAATGAATGCATCTCCCTTCTGCTCAAGGACAAGCTGAGGAGAGAGAGTACTCTGATGGCTACTGGTGGCTGAATAGCATTGAGGATATCTAAGAATGTTGGGGACACTTTAAAAATTGAATTGTCTGAGATAATTACCTAATTTTTATATTATAAATGGTAATTACATAATTACATTTCTCTATCAAACTCTCACCTTCTTCAGTCTCCTCAAAAGCTGGATTAACCAGTCCAGGCTCTGCAGTCCCCAGTGATACCACTGCAGCTGCAGAGCTTTCTGCCACAAGCAACGATCCTCCAGTTGGTACCTCTGGATCCTTGGGCGTGTTTGTCTCTGCCTTGGTAGAAGGATCTTCCTTCCCTTTGGAAATGGGATTCTTTTTCCGCTGTAGTTCAGATTTGTATTTCTTGAAACCAGGACACCTAGAGAAAGATTGTGAGTGGCTGTAAGTGGCTAGTCTCTGCCCATGTAAGCTCTGACTGACAAAGGTATGTGAAGAAGCATGTTCAAGATCTCACCAGCTGCAAAGCTTGTATCACCGATGCTAAAATTCATTCTCATTTGACTTTCAGCTTCTACTTGTACCAGTATCAGCTTAAGAGCAGGCTTGTTATTTTATTACTTTCAAAATTATTAAGCACATTATTTTAAAAAGCAGAATGTAATAGGAATGGGAATCTCCCTTGCTAAATATTTACCTGGCAAACACTTGATGAAGAAAACAATACCTCTTAAAAAATAAGCAAATACTTAGCTGTGACCTTTTAGAGATGATTATGAACTGTATCTTTATGCAAAGGAAGTGGCTCAAGTTTCAAGCTCAGCCTTGAATTAGGCTTTGTTTTTAACAAACCAGTAACATGCAAGAGCAGAAAGCAAGACTTGCTTATTTTTTTTTTTTTTGCTGAATGAGACCTGACCCTCAGACGGCACCCCAGCTCCAGTCCACGCAGGTGACTGCTCTACTTGAATGTGAGCAGTTCAGAGGAGTTTATAATCCCACTGACTGCTCCCCACACAGAGGTTCAAGAATTAATTCTACATTCAACAAAACGCACTCTGTATGCAGCTACACCACAGCCAGCCTATCTCAGCAAAAAATGAGCAAGGAAAAACAAGCTCCTTTATCAAGAGTACTTATAAAAAAGGTGGCAGGTGAGGAGGGTGATGACTGCAAAAGCATCACTTTCAGAGACATGAGTAGTATTGGGTGTTTACCAGAATCACTTTTCAAATTAAACCTGACTATTTACATTCTGGCTAAACAAGTCTCATCCTGGTATTACTTCCTCTGGCTTATTCCTAGTCATTTATTCTCCAAGCAGTAAGATGACCATGAAACTTAAAGACAGAAGCTGATTGAACCACTTGTGCACATGTCCATCTTAAGATGTCGGGAAATGAATTCATTCTGCAAAAGGCAGAGAAATCCCCCAAGAAAACAAGTTTCTAGATGCTTCTTATTTCCTAAAGTCTATTGCTATCAGTTAATCTCACTTAAAACTAAAAAAGAGGAACACACAAATCCCAGTGTAATTTTTTTATTATTATTATTTTTTCTAACTATGCTCACAGCCCAGCTGAAATAGCCTCTATTTTAAGAACACACCCTCCCCAAGGAAGATACAAAGAACCATGAAATGTATAACAGAATGATACGGTTTCCAGACAGGTCTCTAACATAAACATTTAAGGGTGCCTCCCTCTTCTGTGTTTAACTCCTGTGCCAAATGGATTAACAAGTGACAGAAGTTTACTGATATGAGGGTAGATTTACAGAGCAGAGAGGAAGGCCCAGCCCTGCTATGGGCCATGGCCCCAGCTACACAACAGCTGGGCAGCCCTGTCCCTGCAGTCTAAGCATTCAGCCCTGCCTGAGAACAAGAAAGCACTACAAAGAGTTATTGCAAGAAAAAGGGGATTATAAACTTTCACAGATCGAGGGAAAGGGGCACACAATCATCATCCGACACTTCCCTTGGCTCTAACAAAAGCTCTCAGCTCATCGATACCAAAGACAAGCAAGAAACACAAGGATACATCCTTGGCTGGAACTGCAAAGGTATCCTAAGTATAACTGTTCCCTGTCCACTGGTTGACTTGTTTTTAAAATATGTCATTGCCACAAAAAGCTACAACACAGCTGATAGGAACCAAGCCTGTTGCATTTCTCGTTGCCCACTGACAAAATGCACACTGCCAACGAAGGTCTGCTTCCGCCTGCAGTAGGGCTTGTACTTAGCTCCCTTTCTTGCAATCATTAACTAGGTAGGAACAAGTGTTTCAAGCACCATGGCAAGAGCTCTTTGTCACCTGCACTTCTTTTAAAGCCACAGTATTCTGCCTGTCACCAGCTCAACCAGCAGTGGAAGCACCAAAATACATCTCTGCTGACAAGCGCAAGAAAAAAAAGTCTCCCTTCCCCTGCACAAGGGGGAAAAAAGAAAAAAGTAGTATTTTTCATTTGCTTCTCCTTCTCAGCAAAAGAATGAGAGAAGAGAATGGAATTATAAGTAGGTGATTCAGCAACTGCATAATGTGCAGCTTGGAGGGACTTACATTATTTGGATCAAAGACTTATGTATTGCACATCTTAATTGGACCAATTAAACTGGCAACACTACATGATCCCTTGCTTCCAGAGTGTTGACTTTGTGCCTGTCTTTCTTCTCTGCGCAAGTGAAACAAGAATAAGCATGTTTATAATAATTTTCAGGGTCAGGTGCCCCAGATCAGGACACAAAAATGTATATATATTTGATAGGTTTTGTGTCTTGCATGCAAGCACCTCGCCCTTCGCCTCTGTAGCACATGTGAGCTGGCCTCCCTAACACACACACACGCATAATTACCCTGTCTTCACCCACCCACCTTTCTGGCCTCACCCTCTGTCATCTCTGGTGTCCCATCTTGCCCCAGTTTAAGAACTGTTCTGAGAACGGATGTTTCTGGTCAGAAGCACAACAGACAGACAGACAGCATTATACAAGGAGCAATAATAGAATGTAAATGGGAACGCACCTGTTCTGCAGATGAGCTTCTAGTTCACACCGCTGCATTGTCTGCTGACATTCTTCCTTGAAAGGACAGAAGACTATCAGCTTATCCAATAGGTTTCGTACTAGAAGGCTGGACTTGTGGCATTGCTGGAAAGAGAGCTTTTTCCGATCCATAGGACAAAAGTTATACTCCTGCATAAAGTTTTCAAGGCACTTGAAACAGTACGTATGTCCACAGGGGGTGTCCATAGGTTGGAGCAGAGGCTGAAGGCAGATATGGCAGATGAGTTCATCATCCACTTCATCCTGGAAGTTGTAGAGATGATTGTCCAGCAAGAGGTGGAACTGACCACATTCACAACAGAGTTCAGTAACTTGGGGCGCGTGTTCTGCTGCTACGGGATCAGCCATGGTAGCCAGCATCAGGCACTCTCAGCCCAGCAGCAAGAAAACTTGTCACGTAGTAGCTGTCTGACAGAGGACCTCTAACGAAAGGAAGAGAAAGAGAGGTTTCCAGCCAACCATCCGCTCTAGATCTAGCCAATTAAAAATTAAATTGCATGCCTGCCTTAAGTTCCTCCCGGTATCTTCACCCCAACCTACCCCCCTTAGTGTTTTTCCTTCCAGGGTGACCCTGTGAATGATCAACCTAGGGATCAGAGAATGCATGGACCTCATTCAGCAAGATATTTAAGCACATGGATAAATTGAAGCTTAAATTATTTTACATGCACCAGTGACACAGACTAGATAAAACCCTGCCAAACATATGAACTAGAAAAGCCGAGACAAAAGCTGCGTGTTCTTGAGGGACAACAACCCAGAGAGGGAAGGGAAGGGAAAGAAAGGATAACCAAGACAGTGATTTTCAAACTGACAATTTTTCTCACTGGCTTTCCAGATTACACTGAACATTTTAAAGATATCTATGGCGAAACATCAGTTTGGAGACTTCTAGTTGTTCGGATTTGTGGTTTGTGTTTTGAGGGGGGATGAGGGAAAAGAAGAGGAAGAAATTTCAAAAGAAACTTAAATCTAAACCAGATTTCCTTCCTTTTAAGCCCACTCCCTTCAAAAAAGTTTGTTTTAATAAACAATGCATTGTTCCCCACTCATCCATGCCTAAGTTCACCCATGGAAACAAATTTCCTATAAAAAGACTAAAGCTTCCTAAGTGGAAAAACCATAAAGAATTGTCCACACCACAGTTTATTGTAACGTAACACGAAGGCTTGAGCTTCAGCTTCTTACAGTTAGGGAGAATAAGATAAGTGGCAAACTGCATTCCTTGCAGCTGCTGCTCTACTGATTTTAATAGAGATGTCTCCAGTCACATCCATTTTGAATCTTGCCTATTGTAATTAAGTATAAAATTCACCTGAGTTTGCTAGCAGATTACTCTACAGGCACAGAGACTGCTGCAGGAAGGATTTTTTTTTAACCTGGCAGTTATTTTAATGAAGTAGGAAATGTGGTATTAGATGAAGCTAACACTCTGTATTATACCGGGGGGGGCTTTGTTGTTGTGGTGAGTTTTGGGGGGGAATTTTGGGTGGGGTTTTTTTTTAAACTTTACATAAAAACTCCCAGTCTTATAAAACAAAAAAATTGCAGAACTGTGATGAAATGGAAAAATTCTGAAAGACAACATGGAAAATGTCTGAAAACAATTGCTTTATCTGGAACAGGTAAAAGCCTAAGCAAGAGTGAACACTGGTCTGCACCAGTGCCTGGAGGACATGGCTGGCACGCAGCAGCAACTTTGGAGGAAGGTGAGCAAGAACAATAAGATAGCAAGAACGGCAAGAAAAAAATTAGTCATGGGTTTCTAATAAAAATCATACATCACTCCAATTAATCGTCAAGCATAAGTCAGCTATTTAATTAAAGGGATAACGTATCACTAACAGAATCAAGGCATTTTACAGGCGAATTTTTACCTAGCCATAGAGACTTGTTCACTTCAAAAGATTAAAACATTACTGTCACGGTTCCAGGTGGGTACAGGGCATGAGTTGTTTGCTTCTCCTCCTGCTGCTGCAGTGCCAGAAAGCATCTTCCCCCTGAGGAAAGCACTTAGGCTGGATGTACAAACCTAGCTCTTCTGTTTGCATTTACTCCTTAACTCTTGCGTGACTGACTCAGTGCTCCCCAAAAAAGAAAGCACAGTTCACAGACAGCACAGCAAAGCAAAAGTATCCATGCCCTCCTCTTAGAAATACCCCTGTTCTTTGGTACTTACCTCCATGTGAAACAGTCATCTCTACTGTTTGCCTTGTAAAATTTCTTCATCTGATCTTAAATTATCTTACAGGTGAAAAGGAAACATTTCAACATCAGACAATCACTTAACATCACCTACCAATTCTAATCAATCAGCTCAGCACCCGCAGTTAACAAAACACCAAGCGTCCAAGGCAAACATCTACCAATAAGAAATACTTGTGCTTCGGGTTGTAGTATTTGCATAAAACTTTGGCAGGTGATTAAACAAATCTACTTTCTCAGCGAAAACAAACCCCATGGTAATTTTGCTGATATACTACTTTTATATGAGGGGGTTTCAGATTATTTACCAAATTCATTCTCTGCTCTCTGTGTTTAAAGGTTATACAAGATGAATCCCAATTATGAGTCATTTCAAAATTCATGGAAGATAAAAGTATCACCACAATCTTGCTGCTTTTTTCTTCCCTGTAACCCTAAGCTGTTCTGCTCTCTCAATTCTAGATCCTCGAAAACAAGGTGTGAAGATTTCATTCAAAAGCGCCAAAGTAAATTTTACTTTCACACCACTGTCCTTTCAATAAGGAGGACACTCCTGCAGACACCAGGGAACCTAAGCCTGACACCTCCATGATGAAACCCAGCCCACACCCTTCGGCAAGGCAGGAGTTAGTGAGCAGCACAGGGAGGACAGCAGGCTCAAACAAGCCTGCCACTTGTTCAGTGATTCAGTCAGAAAGCAGATGTTCTGTAAGAGGAAAATTGTTCACATCTTATTCAGCAAAGATGACTACTTCAGCGCAACAAGACAGATTTTAAGTGTCTAGAAAATGCACTGGTTCAACATAACAGGCATAGTTTCCCTCAGCTTAAATAGAGCGATTTCAAGAGAGGCCATCTAGGATTCTAGCTTTGGGGGTGAAATTTGACATATACTCAATCTTTTGCAGGTTCCATCAAATTTCAGTTACTCCTTCCAACTCTGAAGGTCAGACCAACAACCCCCTTCATTCTTGTGTTGCTCTTTTTGTTATACCATTCCTCCTCTCCAGCTTCCTTCCAACAATACCACCTTGAGTGGCACGTTCCCTGCTCCTGCCTTGCTCCGCAGTACTGGGATGTCTCCCTAGGCCTCACACGTGTTTTAGCTTACACACAATGCACAAAATATGAGGGAATCATAAAACAAGGATCTAGCTTGGTCCCAAGTTACTGCTTATTGACTACATGAAAAGGTTAAAGCCTTAAGTATACATATGTTGCTGCTCCAATGGACTCTGCTGTTCTAAAAGTACAAAGCAAGGAATGCCTCTGGAGTCTGAATTATTTAGAAAGTAATACACCCCATTCCCATACATGACAAAGAATTGAAGGAAATAAACCCACAGAAATCTCTTTATATCTCCATGTTTCCTACCCTGTGTGGGCTAGAGAAAAGATCTCTTTGGGATCACCTTTATCTTTACTCTATTTAAAAAAAAAAAAATAAAGCCACTGTTGACTTTTTTCTTTTAAGTGGGATTTCTTGCACTGTAACACTGACTCAAAGAATAGACTTTTTTTTTTAAAGGAAGACTTATCAGGTTGTCTAATCTATTTCCCTGCCAAAGCAAGACTATTCCTGACAATATTAGCACATTGCCTATTCTTGTTTTAAGTCTGCTAGGGCACAGAGCCTCAGATATACACCCCCTCTATGATGCTGTTAATAGCTCTAGCAGAGAGTATGCCAAGAACCACACCAATAGAGAAACACTCAGCACCATTCCTGATGGACAAACTCTGTTCAGTTCTGCAAAGCACCCTGGACTTGTAAACAGAACTGATGAATTACTTCCACAGCTTTTAAAAAAAAAAAAAATCCTTTGAAAAAAGCATAATTATCTAAGAAATCTTTCCAACGTTGTGCCTCAACTTGCGTTACAGTGACTGAAAAGCAACGGTGGCTGTGGTACCTGGCTACCCCAAGAGCAACATCCCTGCTTCCAATCTTATCATTTGAAGTCTCTGCATTTCCGAATGCAACTTTTGGTCCTTGATTTTAAGGCATTTCACTCTGCCATTGTTAGCATGGAGCACAAATCACAGCACAATTCAGTCCAGGCCTGTCTGCTCATACAATTCCAGCATTTGATACAAGTCACTTTCAGTCATGAACACATTTATCCTAATGACATCTCTGTGAGGTATAACATTATTGCTATTCCCATTTAAAGACTGAGAAATAACATCAGGAGAGGCTAAAATACAGACCCACAGAGGCACCCGCTCATCGGAATTAACACTTTAGTAAGTCTCTGAATATGGTCTCAAGTGACCTACCTAAGATCACACAGGAAACTCCTGGGGGAAAAAAAAAAATAAAATCAAGACTGTTTCTATTAACCAACTGATTTATAAAACCACAAGTATGGTGAGTGAGCCACAGCACATTCCATATTACAAAATAAAGAAACATGCAGCCAGTCTGCAGTAAGAACACAAAACAGAAGTGTAAAACTTTTCCTAACAGATTAGGATGACTAGAGGAGTGTCTCCTACTGCTTTAGTTAAAAAATCATTAAAAAAAAATATGCCTATCAAATAACGAGTTCTCAATATTGAAAAACTAATTGTACCATGGCAAATATTTTGGAAATACAATGGGTTTATGTTTTTATGCACCTGTAGGTTAGCGTATGTTGATATAGCCATATGTTGATATACATCGTGCTATTGAAAGCCCCTATGGGGGTTTGGAGATTGGGGTTGGCTTTGAGATTGCAGGGCGCGTGCCCCACGTATACTGCTATGTAATAGTTCACTGTAATAATTATGCCAGTTATTATATTTATAGCTACATTTCCCTGGGAGACTGGAAATGCAACATTCCATCTAAAGGCTAAACAATTAATTAATTTTTTTGGGGTGGACAAAACAAAGCCAGCACATTCTGGATTAAGATGATTGAGGGCACACACCAGCAGGGCACTAACCCAAACCCCATGTGCTTATACAAGAGCAAGTTCAAGATGGATTCTAACGTAACAAACCCAGTGGTCTAGCAACAAACCATAAGAAAAAGTGGCAGAACTTTTACTAAATCTTATTCAATCAGTTTTCACTCAGTTAAGAAGTTTTGTGTTTCACAGAATGGCAAATTTTTTTTCCATTCTAGAGACAGAGAGAAGTACATTGGGAAAGTGTTCCGTAACAGGGGTTTTCTTCTGAATTTCATCGCTACTTTGAAATCGTACATGAAATGGGAGAGGTTTTATATGAAATGCACTACTGTCCGGACTGAACACTTCCAGCGTGCTGCTGCTATGTTTCACAACCATGAGTAAACTGTCCTTAGTTTACAGCAGTGGCACTGAAAACAGTGTTGAAATATCAGAGGATTTTTATAAGCAATACTTCAAGTAGGTCAACTTTTACAAATACCAAAACACTGAACCCAAGAATAATTTCAGGTGGTGATACAGTGTCTTGTTGCCTTTCTTTTTTACTTTCTGATATTCCTGAAGATTAGGCCACTGAATGTAAAAGTAGGAAATCAAAGCTTCTGTAAATGGCAAACTTACACAGCTAAATAAGAAGCAACCCTTTCACTAATTAACCTTGCCTTCAAGCCAAAGGGGTTCTAATAAGCCACCTCCAAAAATAACTGCTCGGCATGTATATGAACACTTCAATTGAGAAACTCTAAATTAAAGCTGCTTTGCTGTACTCAATGTAAAGGAAGATCGACAATTTTAAAAGTTTTCATTGTCCCCATTATTTATGCCCATTCATTAACCACTAATTTGAAAATAAGTTGTATTCTAACTCCCTCGTGTTTCTGTGCTCATTGGACAATTTTGTATTTAATCTGCTTGAACTTCTAGGCAAGAATCTGTTTTCTCAACCAGAAAACAGAAAACCAATTGTATTTTCATTAATTATAATCAGAATCATTATCCTGTTAGACTAGAAAAGACTTCTTATTCCAGGAAACTCAGTTCTGGGAGATGTGCTAAAAGGCTTGGTTGACTAGAACAAGACTATCCCAAGGAGTTTTCTCCTGAGCAACTTTTGCAACATCAGGTCTCCAGCATTGCCCATGGATTTCCATTTTTAACATAACGCACTTCAAGACAGATTTTTTTTAAACTGCTTTGTTAGTATATTTGAAAGTTCAACATAAGAAAAGATCTCTAAGCTTTGTATTACTTATTTTAGAAATCTTACCAGCAATCAACAACTTAAATTGCAAACATATACACCTCATTCTAGAAGGAAGAAAAGCTGACAGGAAAAATTAAGAAGCTGGTGCTTATAATTCGTGTCTCTCGCTACCATGTGCTCTCAACATTTCCTTCTCAGCTCAGTTAATGATACCACAGAACAGTAACTGTCACACCAGGGACCCAGCATGCTAAAGTAGCTGGACTACATAAATCTAATTTCAACAATTAATCCCAATTCTTTGTACAGAGCAAGACATTCTGGTGTTATCATTCAATTAAAGTTATCTGGGTAACAAGAACCAATAAATTTCCTCTCCCCTCCCTTTTTCTTAAGAAATTAAGTAGTGGTGTAAAATGCTTTCCACCTACACCTTTCTTCCAAGGGGATTAAACAGTGACTATTTTAACATACTGCTCTGAAAAATAGATAAATTAAATGCCATCAAACAGAAGTGAAGACGAGTGCTGCAGAAAAAAGCTGTTTTATTTCTATTTCTTCCTGCTTTCTCACCTTTGCTAGATGCCTCCACTATATCCACCATCCTTTTTACACCCCATCTTCCACACAAACATGCAAGTTGTTTGTTTTATGCTCACAGGAATTCTTCTGTTGTACCACTCACTTAAATCAATTTGCTTCTTTGCAGAATTTGACCCAAAGACTCCTATGGAAACTTCACCACTAGCAGCACGTGTGGATTTTCTTTGTGTGTTCTTTATTTTTTTTCTGTCATGTCTAATCACCTCTCTCTAGGAAATTAAATACCCCTACCTCCACCCTCACCTCACCTACATTTTGAATTTGGCAGCTATCTGCAATTCCATCCCTAAAAATCAGTTTGATGTTTGTGGGAGAAGTTTTCTATAGACAAAGAAAGAAGGAATCCAGTGCTATAATTTAAGGATAAAGGACCTAATCTGTAATTAATAACCAAAGCTTCTCTTGCAATTAAAGCAAAAAGCCCAAAACCAAAACAAAGACGGATTAGGAGATTTGGTGTTAAGATTTACGTTCATCTAAATATCTGGTAGCACACTTACTTTCCAAAGAGTCAGGTTTGCTTTTGAGGACAGGAGGTACAGATCACACGGCTATTGGCTATATATGAATACCAGATGCACGTCATTGTCTGTGTGTCTACCTGTAAATTCCTTGTCTATAGAAAGAAAAGAGCACCATATAGCATGTAATGTGCAGAGGCTTGTTTTGGGTACAAGCCTTCATAACTAGCCAGCCCTGATAGCTATTACTCTTGCAGTAGCCCGACGAAAGAAAACCTGTACATCATTACCCATTTGTGATCTGGGTGTTGTATTTGTAATATAGGTCAGAAAAAAGCAGATGCTTTCTTACCACAGGATTTCTGAAGCATACAAGGAGAAGAAGCAGACATTGTGTTATATAACTGTATGTTTTTCAAAGTCACTGTTTGAATATCCTTACTGAGGCAGTCATCATCTTATATATTTAAAAGTAATGTGAGAAGGGGGGAGGGGGCAAGAGAGAGACTGTTGCTTTTGGTAGATATACGGTATTTTTATAGCTCTAAGCCTTGCCCATCTTCTGAGAAAGTCCTACAAAGCTTTAATCTCTATCACACTCTATCAAGTGTTACTTTAAAATCAAATTAAATTAATTTCAGTTTAAAAAATCTAATCAGCCTCAAGCATGAAAGCATTCATTTTCTAAGTTAGTTAAAAACAAACAAACAACACTGTTGCAAATACTGTTTTCTACATAACTTTACCATAAGCGATCCAGCAACATGAAAGCGGAGTTTTGCACCTGGTGATGAAATATTTCCTATCAACACACAGATAGTTACAGTTGTTAACATCAGATTAGGGCTTTACTGCAGGATAATGTAGCACAGAACTTTTCATTTCCCACACCAAGTCAAATTCTGGTCTCGGTTACAGTAGCACTAATTTTTTTTTTATGGTGCTCTGTTTTAAGTTAAAAAGTTTGGCGCAATCTGTGACAGCATCCCTTTACATCAACAGGCACTTGGACTCTAAACTCTGCAAAATATGCAATGATCAGTGACAAACACGCAGCATGGCTGAGAGCGCTGTTCTAGAGTGACCATCAATTTTCCCCCAGTCCTGGCTCTTTTTTCTCAACAGCTCCGGACTGCCCCAGCCTGTGCTCGATGCCATCAGCAACAGCAGGGTGTATCACCCTGCTCAGTATACAATACCCCAGACTTCCTTTCACAGGGTAAGAGGGCATTTTATCGAAACCAGTGCAAAGTACTTTCTAGCCCAAGCTTGTTCCCACTAACTAAAAAAGCTGAATTAAAAGATAATTAAGTCTGTAATTCCCCTTTACATCCCATCTTACCACCAGATCATGGTAAAGGGGATAGAAAGAAAACAAGTTATCTTCATTTAAACAAAAAAACCCAACACCTACTTCCCTAGACCGAGTCTTCTCAAACTGCAGCTCCTCAGGGTGGAGTGCAGCTAAGTTTGAAGTTGCCTTAAACTCCCGCCAGTGCCTCTGGGCAGGCAGAGCTGCTGCTGCTGCAACCAGTAGCTGAAATGCCCTTCACCACAGATACCCATAAGTAAATAATCACTATAATAGAAGTAAAAAATAATAATTAAAAAAAAAAGAACTAAAGAAAATTTCTGGATTAAGAATTTCATTCCCTTAGAGTTTTACAGAACAGTATTATGGCTCATTTTTAAAAGACTTGAGACACATGCCGCTGCTTAGGACATCTGTATTTCAGGTTTATGAGCTAAAGTACAGTTGCACATGTAATTTAAGATGCCTTTTCATCATAGAATTTCTCCTGGTGTATCTTGTTGACTTTAGACTTAAAACAAACAACCCTCACAGCTAGGGGGGGAAACAAACTGGAAGGGTTTTTCTTTTCTTTTTCCCTCCCCCCCAAATCTTATGTTGATTTAAAGCTATGTCCAAGCTGGTATCAGAAACAGGTCTTTCAGATCCACTGGTATCTTGCCTTATTGGGCACATATTTACAGTATACGTAAATTGATAATTACGTTATATTTTCCCTTGTCCTAAAAATAATTTTGAAATGGGCGTGGCTGTCTCGCCAGTTAAAAGAGCCGGGACAACAGACCAAAGTCCTTCCACTATCCACAAATCAATGCAACTGCCACGTTCATTGTTAGCCACCCATGAACAACCTTAAGTCCGGGTATACGTAGGAATGGGGAGGCAATCTCCTTTCTCTGTTCAGTTTTCAGCCTGTTGAGATTACTAGTAAAGCAGCCAAGTAGCCCCAGGTGTTAACTTCACAGGGAACTTAATTTTTTTTTATCCTAAGTACAAAAAGGCCCAGAAGACCCATTATGTTTATTTTTATGTATCCTACTTGAGATAATCATAGAACAATTTCTGTTCACTACCAGTTGAGATCACGTAAAAAAGGATATCCTGAGATCTAAGGTTCCCAGGGCGGGGACTATTGTATTTATTTATTTATTTATTGTCTATTTAGAGACCTGTAACAGCGCTTACTAGGTGAGAAGAATTTATCTGTTACTTATTAGACCAGGGGTGGGAGGTTAATAAGTCTGAGAACTTCACAAATCGGGCTGCTCATGATTTACTGAACTTCCAACAACTGCAACACAACTGACATTACAGGTGAGCTCAGAGGAGCAGGTCAGGTTTTATCTCAACCCCTTTTTAACTGTCAGAAAGTCTGTTTTTAAAGAGAGAGTCTGCTACAGTTGTTTACAAAACTTGCATGAGTCAAGGCCAAGGCAAAGGGTAGACAAAGCTAGACAACACGTTTTTTAAAAAGGCATAATCCCTTCCAGTACTGCTTTTCCAGAATATTCCAAATAAGGAACACTACAGTCTTCAAACGAAATGTGCACAGAGACCCTCTAAACTTGGGGGACCGTGATATATACATAAAACCAGCCTTCGCCTGTAGGCTGCTGATTGTCTCTCCAAATTCCTCCAACTTTATTCCATTTCCCTCCTTCCAGCCTTGAGTGCTTTTTCCTGGACCAGCATAGTAATTCCTACTATTCGTATTCATCTAAATCCCCTCTAACACTTTAGATGGTTTATGAGATACTGGCTCATGGGCAGTTCCTTATCCAAAGTATCAAAAAAATTGCCAGATATTTTCAGATTTTCAAACTCAATTCATGTCAAGAAATTTCTAAGCCAAGAGCAACATTTTATGTGTTATAAATCAGGGAACATAAACTGATGAGGGACTGTCAAATACAATTTCTAACAACTGTATGAACAGCACCACTAAAGTAAGCTGAGAAGGAAAAGCCAAACAAGAGGGTTTTGTATTAAACCAGCAAAACATACTCAGGCCTGTGAGTAAGACAACAGCTGCAACTACTCTGGCAAGATATACACGATCAGAATGAAATGATGCAGCTTAATTTTCAAAGTGAAATCAATATAGCAGTTGCAGCAGGAATTTTATTTTTTTTTAATGCACAAAACAAGAAATATATGGCAATGCACAAGGAAGAGTAACAAAATACAGCAGAGGGTGCTTCATGAACTACAGATATTTTATTCTGCAGTTATATTTATTTTTTCAAGTTTATTCTTACTATACTATTAGGTCTAAGAGTCTACAATCTCGTAAACATGTGTAAATTCATCTGTTAACCATACTTAGGGAAGCACAGCACTACTATGGTTTACAAAGCCATTAATTACAATTTCTAATTGAAGTTACTGGAATCACCATTCAGGTAGCACTAATGTTATCCGGAATAATCCTCAGCCTGTTTCATCAGGTATCTTTGAACCTCATGGGGTTTTTTGGAGGTCATTTAGCTGCCAGGTCCCTTCTGGAGCTGTTTCTTCCACCTTTTACAGCTCTCATTCCCCAGGCCATATGGTTGGTTTTGTTTCTTAACTCTTGCTCACTTCCCTCACTATTCATTTGGTTAGAAACTCTAAAAGAAACTTTGTCTTTCAACAGACAAGGTTCCTTTTTGCTGCACAACACATGTCCCTCTCTCCCATTTCATTTCATTGGAGTTTTATGCTAGTGCACCTCCGTTATTTAAATGAGTTACATATGCATCAAGCTTGCATACTGGAGCAGACACATAAATAAGGTGAATGAAGGAATGAATTTACAGCACAGCTGAGTTTCCAACAGCTAGCAAACCCCATAACATGTTTCCCTTCTGTTTATCATTTCTCTGCTCCATCCTCAGCTATATGACCCCTTTGTTTTTCCTTGCACAAGCACTGGTGCTGTTCTGACTTCATGAGCTGGTTCAGGGAGCAAATCCCTTTGGGGGAGGGAATTAATATTACCACTGCCTTAGCCCCTTTCAGCAGCAGACACATGACATCTGCTTAGTTGTATTGTAAAAGAAGAGTTTGAGTGTGTAACTTAAGAGAAAGAAGTTTTGTTTTGAAGGAGCCATGTGCGCAATCTGCTTTCTCTTTGCTGGAGAACTGCCAAAAGAGCTCTGGCCTTCAAGTATCAAGGACAAACATCAGCGCCATCCCTGAAAGGCACAGCACACAACTGGCATTGCTGCAGGAGGATAACTACAGGTCTTTAAACTACACCACACCACCCAAACCTTGGGCTGCTCTGGAACCTCCAGAGGCTGAAGGATTAGACCGGACAACCCTGGTGCCGTGTGACAGTGACAGAAACATCCCTGGGCTGCCTCTTATCTCCATAGGCTTGTATGCTGTGACCCTGCCCCGACGTACCCTTTGCACAGCAGAGACCTCCCCTAACACTTATTATCTGCACTTGAGCCGGAGCCATGTTTCCTATGGAGCCTTTATACAGTTCTGGTCCTTGCACCTTGGCTAAAAAACTGGAGCAGAAAGTGAAAATATGACCCTTTTTGGTTTGGTAAGCAACAGGGAAATACTCATTTGGCATTCCTTACTTTACCAAGGTAAAGTAGGACCCAAAAAAATCTCTCATGGAATTGAAAGTGCTTTTTCGAGCATGGCTTAGAGCAAACTAAGCCTGCACTGCCACCGAAAGGGGCAGTCCCGCTCTCCCTGCCACCTCCGATGCTGGCATCAGCTGGCTGCTGCCTGTTCTCTTCCTTCTCCGTCAGATAACGAGGCTAATGTCAGAAGGAGAGAGATGTCAAGCGCACACAACCAAGCAGCGAGGCAGAGTGGGATCATGCCTTTAGCAGAGCACAGCCTCACCCTGCTTTAAACCCCTCATGAAAAACTTCTAAAATAAAATAAAAGCATTCCAGCTATACAGAATGCCTTAAACGCTTCTTTCCAAGCCTCTTACAAACCTCTCCAGAGCATTACCTCATATTTAACATCACCTGCACTTCTTACCTTTGAGGCATTTCCAAACTGTCCACGTCGCCACGCTGCTCGCCTTTGCCTGTTATCTCAACTTCTATTTATAGGCTTTTTTTTCTCATTAATTAGCGGCGCAGCACCAGAAACTGGCCAACTTAGTACCTCTCCACCTCCTAGCAAAGAAATTTCGCCCAGCAGCCTCCCTCCGACCCCCGCGAGCGGCCGAAACGCGGAGTTTGGGGTGTCCTGCACAGGCCCCAGTACTGTTTGCCTCCACGACCGACCTCTGAGGAGTTAAACCCTTGGGGCAGGCAGTCAGTCAGCCTCCACCTGCACTGCCCAGCCCCAGCCCTACTCACTGCCCCGTGTAACGATAAAAAACTCCTCACCCCGGCTCGTTCATGGCTGAGAATCCCTCAGCTGAGGGAACGGGACTGCCGCCCTCAGCCGCTTCCACAGCTGATCCCCGACTCACCCCCCCACCTCCCCTTCCCGCCGCCTCCCGCCCCTCAGCCCGGCAGCGGCCGCCTCAGCCATGGCGGGAACCCGGCGCCCCTCACTCCCCGTCCCCGCACCGCTCACCTGTAGGCGGCCAGGGCCGGGAAAGGGGCTCTCTCGCCCCCGGGAAGGGGAGGGAGGAGGCGAGGGAAGCCCAGCGCCAACTCGGCCTGCGACGGCGGCAATACGCGGGTTCCTCCACCAAGTTTCCGGGCGGGGATGAAAGTCGAAACCTACGTGAGAGGAGGAGGCAGCGCAGCCGCCCAGGTGTCGCCCGGCACGGCTCGGCCCGGCCCTCCCCTCACCACCGCCGCGCTCCCCTCCTCCTTCTCGGGCCGGCCCGGGCCGCCCACACCCCCAGCGGCCCCGTTCCCGCCCTGACAGAGGGCGCCGCGACGTCGCGGGGCACCTTCGTTCCCCTCAGGGGCCGCCCGCCCCGGGTCGCCTCAGCGAGCGGCGGGCGCCGGGGTGGGCTCTGCCCCGCCGCCGGGGTGGCGGTGCCGGAGCCGGAGGAGAGGTGCCGGGGGTTCACCTGCGGGAAAGACACCCACCGCCACCCCTCGGACACTCGTCCCGGGTCCCTCGGCCCTGCGGGGGACGGTCTGTCGGCCCGTTTGGGGCTCTCCCCGTTGGCTTTCTGAGGTGATTCTGCTCGGCCCCTCTCCTCCTACCCGTGTCCGTAGGCCTCTGCCTCACCAAAAAAAACCCATATACATAAGGATAAAGAGCAAAACCTGATGGTGTTCTGAACGCAAGGAGCAAATTGTAGTTCAGCAGGCTGGGAAAAAAAAAAAAAAAAAAAGAAAGAAACAAAAAAAACCCACACAGACTTTGAGGGGAAATTATTTTTTTGCGTTTACGTTCTGCCTGCTCTTCTGGGCCACAACCAGAAATACTGACAATTCAGAAGTATCACTCTCTACAACTACCTGAAAGGAGGATGTAGAGAGGTGGGGGTGACCTCTTCTCCCTGGTGACAAGTGACAGGACGAGAGGAAACGGGTTCAAGTTATGCCAGGCGAGGTTTAGATTGAATATTAGGAATTTTTTTTTCACTGAAAGGGTTATTAAACATTGGAATAGGTTGCCCAGGGAGGGGGTGGATTCGCCATCCCTGGAGGTGTTTAAAAAAAGGGTAGACGTGGTACTTGGGGACATGGTTTAGTGGTGGGTTTGTCAGGTTAAGTTAATGGTTGGACTTGATGATCTTAAAGGTCCCTTCCAACCTCAACAATTCTATGATTTTATGATTCAGCTTGTGACTGCCTTTTAATTTGTTGGCAGGGCAAATCGCAACAGTCCAGGGAATCGGCGAGGCGGCCACAGCGCTGTGGGAGGAAGCCCTGGCGCTGCGGGGCTATGGGACACTTTGTGCTGCTTCGGGGCCGGTAAGAGCTGGGGAAGGGACGGCACTGGAGACCACAGAGTGCTAATTTCTCTGCCATTAGTATAAACTGTAAATAGGTCCAGCTTGCAGTGTTCATATTTAGGCAGATCCCTGTAACTCTCATGCTTCCAACCAGTTGGGGTCTAAAAGTTGTCAAGCTATGTTAGCACTAATCCAAGATAGGAATTCCTTCCAAAGGAAGAGACCTTCCTGGATGTGTATCATGCCTTCCTTTGTGCCAGGTCACATTCGGGTCCACACAGTGAACTAGAACTGTTTCAGGCCAAAAAGAAAAACCCAAACCAGCAAAACAAAACAAAACAAAAACCCCAGCCAAAACCGACCCTCAAAATCCCAGCGCATAGTATTTTCTGGGTTATAATTTCTTTCTCTGGTTCATCACACAGCCTTGGAAATACTCTTACTGCAGTCAAGAGGGTCATGAAGTAATAAAGAAGATGACATTTCTGCCAATAAAGAAAAAAAGTAGAACATTGAGCCGTAGTTTTAGAGGAGGATCTATAAGGAAGGAAACCTTTGCACATTAACATGGGTAATATGTATTGCAGATGGAACTAGCACACCCCTGTCTGCATTTGATCATTCAGGCATGCCCGGTGGTTGCTGAAGTAGACCTAAATGGAGAGAGGAGTAAGGGTTTTCAGTGCCCTGAAAACACCTTCTCTGCTTTAGTAGGGTAGGGATCTGTTTTATTCAAGTAAGACTATTCAAGAAATGTGGGTACAGAGAGGAAAGATTGTCTTTTATTTCAGACGTGGACTGATTTGGCTCCATTTAGCCATCCTATGTTAAATATCTTATGTAATCTTTTTGGTTCTTTGCTACCTCACAAAATCCTTCTGTTCCCTGTTTTTATCTGTTGAAGCCTTTCAGTGAGGGGCAGTGGGCTACGCTTGTTAGTGTATGAGAGGATCTTTGTGTTGCAAAGGTGAAACTGTGCGAGATGCGCCATGTACTGAAAAAGCAACAAGGCCTTTTCCTCTTTTCATTTAGATCATCATCGAAAATCCAATGGAACCACGGCACACCAGCAATGCATCTTTGCTCAACGAGATCCATGTTACNTTCTTATGTAATCTTTTTGGTTCTTTGGTATCTCACAAAATCCTTCTGTTCCCGTTTTTTTTTCTGTTGAAGCCTTTCAGTAAGGGGCAGTGGGCTACACTTGTTAGTGTATGAGAGGGTCTTCATGTTGCAAAGGTGAGACCGTGCGAGATGCACCATTTACTGAAAAAGCAACAAGGCCTTTTCTTCTTTTCATTTAGATCATCGTTGAAAATCCAATGGAACCACGGCACACCAGCAATGCATCTTTGCTCAATGAGATCCACGTTACTACAGGACATGAAGTGTAAGATATTTTTGTAGGGCTTGGCTGAGATCTGTGATCTAGATCTGCAAAATCATTGATTTTGGTTAGACTAAATTAATTGCTTGATAGGCTGATTGAGATGGCTGAGAAGGATGGATGGTATCATATCCTCAGACCGTTCTGAACAGAAAAATATTTTAGCAATAAAGTGTTTGCCTGGTCTGAGACTGTGCAGTTGAGCTCTTGTTTGGGGAAGGAATAGCAGTCAGTGGCAGGCCGGAGCTGTGTAACGGCTGGAAGGACACTGCCAGCTCAGACACAAGCACTAGAGCCTGGTGCAGAGACATCAGGCGGTGTCTGCACTGACAGCCAACCTCACACCAGAACCTGTACTCATTAAGCCAGAACTCATCTATATTGAATACTGGCTTACCTGTAAACAGGCAAAGGCAAAAGCTTAAGCTAAGCTCTGTGGAGGGTAGAGATTTAAACCTTAGCACAGAACCAGTCTCTCCTTCGTGCAGCCTGCAGCTCAGTTGGTGAGGACAGGAAATGTGTGGGTGAACCTGGGGTATTAGGAAGACAAACCCCAGGGAAATTTCAAATGGATGCAAATCTTTAAAATTAGGAATTCTGTCTAGTTAGCACTCGCTGGAGATTTTTATCATGTATGTTGACCTGTTTTTCTGAGTGGACAGTGTGCCCATGTATAATTAAGATATGGTGAAAGTTTATTGTATAAGTGTGCTGGAATTTTGGTTTGGCTTTGCAATAAAGGAATTGCACTGAGTCATGGTTACTAAATGGACTCGTGGAGGATACAGGTCTCTTCTGCAGAGCTAACACAAATGTAAGGAACTGAAATTAATTTCTTTCCTAGTCTAGGCAAAAGCAGCCACATCGTAAATAAGGCTGTGGCTTAATGACATGAGGCCTTTGCTGTATTACTGGTTCCTACCCGCTCCTTGTTCCTGCCCTTGCAACACAGCACACCAACCCTTAGCTGCGTCTGCAGCTCCTTATGCGGCTGAACTGTGAAACACATCAGGATACTGATCCATCTGAAAAATAAACCAGGTGAAAATCTCTATAAATATATTTTATTTTAAACATATAACATATTTAAAATAGATGCATGTATTTTTTTAAAGCCAGATAGATCAGTTCACCAATCTAGTTTATAATTCAGAGTTTATGGATGGATGATATTCTTCCCTGCTAGTACAGAAGCAAACAGTAAGAAGAGCAAAGTGGCTAAATATGAAACCAATCCCGGTGAAGAAGGATCCCAAACCACAGCTGAATATTCAGTTTGCAAAGCATAAATGGATTGCTCCACTGTATTGTTGTGCTAGCAGTTAATGTGTTGTGTAAATCTGAATAGCAGCTCATGCAGTTTCAGATGTAAACATTTTGCCTGAAAAACATTGCAACATTTGGGAGAGAAATAGTTTCTTGGGTAAAACTCAAATTACGACTTCGGTTAACTTCATGTTGAGAATCTCAGGCTCCTGTCTCTTTACTGGCACCTCTTGCAAACCCCACAATCTGTTAGTTTTCGTCTCTCTTGATTTTGAAACACCAAAGTTCTTCTGCAGAACTCGAGGACTTTTTATTTACTAGCAGTTCTGCTAATTTGCTTGTGTAGCTTTTGATAACCAAGACGACTCTCTATAAAAAAATACAGCAATCTCAGTTCGAGCTTTTATCTGCTTTAACTGCTGATAATTTCTTGAGTGTGACGGTGTAATTCATACAGTAACCACTGTGATGCTATATGGAGAAAGACTATGGGCCACACACCTGTGCAATGCATATGTCAGGATTAAAATACCGCTTTCTAATGAACAGAATTAGATATATCAACTAAATATACTTGCATGTTTACAAAATATTAATAATTTCTTAATTTCACATGAAGATTTAGAAAGCTTTAAAAAAAACTCTGAAGAAGAAAATAGAAAATCAATAAACAAACAATAGGAAAAATAACAGTAGGAAAATTGAATGCGGAAGCAAAATCACATCACACAAAGGTTTACAGATTATTTTAATCCCATTAATGTTGCGTACAACTTGGTAACCATGTGTGTTTCTATCATCCTCTTGTGGGAAGGTGCAAAGAATATATGACTGCACAGTATTAATTTGGGACTCAACTTTGATGTTTCATCACAAACAAACCTAAATTCCCAACCCACACACAAGAATGTAAACACAATTAAAAAACAAATCCCACAAACAAGGAGAGAGAGTCATCCCAGGAATTTGTGATTAAATGGCCTGGAATCTCCCTTTTGTGGAAAGCAGAGCAATGGAAGTACGCATGCATGAAGATGCAGTGGATTCTGATAAACCCAAGGCCCTAAACACATTGTTTGGATTCATTCTCCCAGATTCTGTAGTACTTTTGTCCCTTTTGCAGTATTTTGTTATATTTGCTGCAAATTATTGCTACATATGCATTGGACACCGTATATTCATAGGAAGTAGTCAGAGTCCAGGTGTTTGAAATTTATAAATGGAAACAAACAGAATATCAAGAAATATAGCTTAAGAATCTCGTATGTGTTAGTAATGACTTAGGACTATTTTACATTATCTTTCCTTGTGGTGTTTTGCTAACAGTCGTCAGTTATTAACAGTGCTGGAGTACTTTATTTGATGGATCTGTAGAATGTTTTCATTAGCAGTAAACAGATTGATTCTCTGCTTATAGAGAAGTGTATGTTGGCAGATATAAAGAGGGCATCTACCTTTTCTTAGGACAGGAATAACCTATCTGGCTTTTTACAGTGCAGCAGATATGATAACATAAGAAAAATAAATAAGGTACATGAGGCAAATCGCTTTCCTGATTTGCTGTTGTGAATAATATTGATGGCTATTTCATAATTTTTAAATGATGATACAGTTGAAATGTTGCAGCTGCTTTGTAACCAACACAGATTTCTTTTTACCACAATGCTTCTGTTGCAGTGTTTCAAATGAGACCGCAGAAAGATAACACCTACCAAGAAAGATATTGTAGAAATAGATAAAATAACATTTCATTAGGCCAATTTCAGGTCTCACTGAATTTTCTGTTACTATTTTACAGGATTGGATTTGATCTTTTTTTGATGCTGAGCCCAAATGCCTTGACTCCCCTCCCTTATTAACTTCTTGAAGAAAAGAGATAAGGTACCAGCAAGATTCTAGCAATTATTTTTATAAAGCAAGTGTGATGTTCTATTTACCTTATAGCCTGTAATTGCAACACTGTTCTCTTAGTTAAAACTGATAACAGATACTAAGTAGACTCGATCCAATTCAGGAATATTATCGCATAGCTTTGTGCCTGGGAGGTACTGCTGCTCTCTGATACAGAGTATTAACTAAATAATGTGTTTCTGCAGGGTTTAGCATTTAACCTTTAGCCACTTTTGTTCTGTTAACTGTTCAAAAACAAACACTGACTTTCTGCTGTCCATGTTTATGAACACTGTTTCTTGGACCGTTGGGTCAGAGGAAAAGGCTGTGTATGTCAAGGGGTATTATCCTGTCCCTAACAGGAAACTCTTCCCCTGACAGTCCCAAGTGAGACTGCAGCAGCTTGCTGCAGTCTTCCTGGAGAAGCAGGCGTCATAGGAAGTCTGCAGCACTACTCCTACTGTCCCTAAACTCCCTGCCATGAGGCTTTAGCAGCAGCAATGAGTATGTCTGGGTTGTGGAATACAGACTGTGGTGTGGCATTTCTGGAGTACCTTCGAGTCTTGTTTGTTAATAATTTCAAGGTGCACCTTGAACAGAGCACCTTTATTTCTCCAGCATAAGTGCAAAATACTTGGTAGATATGAGTTTGGGGATTTTAACCACTTTCATGTTGAATTGTCTGCTAGTGGGTACTCTTTGGATAACCATAGGGCCAGTCCCCTTCCAGTCTTACGAGATGTGTTGTCTGCTTCAGCAAGGTTACTTCTAGGACAAAGGTTGTTTGTATTCTGCTTGGCCACATGATGTTCTTTTCCAAATATAGATGTCTTGCTAGCAAACTAAACCAGAAATCCCCTTGGTTCATGCCACCACTACATCTTTCAAATATTTTTCAAGAGCCATATCTTTCAAAGTGTCTATTTTTGGTTGTATTTCATCTGGCTGTACAGATGCAACCTGCACCTGGATTCAAGAAATTACTGCATCAAATCCTGCGTGTCAAACCAGCCATCATCACTGAGACAATAGCTACGCAAAGAATGTAAAAGAATAAAAATGAAGATCCTAAAGCTCATAAAAACTGGCAGGTTACATTCATCAGTTCTCTATCAACAGCTTGCTGCAAGCTGTTCAGCACAGCAGGTGCCAAAGCAATTTAAGTATGTACATAGAAAATATCTCCATAGGGATTACTGCATTGTTGCCTGATTTGCACTCACTTCTGGAATGGAAGATGAGACTCGGTGTCCATCTATTTAATAGTATATAGCACCATCCTGCAAGAGAGTGAAGAAGCATCTCAACATCAGGATGTTAGAGAGGGAAAATGTACTAAGACACATTGGAATGTCTTTTCTTCCTGGAGCTTTTATTTACTAAAATTGCCCTAGAATACCTTTGGTATTTACAACAATCAATTTTTAATAACAGCAACAGACACTCAAAAGGACTGAAAAGAAGAATGTGGGATGGCTGCAAGCCTCATCAAGATCTCGCACAGATCTGGACCCATGCTACTTACACATACTTGTTCTTCAAAACTCTGTTCAAGCAAAGGGACATATTTCTAGTGAGACTGTTCAGCCTACACCAAGAAAAAGACATGTCCTGAGGAAAAACAAGATCCATCCAAAGTAATTGCTATGTGCTGCAGCTGGAGCTCTGTTTCCAGAAAATAGCTAAATATAAACATTCCTAACTGAATGGGTGGGAAGCCAAGACTGCCTTGCAGCAAAGATACCCACTAAATAGGATTACCTATTAACAAGCTAATCCACCAGAATTAATTCTGCCACAGCACTGAGAAAGAGATCAGAGAAATAAGCAATATAGCTGCGTAAAGTACAATTATACCATTAATCAGACTTTTCTGAAAATGCCATTGTGGCATCTGGTATGAGTTATTTCTTGCATTCCTAGACCAAGCTACTCCATATCCAAATCATGAGGTTACATTTTTTTAGCTGGAAGTTAGGAACTCTGCAGACCCTCCCAGGGGACATGCAAGTCTAGCTGTTTTCTTCCGCTTGTTACAGTGCCACTAGAGATAATGTGAGAAGGAGAGCTTATGGTCAGCATACGCAATTTCGGTGGTTGCATTCCAGATGCTAGCTTGGAAAGGACACCACAACCATGACTATAGGACTTTCCATTATCTTCTTGGTTTTTAGGTAAACTCTAGAATAGAAATCTGAAGTGTCACAACAATAATACAGCTGTGAAAATAGCACAAGCCTTTCCCAGGAATACTTTATTTTTTAAAATAATTCTGCCACAACTTGGAACTGTTACCAGTCTGTTTTTTTGCAGACCCAGTTGTTAAGTCCTACATGCTTCTGTAACATATACTTTAGGGTCTTTTCTGGAGAAACATAATTCTGCAGAGTTGCCACCTCAATTTCTGGACCAGATGCCTCAGATTTTCTGAGAGTTTTCATGGATGTAGTACATTAATTTCTTGGCCCTAATTATGAATCTTTGCAGTAATGGAAGTCTTCTGTTGTGCTTTCCCATTAAGCTGAATTCTGATGCAGGCGGTAAGTTCAGTAAAAATAAGGTACCTCCATTTGACACAGAATATTCCAATACTGATTCTCTTCCAGCCAGTTCTCTCCCTGAACACTCAAGTCATGATTTGCAGAAACCAACTTTTTTGTGTTTCTGTACAAAAGAATATTCACCGGTATTTTATAGGCTCATCTTGTCAAACAATGTAAGCAGCCCTGAGAGACTGTTCTGACCAGTTTTAGCAGCCTGCCTTGAATTTAAGCTATGCGTGACTTAGGAAGAAGGACCTTGTTAAATACATTCCAGTGGTGAGTAAACATAAGAAAAGACATGTCTTCCATAGCATGTTAGCAAAAAAGCTACTAAGTCAGGGTTTGGGGTTTTTTGTTGTTGTTGGGTTGATTTGTTTTGTTTTGTTTTTTACTGTGAATAATCTGCTTGGCTCAAGTTATTAAGACTGCGGTCTGAACATAATAGAAGAGTTTTAGGTAAGACATGACTTCCTTCAGCTCAGTCATTCGTATTTGTATGAGCTTCAAAATACTGAAAGAAATAAAAATATTTTTACTAGAAAAATGAAGTAATTTGACTTTGATAAGAAGCAGTTACTTTAAGCAATAGAATATATCTGTGACTGCAGTCAGATATTTTAAGTAGACCTTCACTGAAAGAGCTTTCATTTGTGTTTTGACCACCATGTTCCTCTCATGGACCCAACTCCGAAAGGAGGTTGCTCTGTGCCAATTTATGATATCAGTCCTTCTCTCCTGAATTAGATTCATTAGTGCATACACTAAGACAAATCTTGCTACCTGTACTCAAGAAATACCTTTAATAATCATTTTAATAAAAACTCAAGAGATGTCAGGTGAAACGGAACACCCATCTATCATACAATATTCACTGAAGTACAGACATTTTACCCAAATTAAAACTGCTCTTTTGGTCATAGCCCACTTTAAGATACACGTTTGTTTGAAATCTGGAGCCCTGCTCTGAATTCATAAGAAATGTAATAGCTACAGTGTTGGTCCTTCTCAAAGAAGATGCATTTAACAACCAGCTGCTCTGGGAATATTGTCTGGTATATACCCCAGTGTGTTTTCTGACATGAAGGGAATTGATATTAAATCCATTCAACTATCAAGACCAGAAATCAGCACTCACTTCTAGTACTATCCTTTTTACATTTTTTTGGAAGACTCAATGGTCAAATATACAATGATCCTTGTATATTAATAAAAAAAAAAAAGAAAGGCAAAACTGTACATGCTGCATCCCTGCTTGAATGCGGGACATCCATATTATTTATCTGTCTACCTGGGTTTAGCTAGTTAAGAAGAACTTCTTCAACTCTAGGACTGCAATATATCTCAAAAAATGAATTACCAGAAACAATATTTTCAACTGGCTGCTCCATCTCATGGATACAGCTATTCTCTCCTGTGGTTGAAGATGCTTTTCTTTTGGTTTTGCAGCTTGCATGACATCTTTTGATTTCTGGTTTAACTACATTCCTCATCTTCCATGGAAGTTCCCCTCTACTGATGAGTCCACTAGCAAGTTTGCCTTCTTTACTCATAATACTCGGTCCTTCTTAATTTTTTTACCTAATCATCAAAAAGCAGTTTGCAGATATTAATTTGCAGATTCACCTCCTGGCAGTTTCCCAGTTTACAATTCCTATTACTGATGTAGAAACTGAGGCATGTACAAGTTTAGTCACTATAGTGCTACAAAGAAAGTCTGTGTTCAATAAAACTCAAGGGGCTGCTTTTATTCTTATTTACATCAGCTTGTATATTTCCTTATTCTTTTGATAATTGTGAAAATTGGTCCAGCAGTCATCTTGCTTTCTACAAAAAGGAAGGCTTCCTCATTTGCTGCTGGGGAGAGGAAGGCTTATGCAAGGAATTTTTTGAAGAGTTTGCCAGATAAGGTCCCAAGTCAAAGCCAGGCATGCTATATTTGTCTCTGATATGACTCTAAGTTGCAGTAGGGATGTCATAGCAGCAGTTAATTTGGGGCTTAGGGTTCAAAACAGGGTAAAAGCCAGCTTGGTACTCAGCAATTTTTTTATTATTAAATATTGGTTATGAAAGTTTTCATAACCTGGTGTCAGGATGTTACTACCATTTATCTGAGCACAGAGCAGCGTGTGTCTCCCATGTTTTTGCAATCCAAAGTAAAAACAAAGGTGGGGAGGGGGAATCCAAGTGGTATTTTGGTTCAATTCAGATAATAATAAAATAAAAAAAGGGACAGCTATATTAATTACGATTGGTTGTCTATGCACAAACAAAAATGCTGATACTAAGATACTTCCCTCCTCTTCTTTCCAGTACTGGATGTTCAACAAAGTTCTGCTACTTTTAAATTAGAATTTGCTAAATTGTTCAATACAATGGTACCTCTGCAACTGGTATGTTCCCTGCTTGACTAAAACAACACTGCAAGTAAGTCTGGGTAGTAAGTTAAGGAGCAGGTTAGATACCTGTCCTTATAGGACACCAAGCTAACTTAGAAAAAGAGTCCTCAAGCTCTTACCATGTGTGGTCAGACTACAACAAGTTAAGATGAGATTACTCTAAATGTAGCAGCTAAATTCCAAGTTGGTCTTAAAGGTATAGATCAAGTGATAGTTGAAGCATGAATTGTTCTTATTGCTCTCTGCTCTCAAACTTCCTTGACAATAAAAAAATCTCAGTGCTTTATTTCCTTTTTCCCTGAGGAATGGCTGTCTTTTTGCTGAATATCCTGGCTACTCCTAGCTCAGTATCTACCCTTGTGGTGGAAGCCAGGGTCTCATGGAGAATAAGCCCTGCCCAAAATCCAGGTTTTGTAGTGGTGTCACTGCTTCAACTAAAAGATTTGTGAGGGTTTTTTTTCATGTTAATTAAAGCATACAACCATATGCAGGTAAAGCATGCTTATATTCTGTTGTTTATTTTCCAATCCTGTATTGGTATGAGCACGTATATACTGATAATGTTACTTACACTTGGACTTGTGTTTCCTTAGCTGTAACATTTTAGCTACAGAAGTATAACAAATATGTTGATGATAGTTTCATCAATCTAGTTGTTTTGTTATAGTTATGACCTTCTGCTTGTCCTAGAAGACTGAGGGTTAAAGAGCAGCTTTTTGGAAACAACCTATAAATCATTGTCTTTGGCACCATTTTCAAAGTTTGATTTATGTTCTTTTTCTTGCTACATTACTCACAGCTGCTCCTAATGAAGCTCTTTAGTGACAGGAGAGTGGTAAGCAGCTACGGGCATTCCTTCATTCACTTCAGTACTTTGCTTATTCTTGAAGGTCCCCTACTGTCCTCCAGGGCTATCCCTTCAGCCCTCAGGAGCATTACAGTGCTGGGATGTTCAAAGTATGAGTACCCTCTGCTGGCATGTTTTTGTACTGGGCTCTGTCCCATAGCTCTTCTGTTTGCTGGTTTTAATGCGTAGCACATTACCCAGTTATCCTTATCTCCATACATTAGTTTTGGAAATTTATTTCAATAAGAAATTTTTGTCTTTACTTAAAGTATTCACAATGAAAAGCTATTTTCTTCATTTCTCCTCATTATATATAAAAAAAAAAGTATTTTATTGCACTTATTCAAAAGTTTGGTGATGTCTTACTATATTATGAAATATGCCATTCAAAATAACATCAGTGTTCAGACACAGAACAATGTTAGGAATAGATGTGCGTTTGGAGGCATTTTTGTACTTTAGTAAGTTTTACTATTTTACCTTTTTTTTTTTTATCATAGTGTGGTCATGTAGGTCATTGTAAGTAATTTCTTTCCCTTTTTGGCATTTAGATCCTTGACATAAATATTTTCCCCAACAATCAGCACTTGGACAAAAGACATTATAATTTGTTTTTAAGTACTCATACACCTGATACCATGTGTGTTACGTGAAATGCTGATAGTTTGCAGGGGTCACAGATCAACAGTGAGAGTCTTGAGGAAGAATCTGGCAACAGAAATATAAGGGGCAGGGGGATAAGCATTGTCTTACTTTCTACCAAGAAAGTAAAAAGCAAAGAAGAATTGTTCTTCTGGAGAAAATATTGGGAAGAAGAAATTGTCATGGGCTAGAGGTAATACTTGGCTGGTGGATCCAGGGTCTCTTTAGTCACTCTTAGCTGGAATTCAAAGAGGAGACCCCGGGATCTGAGCCCTTTGATGAGTCTTAAATACAATGGAGAGTTAGTACAGCTGGAAGAAAAGAGTAGCTGCAAGTCAAGACTTGAAAACCCCTGCAGAGCACGGGAGAAGGAGACAGAGATTGTGCTGACTGTAGTTTGCCCCATATCTGGTTCTGACCATCCCCTCTCATAAACAGTTCACTACATCTTTAGGGAAGAAAAGCCCACGTTCCCTTGGGCTCCTAATTGTCCTGCTGTGTTTAACTCGCCTGCTGTCTATGGATCTGTGGCATATAGGAACCAACTGCCTTCTCTGGGGCCTCTCACGGATGTTTTGTAGGCTGTTTTATAACTGGACAGCTGTTGTAAGTTCATGGAAACCCACATAAAACCATGACAGTTGCTTTTAAAGCTACTTTAGTGACAATTGTTGAAAGCAAAACCTGGCACCTCTGGTAAAACATCAGACCCATCTAGAACAATAAGGCTACTGCTGAGCAAGCAACATAGAAGAGATTCTGACATAACACTTCAGGCTGTACACAAAATAGTAAATTTAAGGTGTTTTTTTTTTTTTTCTGTGTTCATCTCAAATAGTCCTTTGGAGGTCTGAAACAAAAGCAAGGCAGTGCTTGAGAGGTGCCGGTCCTTTGGGACTCATTCCATAGCTTCACCACCGCACCCATCAATTGGGTAACAACTGAACCGAAGAGAAAAAAAACACAGCTTGATTTCCTTTCCTGTCCTTGACACCTGGGAGATCTCTGATGACTAGGATGGCCCTGCTTGGATGTGTCACCTTATGAGACAGCAGATCGTGAGCACAGCACCCTCCAGAGGGACTTGCATCAAAGAGGAATTCAGTTCTGAATGTTTGTGTTTCTACTGATTAGTATTGGCTATGAACACTGAGCCATAGCTTTGCAACTTATACTGCAGCCCAAAATTGCATTGTACTCCTATTTCTGACAATAACAGCCATTTCAAAATGCTTTGACATCTACTTTTCTGGAGAAATGAGATCTGCTTTCTTTTCCTGATAGCTCTGTCAAACTGTGAAATGTAGCTGT
This sequence comes from Anarhynchus alexandrinus, assembly GCA_008711295.1. NCBI lineage: Eukaryota > Metazoa > Chordata > Aves > Charadriiformes > Charadriidae > Anarhynchus > Anarhynchus alexandrinus. Next base: position 491,845 of record VUYV01000039.1, read on the forward strand.
GAAATACCTGGCGGTTTACAAATCCCACACAGTAGTAAGAGTTTGCATGTCCACAGCTGTGTGATTATTGCAGATAGAGAAGTCTGTTAAATTAATAAATTTGGATTTTTTATTTCTCTTCCCTGGAGGGAAGTTGTACTGTTTGTTGTACAGCTCTGCCTTGCTGCTCTGATTCATATTTAGAGCCAGACATCAAGTATAGCTTGCCTCAAACCCTTTCTTCTTTCAGGGGTGATCCTGGATGAAAAATCTTAGTCATTAAAGTTGCAGGTTTCTGACTTAAGATCATTGGGCTTCTTTTCTAGGGCCTTCTGATTGGAATGATTTTTTTTCAAGAGGCTTTATCTGTCCTTAATTGTACTTTGTAAACTGCATGGTCAGATCCAGCTGAGATCAAAAGGTTCCCATCAGATTAAGGGAGGTAGGTAAATAGCTATTCTGAGACCCCTTTCAAAATTCAGAGACACAGACAAAGCTGTGTCATTAGCAAAGCAGACAGTCGGTAGGATTTCTCTTCTCCAGCCCTAACTATTGCCCCTTTCACACTTGCATGTGGTCACCAAACAGGGGCCTTGTACCATATTATGATGCTAATATCTGATCCACTATCCTGCTGTCATTTATGTGGGACAATTACAGCCTACATGGAGTATGTTCATCTGAAGTACAGAAAATAGAAATGGGAAATATCTGTTAAGATATTGGTCTCATAACACATTTGTTAGCGGTTTGTCAGAAGAGGGTAGAAAAAAAAATTGGTGCATCTTGGCTTGACACTTTCTAAAACCTCCTTTCATCTCCCTCTTCCTTCTCATCCCCCCAAAGACAACCCTCACATCAAAGTGCTTTGACTGCAAAGATTTGCAAACTCGAAATACAATTCCATGTTTTTCACATCTCCGTCTCCAAAAGTCTCATCCAGATCACCTAAGCTGTTTCCTAAGCATGTGCAGCCCCTTTAAAGTAAATGAGTACTGCAGCTGTTCAGCAAATTTAGAGATTTGGATCAACCTGCACTTTTCTGTTCTTGTTCACAATGTGGTGTCAACCGTACAGTCAATATTTATCATTCATTTTCAGCTATCAAAAGGCAGTCACAATATTTGCCCAACTTTTTAAAGTGATTTGAAATCTTTCAGTGCTACATATTAAATAGCTTGTTTTGCTGGGTATGTGGTAATTGAAATAAGTATAACTGCACTGCAAATTGTCCAAGAGACTCACATGATCGCCCTTACATTAAACAAGTATGCAACTGAGGCTTCAGCCGGGAGACAGAAAGCGTGTGTGTGTGTCTGGGAGAGGGTGGGGTGGAATATTCATGCCATTGAAAAGACTCATGTTACTTAACAACTACATTAACCTCATGTCACAAGTCATGACCTTGTGCTGACCCTGGCTAGCAAAGCAGCACAGCTCTGAAGTACAAAACATGAAAGTGGGAGAAGTAAGTTAGCAGAGGAGGAGAAAAGATCAGCTCTTCATGGAAGAGGCTTCCAAACCTATTCAGACAAAATGCCAAACAATAGCTGCAGAGGGGCTGTGCATAGGCCATCTCCACCCAGTCACTCACTCACTGTTGAAGTATTTTCATGGTGAGCCTTTCATAGCCAGCTGCAGACTGACAAGACCTTTAAACTGCAAGATTCCTTTTAATGTAAGGCACCCTGATAAAGCAAAGGGAAGCAGCCTGAGAGCGTACAGACAGGAGCCTTTAGATGTCTTGTTTCTATCCTTCCCCTTTGCTTTGCAGTAGAGCCCTGTTTGCACAAGTGACTGCATTCAGAGATGAGCCTGGAAGCTTATCCCACCTGAATTTCAAAAATTTGGGGACAGGAAAAACTTCACTAACCAAAGACGTTTTTTTCCTTAGCTTTTTTGTCCCTGGAGTCTTTTTGGTAGCAGTGATGGGATTCACAAGCCCTGGTCTGCAATGCCACTATCAGGAAATGGCAAAGTGACCCCAATTTTAAGTGAGAAGGAAGGAGGTGGGATATGACTGGAGAGCAGAGCAAGGGTGGGAGGGCAACAGGAGTTTGTCCTGCAGAGCAAGAACTATTGCAAAAGTTCTGTGGGAGCTGTAAGGGACTCTAAGGGCAGGCTCTCAGTCTAAGTGAGGGCTGCAGAGAGAGAGTCAGTGCCATGATGAAAAATTTCACTTGGTGAAGGGCTCTGGGGAGAAATATCAACTCACAGAAGCTGAGGCAAAGTGTTCCCCTCCCTTCTCCCCCCCCTTATTTTCTAACAGTAGCAACAGAAGCGGTGACACCACAGGATTGACAGAGGTGGCTGAGGAAATATTCACAATGTTTTCCTGACCACATATTTTGGTCCGCAGGCACCTTACTGCTCGAGGAACTGCTAACCCATCTGACCAGTGGTTCATTTGCTCTTGTTTGCCATCTCCAGCAGACGTCAGGACAGGGTGTTTCAGAGGAATTTCCATAAACCATAAAGAGCCTTTCCAAAATAACCTACTTCAAAAAGAGGCTCTTGGTGCAAGCAGAGATTGGCTTACGTTCTGAAGCTTGAGGTTTATGAAAATTGGTGTTTCTCTTTGATTTTCCAGTGGTAAATAATTATAGGTTTGACATCCTCAAGCTTTTAAGTATCATGAGTCAGGCACCCAACTACGAGATGTTTCATAAAATTCTCACTAACCTAAAAATAATAAACACTGGGTTATTTTTGCATTCTTCCTGGATTTGCATCCTTCAGGGTTACAGTTTTTGGGTTTTCTTCTTCAGCTGTTTAAAGTGTACTCCTTATTACAAAGACTGAGGACTGTGTACATGCCCAGCAAATTCCAGGAGTGGGGTCATTCAGAGAGGCTGGACAACTCTCAAGAATTGCAACAAAGTCCTGACAACCAACAAAGGAGGTCTGGCACGGATTCCTATACAGTAACCTTGTGCCAGGCCAGGAAGTTCCCAAATGTATATAGTCATATATTCTCAAAGGGGCCGTATCTTTTGTTTGATCTACAGGGGCCAGGAGCAGATAGACCTTCCCGTTTGACAACAGCCAGGCCAGGCCAGCTGTGCCCCAGCCCCCTCCTACTTCCCTCTGCGGATCCTGCATTCAGCTCAAGGCTGCTGGCCCAGCTCTCTGTTTACATGTTTCCAAATTCAAGGAGGAAAAGTGAATATCAAACAGACCTGTGCTCTTTTGAAGTGGCTAAAGGATGCTATCAGGTCTGGAGGGGGGGTGTCGTGCCTTTGAGGCTTGTTTGTCTTTCCCTGGTCCTTCTGTGCAGGCCTTTAACCAACCATTCGAATCTTCAAAGCAACCCTAACCCCAACGGTGCAGCTTCTTTGGAGCTGGCACCATTACCAGGGCTAGGGTGTTATGTGCTGAACCACTTTTCTGTGTGGTTTTCAGACACGGAGGTTTCTTTATTCTTTTGAAATAAATAATTGGACTGAAATTAGTTACTGTAAGACAGGAAGCAAATAAGGGATTTGTTTTGTTTTTCAAGTAGGAGGTTTCGTCCCTCAGCAGTGAGCTTCCTTCTTTTATGTCAGCTGCAGTGATTGCCGTTTGGAGAGCTTTTATCATACTCACACATTAGTAAGCGATGGTCTTAAAATGCATCCTACTCCTTTTCTCGGCTTTAGCGCTTCAGTTAACCAAAAGCTTGCTGTGGGGTTAGGGCGGTATCCTCAAATTATTGTCAGCGCCTGCCCTCTGCTGGTAAATGGTTGAAATCTCTACTTGAACACATTAAATCGTGTTGAAAGAAGAAACGCAAAACACCGGGGATTTTTTTGCCTTTTATTTTAGGACCATCTGACTCTTCCAAACTTCTTTTATTGCGAAAAATCTTTCCTTTTATAAAGGAAAAAAGGTGCTTTTGCTAATTAGAAAGTAGCGAGGAAAATAAAATTTTGAAACTCCAAATTCTTGAAGTAGTTACAGTTTTGAATACCAGTATTAGAAAAAAACAATAAAAATATTTTCAATTCATTACTAAGAGCTTCTTTTATCCAGGATCTCATTCATCTAGTCTGCTTATAGGTTTTCCAAGAACTGGACTGAAAGTACCTCAGACAAAGAATCATAGAAGAATTTAGTTTGGAAAAGACCCTTAAGGTCATTGAGTCCAACCGTTAACCTAACACTGCCAAGTCCCCCACTGAACGATGTCTCTAAGTGCCATATTTACACATCTTTTAAATACCTCCAGCGATGGTGATTCAACCACTTCTCTGGGCAGCCTGTTCCCGTGCAGCACAAAGTTGTGCTCTGGCTATATGCAACCAGCAAAAGGTTGCAATACCTCTAGTTTGATTCCACATACTGCTGTGCTGTGCTATATCTGCAAAATAATAAAAAAAATAGTTAAAATTCATTTTAAGAAATAGTCTGAAAACCAAAATAATCAACAATGTCTCTCAAGCAAAAAAAAAAAAAGACAAAAAAATCTGTATGTTTTTCTGTTTCATTTTTCCTGTTTGTTTTTCACTTCAAAAATATCAGTTCTGTTTACATGAATTTTCTTAGGTGTTTTTGTTTTCTAGACAGCTGCAGAACTGCTATTTTTGTTTGTAAGTCAATTAGTCATGCCCTCAATGGAAAGTAGCAGAAATTTTGCATTCTTTAGTATTCTAGTCAGTGAGTCCAGGTAACCGTGAAAGGCGTCAGGGATGAAATTTTAGAAAGAGATAGATTCTTTAGTATCTTATTGCAATCGACTTTTTGGTTCTCATATCTGATAGGCCTGGTGAAGGCAAAGCAGGCTTTCGGCTCTCTGTGCTCCGACTTTTCAAGCTTGCCTGATTTGTGGAGTAGCAGAAACCTGCTTTAGATCTGGCAACTCAAAATGACCCCCTGAAAGCCACTCAGCCCAAATGATCCATTTATCTCAGTTACTGTAGCAAGACAAAAATTGTCATGCTTGGCCAAATCCCTTTGCTTTGGAAGTTGCATGTGAACGTGGTTCCTTCATAGAAGAGGAATCACCCTCCTTGAGAAAATGCCCCTCTAATGAATCCTCTGGCGTTTGGCTCTTTAGAGCTAGCAGAGCAGCATGTATGGCCTAGAATACAGGCTGGAACACCAGGTCTCTGCCTTCTAGAATATCTTTCTTCTTTGCTTCCTGGATGCCTTGGACACCTCTGCAAAGTTTATAGCACAGCAACAGGGGGGAAAGCATCTTTCTGTCCTCTGCTACAATCAGTTTCCACATCCCTTTCCATATATACTAAGTTCCCCCTGTTGTTAAAAATCTATGTTGGGTACCATTCAGATGATTTTCATGTAGGAACAATTTTATAAACGTTTAGACACCTGGCGATTGCATGAGGTGTCTACAACAGACATAGTCTGCAAGATTCAGATATTTAAATGGCCAGAATTCTTTAAGAGATCTTTATGTTCTGGTATACTTTGTTCTTAGATTTTGGTCCATGATGCTTAAGACGAATGGTTGGAAGCAGCCTGAGATGGCCTGGCCCATCCTCCCAGAACTGCATGGGCTGGTCTATATTGAATCCCATAAAAAAAAAATCTTCTGCAGATTGCTAGATTTTGTACTTGCCCTTGCCTAGTTGTAAAGAATGGGCAGAGATTAGGGACTAGTCTTTAATTAGATGCCTTTTAAGGGTGCAAAAATGTTGTGTGAAGTTTCTTCCTTGTAAGTATTGTCTTACGCCAAAATATTCTCCTTCCCTATCTCCTGTAATTTGTCATAAAATTGTTATCCTAGTCTTAGGGACATGGTGATAATTTCCATGACAACGCAGAAAGATTCCAGAAACAAAGATTTCTGACTAAATACATGAAAAGCACAACTGCAAGAATTCTGCCTACCCACTGTAAATAACAGACAGAAAAGTTAAGGTTACATGACCTCATCCTTTGAAACTGAAATTTTCTTAACATCATATTGATTTACTTAATGTTGGATTTTTTTTTAAATTGTATGAACAAGCGTTTCTCCAAACGATAGCAATGTGCCCTTACTATGCGGGTCCAAAAAGCCTAGCTATGCATCATAATCTTAAATTGGTCCCGATTCCACATAAAAATACACAGAACAAATACCCACAGAACCGAGGCTTTATGAAAAGATAACTAGGAATAATTGAAACACTTCTAAACCAACAGTTCGATCCAAAAGTAAAACTGTGCTTAGATCTTAGCCTGCAGTTTAAATCTCTCTGTAATAAGCTAAGTCCTAATGCATCACATTTGGAAATGTTCAAAATTAAAGAGACTTTGACCCTGAGCTGTTATGTCCTGTATCGGCTGATCTACCTTTGACGGAGTACCCAGTTGTCCTGACATCAAATAGTTTTCCCCCCATATTTATAGTAGTTTTCTGGGATTTTAACCATCATTCTCTATTATGTGAATGCCAACACTGTGCTTGATGTGTTCTGAGACAGGGATCAAGACAAACCCTGGCTTCAGTGGGTAGTAGCTTAAAAAGAGAGTAAGTCACTGTGCCTTGCCCACGGGTGGCATCAGGGTCAATTACATGCAAAGCAGTTATTCTTTGCACTGTACTTCCAGTGTTGGGTAAGAAGCCGTCTTTTTAATAAATTTGTTTATGGGTTTCAAAAAGCTCTCGCCTGACAGTCATCTTGATTATTCTCTGGGTCCTGCACCCACACATTGCAGTGACTAACAGTTTCTAATTCATGCTAACAGCTTCTCAGAGTAAAATGGAAATGCTTGGCCCTTCATACTGCGTTGCTCTTTTATTGTGGTTCCTCTTTATATATCAACAAGCAATGCAATTTAACCTGCTGTGCTTTCTTCCTCGGAGAGAATCTGCTGTTCCTACCTTTCTGCTGGCTTGATAAATGCTCCATTTGCATGGAAAATAATGCAAATGAATTGTTGACTTTTTGCCTTACTTAATTGCAAAGCTGGTTACTGTTCTGTGTAAACAAGCTGATGGTGTTTTGTTTGCTGACAGAAAAAATAGAATCGGGACAGTTTATATTTGGCAATGCTTATTTTTTGTGGGTGGCTTCTGGCCTAATCCTGATGGAGACATTTGGTTTCTATTGTATGATCCAAAATAACAAGACTTTGGAAAAAAAATCTGAATCTTCTTGGTGTGAAGTGTTTGATTCAGCTCTAATCCCCCGATTCTTCTTCTGTTATATTAATAAAATGTGAGGTAGCAAATGAAAACAAATAAATTGCATATTGGCATCCAGCAGCTTTGAGTCTCTCTTTTCCAAAACTTTCTGTTGCTACTTACATTGCTAAAAAGCTATAAAATGCCACAGTGCTGTATTGGTGAAATTTCATTTGTTTTGCCTTTCTTTATAGAGGTATAAATTATTATAAAAGGTGGAGGAAAGGGGACTTCTGCATGCTAGGTTTTTCTGTGTCAAGTCTTGCACCCTAAGAAAGTCCAGAAACTGCGTATCTTTGTATATGGCAGTATCCAGGGACATCATCCTTCTGTCTACAGCAAAGCAAAGGAATAACGCTCAGGTTTGGGGCTTGAGGGGAAAAAATACCTGAAAAGGGTTGGAGGCACATGCTGCACTACGAGAAGTACTGGCCTTTGCCAAGTAATGTCCGGTTCTTCTGAATCAGTTCCTTGTTTGTTTTCATAGTGTGCCTCAGGATGTTTTGCTATATGGCCTCTAATAAGACTTTTCAGAGTTTCTTTGGAGGTGTCTGCCACATTCCAGGGTATTATGCAACAAGAGACACACTCATTTTCCCTGCAGGCTTTGTGTATGTGTGAGAATGCTGGTACCATGTGTGAATTCATGAGATTAGCATCTCCTGGCTATTCCAGTCATGCGCAGGATTGTTATCTGCGCATCCCTCCACTTACATGCTTCAGGAACTGATTCAAAGACAAACACCTCTGCAGTAGTTTTATAAAAAAACCCAACTTTTTTCCCTCACCTGGGTGCTTTCATTCTTTGACAGCATTTGTCCTGATGAGTTTTGTGTGAAAGACTCCTAAACCCTCAGAACACTAAATTCACATCTAGTAGATCTCTGGAAAAAAAACTTTTCAAGATCTCCAGCTCTCATTGAAGTGACATTAGGACTAAACCCACTATCTTTTCAGCCCCCTGGCACAGCTAGCTCCCTGTCATGATCCGTTTTCATACACGTTTATCCAGTGATCCCTGAAGCGACAGAAGTGGCTTGTGCAGGTACCTGAGCTGGCTGTAATACTAACCCATGCCCTATCCCCACATTAAGCTGTAGTCCAAATTAGTTGGTCCTTTAAACTTGCACCGTCTAGCCTGTTGGAGAGGGGAGTTGAAGCTCAAGTGCTACACACAGTGGGGATGCAGCAGCTCAAGTTGTAATAGCTCATCAGCTGCTAATTCAGTAGGGCTGTTAATCCAATCTTTCCGTACAGCTAATCAAATCCCACTGTGTATCTTGAGTGTTTTTCGATGGTGACTGCTCGTTTTCAAGCTAACTGTTGCTGTGAAAACAAGCGTTTGAATTCTGGCAATTCCTGCAGGTGAGGTAACAGGTAGCGTTATTCTTTCACCCTTCAAGATGTGACCATCTCATGTGGCTAGAAAAGTTTTAATGATAATGTGATTCGGGGGAAAAAAGAAATCCATCTTTTGTTAGGACAGATTCTTAAATTGGATCAGCTTCTCAGATTTTCACTGATCCAGAGGACATCGGCTTAACCTCGTGACTCTTTTTCATTCCCTAATAGCTTGCGGTATTTTAGTGATAGGGAACTGTGGAGAGCTACATAAGCCTTGTCATTCTGGGCCAAAAATATTTTCACAAGAAGTGACTCCTGCCAAAGAATTGGTTCTCTTAAGTCGCAGACTTTGGCCTCAAAGTGTTGTGGAATGCCATGAGGTCTAAATGCAGGAGCAAAAACATATTTGCAGGCAGAATTCTCACTTGATTATATCAGTGGGGACGCCGAGTAGTATAAATAAATGAATTTCAAGAACAGGCTGTATTTAGCTCTAATTAAAGGAAGATTTCAAAATTTGCCAAATTAAGTAAATACTATATTAGCTCTCAGTGTCTGTTATAACCATGGACAAACTAGTCCATTTGGAAGCTAAATTGTTTCATGGAGACACATAAAAAGGTAGTGTGTTCTACATGTCATTTTACCATAGAAAATTTTGGATGAGCAAAACGCTACCTGTGCCAAAATTAAGGGCTCAAACGATGCTCTGCAGTCTGTGGTGGCTTTCTATGCTGGGTAGGAACTGCCCCTCAGTGACTGTAGTTATAGAGCTCCCAGAAGCACTATGCTTAATGCAATGGGAAACTTGTAGGAACTGCTGTAGGAAGTTACACTTGCAGCTGACTTTGCTCCTGATGTCTCAAACAAAAGCAACCTTTAACCATGAGGTGATTTGATAGAAAAAAAAAGACAAATATGATGTAAACAAAATGGGCTCCAGTAGTTGTACCCCTCATCAGGCACTGGCGCTGCCACTGTGACAACTCATAGGTACGCCCTTGACTGAGCAGTTTTTAGTTTGGCGCACTGTAAGAGACACCGGGGGCTTTGGGTGCCCAATCTTGGAGCATCCATTGTTACAGCTGTTATTTGTCTCATTTGTGTTAATCACAGAGGTAGAGGTAAGCCTTAAAATATGTGGGCTAAGGTGATCATAAGATCGCAACGCAATAGCTACTTCAGTTGAAAAATTGATCAAAAAATCGTAAACCCTTCATAAAAGGAATTAACAAGGCTTCTCATTACACCTTTGCAGTAGAAGTTCATGCGATGCACAGCAAAGGCTGTTGCAAGAAGGTGTCTCTCTTAACCCGAGGGGAGAGAGTTCATCTCTCCACACTAGATATTTCCCAGGTATTTGCCACACCAGATAGTTGTCCAGACTCTCCTTATAGGATCTTTTATACAAGGTTTTTATATGTATTGTATAAGGTTGATATATATGGTGTCCCCATATAAGGGAAAAATAGGTTTTTCTCTGAAACATAGTTTATCTCACCTTGGCAGAGATATTTCCAGACATCTAGGATGAGACAAAGTGTGCCTTCAAGTACTCGTTTCTCATAGTTGTAGAGAGAAGTTAGAAATCTAGCCCTCAGATATTTATGTCTACTGTGTAGATATCCAAAGTTAATGAGATTAATCTAGGCTGTGCACTCTTCAGGGATGCCAACAGATAATCCCTCTGTCCAACTCTTTACCTATTTACAAATACAGAACATTATCACTGCAGATTTTCTTTAATGCACGTGAATAATTTCAATCAACTGTTACAGTCTGAGAAATAATTTAGGGAACTTTCACTATTAATGCATGGCTGTAGTGCCACCCAGAAATATGTTAAAAAAAGACAAAGGAGACAATTTAAAATTTGGGACAAATCTTAGGACTTCAGTAAGAAAATCTCATGGGGTATTCCTGAATCTAATTACTTTGCTTGTATTTTTCCTGTAATTTATGGCACCCTGTACAAGCGTTAATCATTCTGTGGTGTTTCAGTGGACTGACAGAATACATATTAAAACCCATCCAGCTTTCAGAATATATGCAGTTTCTCCCTCCCCACTCCTCCCTTTCCTTCCATGTTATCTCTTGAAATTAGAAATCCTAATGCTAACTCTGAGTTGAGGATTGAGACTGTTCAGTTTGGTCACGTCTCGTGCCTTCCTTTGGTTTGTGAAATGCTTAGTGTACCATCAGTCCTTCACAGATTTGGCGGATGTATTTTGTCAGAGTCTTCATTTTAAGGTGAGGCAACAAAGGTTTTTGAAGGAAATGTACTATCACTAGCTCTGAAAATTTCTGGTGTTAGGTTCTAAAGCAAGGCTTTTCTCAAATACTGTTGGTTTCTGTTGCTGTCTGCAGTGGAACTATTTTACCTGAAGTAATGCTTGCTTTATTTCACCAGTTCACGGGTGATCTTCTATATGTTATCGCTGAGAGCTGCAGACAAAGAGTGTCACCTTCCAAGGCCTTCAGAGAGCAGTTAATTAGGTGCTGGGTGCCGAGGACTGCAGTTTAAAGGCAACTCCTGTCCTGTAGGATAACAGAACTGTTAGTGTGGAAGTACAGGAGTGGTCCATGAAAGGTCCATGCCATACACACCTGATTGACCTGGCCCGAGGTGAGAGGAGTAAGGAGATCCCAATGCCCACACACATTATGCACACACACTGACGCATTCCAGAGTGGATTATTCAGCTCAGAACAGAAGACAGAAATGGTAAATGAGTGGTTTGCAAATAAGCCAGGCTAAACAGAGCCTAACTTCCTGCACTAGAATGTACAAAACCACTGTGGAGAGCCTTGATGATGGAAAGCTGGGATTTAAAAATAAATCTCTCCTATGTTTGGAAACATGCAGGCTCACATTGTTTGTAAGCAGGAACATCTTTGATTGGTTACCAGTAGGTGTCATTGCAGGTTTGCGGACAATGGGAATTCATTGGGGCCCCAGCATTTGTGATATTCACCCAGGCCACGGCCATGCTTCTTGGATAGACGTGCACTAAAGGAAACCTCTGCATCATCCCAACTGTATGCTGCAACTTCAGGGTGGTGCAGAAGAAAATCCTGGTTTATTCCTCATCCATCATTTTGAGTTGAATTTTTCTCCATTAGGATCAGTCATCCTGATTACAACCATTTCTTTTTAGCCATAGTGCCCAGCTCCTCTTTTCTGTGTATTTAAAACCCTTGAAGTCAATCTGCCCAGGATGGAAAACTTTAATATTAAAGAGAAGAATGGTATGGGGATGAATGCTGTGCAACAGTTCAGCACAAAAGATTAGGATATGCCCTTCTCCCACTTACTTTACGACTTGTTCTTCCAAGAAGAGAGTCTCTCAAGCCTTGTTCTCCTGTCTTGCACATTGTGTGGTTGATCTGTCTTGAGAGATATGAGTGAAAAGTGCTCATAAACAATAGTGGAGAAATTTGCCCTATATTGCAAAGGTACGAAGTGGAGAGAAATGGCCAAGATTTTTTATTTGTGTAGAGAAATGTGGTGTGTTTTGCCACACATTTTATTGTATTCTGTGACTGAATTGTTGGAGGAGGGAACTTAATTTTGGCTTTGTGTGTGCCAGGTCACTGGACACCTCCTTGGACACAGATAACACTTCCAACTACTTTAGAGCTGTCTCGTACAGTCCCTAAGGGGCAAACCTCCTCTTAAAAACAGATGAAGTGTTTGTTCTGTGCTGGAAAGCTCTTCCAGAACTTCATCTGCTCCCATGGATAGAAACCAGCTTCTAATTTCCAGACTACTGGGAATTCATGGCCACTTTCTTCAGTAATTCCTGCTCAATGTTGTTCCTTAGCTAACAAATTTTTCTTCACCGCTCTAATGGGTGTGTAGCGAGTAACTTTGTCTCTTATGAGTATACTTTCCACAAGCCTAAATAGGGCACCTTTGTGAAGGCCAGCTTCTACAATGAAAATGCAATTTCCCTGAGATTCCCAAGCCACCACTGACTAGGCAAATCTCAGATTTCAAGGAAGTCCAGATGTATTTGGCTGTCTAGAGACCTGATCTTGAAAAGTGACCTTTTTATTGTTGCCACATTGTTCTTTGGGTGGATCAGTTTTCTAACTCCGTTCCCAGGTGACTGCAGAAATATTTGTGTCAGCACGATGGAGAGAAGCGGCCTGGGGGGCAAGAACAAGAAGATGGAGAGGCTCAAGCAGGGGCACAGAGACTGTGTATGTATTCCTACCACCAAACATCCAGTGACAACTGAGCTAATATTTCTGTGTGCAGTGTGCTATGCCATGTGGACATAAAAACACATTTGTAGCCCACTCCAGGAGCTTTGGAGGTCAGAGATATAAAAATATAATCACAGTTTCAGCCTCCTCTGATATGACAGGTTTCCTACCCTCAGTAATTCCTCTGCCTGCACCTGTCCTATAACGAATATGAGTGACCAGGACTGTGCAGAACTCAGGGGAAGGTCTCAGGCAGCCCGTGTACAGTGCCGCTCATGAGCCCAGCCTTTGCTGTCATTATTTTGCCCGACACATCCTCAGATCATGTTTCCTGCTTCACAGCTGCAACACACTGATATCCATACGTGCTACTGGAATATACTTCAGCCTTTCTCTTCCTGTGTTGCTTCTGACTGATTAGAGGAGAAATTCTTGTTCTCACTCCCTAGGCGTTTGCTCTTGCATCCTATTACTATGATTCAGTTCCCCAGAAGAATGCCATTCTTCCTGTAGGGCACTCTGATCCTCCTGTATGTTGATGGTGCCTCCCAGGTTTACATCATCAACAAGTTTTACTTGCATGTTCTGATGGTTTGTGCCAGGGTCATTCATAAAAATATTCAACAGGATTAGTTCCAAGTCTGATTCTTCAGAAATTCTGGTATTTGGCCCATACCAGTCCAATCCTTTTGGGTCCATTCTGTTATCATTTCTCTTTTAAATAGCTTTCTGTCTACAGCAAAATCCTTAAAACAAGCCTTGTTTTCTGTGGTTTAACTACTAATTTCCCAGCTGATATTTTGCCAAATTCTACACTGGTGTCCATATAGCCTAGATCAATTTTATGTCCGTGGACATCTGGTGAACAGCCATCCTCTTTCATTAAATCCACAGATGCTTATTTGGATGCCTGAGTAGGAGCAGCTAAAGCACATAGTTTGGGATGTCAGTAGTGGAAAATGTTGGCCCTAAAGTCTGGTATAAAGCATATCCCTCCACACAGCCCTTCTGTCACTCAAAAGTGGTACAATATAAAACTGAGTTTTCAGTGACACATAACTGCCTGCATAGAGTATAAAGAGAGGATGTTAAAGAAATGGGGTACAAATGAAGAATGGAGAATAATCATTTATTATATAATATATTAACTGGCTTAGTAGAATGCAAAAATAACTTGCTGTTATCCTTCCTTTAAAACCTAATCTAACCTAGACTGCCAGTTCCCAGGCTTGTGGGGCTATAGACTGCTGTTCACCATAAAGAAATGACTGCAGATTGCCATGCACCTGCCCGGCATTTTCAGTTGAAAATTTGAAAAAGACAGTGTGATTCTGCAGGGCAACTGCAGGTCTTTTATCATCACCTTGAAAACCATCAGTGATTGGGGAACCACAGCTGCAGTGCTAGACAATGTTCAAGCTCCTTTTCCCTGTTTCTTAGAATTAAGGTTAAAGTATCTTCCTTAAAAGAGGCCAGAATTTCAAGGCAAAAATGTTATTCAACAATCTGATCCACTGAAACAAAATGGAAAATCTCATGCATACAGAAGTACTAGTATTAGAGAACCAGGTTTCCAGTGGCAAGGCTCTTCTTTTGCTCTACATTTGCTTGAAATATGCTGGTACTAAATTTACATTTTGTTTCGAAAATTTTTTGAATTTATAAAACTCACATAATGGAGCTATGCCAAGTGGCTCCTTATAGTTCATTTTATTTCCCACTCCTTACTTTACGGGTACTGATGATATTTTTACTGGGGCATCTGGACATACTGGAACATTGAAAGGTAGATTGGACATTGATAGTCAGAAGAGCACGCAAAGATCTCGATGCTTATATAGCTGTCATCATCATTAGAAACAACAGTAAAGCATAGGGAGGGAAACACACTAAAGAAGGAAAATAACCATAAAACTGAATTTAAATAGTATGACCCAAATTTTCCATGACTGGTTTCCTCAGTATCTCTTTAATTGCTTTTATGCCCTGCTAAATAACTGGACTGGAGAGTCCTGTTTATTTTTATGTGATAGCTCTTTCTTAGACCTGGATTTCTGGGCATGCACTGCAGTGGCATAGCTACTGCCACCCCTGATGCTATAATAAATGAGCATGCTTTGGTGAGCTTAGATGTTTACAGAACACTGTGTCTGTCACATCTCCGATTCACAGCACAGTAAGTGTGCAGCAATTATAAAGGCTGCTCATACCATAGAGCGTTTATTAAACACTGCTTGAACTTTAAAGGCAGGGAGATGATAATGCTGATGAATTTAGGCTTTGTTTTGCTCGCTGAATTCTTGTGGTAAGGTTATTTACTTTTTTGTGCTATTTTAAAGCAGTGGGGAGGTAATTCTTTTTCTGTGTATTTCTCCCATAATGTTGAGCAGCGCTGTATGATTATATGGGTTGTGCTTTGTTAATTATGACCACTTAGAAAAAAAAAAAAATCACATTGCATTGTTTCTGTGCTGAGTGGGTGAGCACACGAGCATTTCCAGAACAAATACCCAGCTGTATAACTCTAAGGGCATGTCCACATCACACAATAGAGTGTGGGGCGGTGAGTCCTCAGTTAATGCCGACCAAACCAGCTCCAAAACTGGAAGCAGCAGGGCTGTGTTAGCATAGTGCTACATTTTTGCAGTTAAGCGGGGATTATTAGCTAGAATGCAGCTTTGTGCTAACAGAGCTGTGCTGCTTTCAGGTCTGGGTCTGGTATGGCTACGGAGGCAATTGCTGTGGTGTCTGGATGTACGGGCATGGCCAGTGGTAGCTCACGACCTTCTGTACCATGCTAGAAGGTACAGATGCATCTATAAATAATCTATTTTGTTGTTGCTGTAATATCATATTTGTTTTATGATAGTCCAGTAGCCCACAGGTGCATCAGGACTCCCACGTGCGTCGTAGTAGTCTGATGCTGCACAACGGGGTAACTGATATCCCAAAGACATCAAACCTAGTCGCTAGGAACTCTTGTGCCAGGATGACTCTCACTGGGCTATTCCTGGAAAGTGAATGCAAAATATGCATGAGGAGTTTAAAGCAAATCAGAGGGCCACTAAATATGCAGAGCTTTTGTTTACAAAACTCTCAAAACTTTTTCCGTATGACTTAATGGAGACAACCAGTAGACACAAAGGCTAACCCTGCAAAACTTTCTCTGCAATTGCAGAGGTAACCTGGGCTTTGAAAAGATGGCTGTCCTACTTTGTCTGCATAGATGAAACTGCCTCCCTAGCCTCAGAAATGGTTTTTGCTGTGGGTGAATTTTAGGCTGGGTTGAATCCTCAGCTAATAAAAACTGACAGCTGGATTTATTTTGATCCGCAGGACTCTCATGGTGCTATGGCAATTTACACCACTTGAAAATGTGGCTTAGGCACATATTAAAAAAAAATCCCAGCTGCTTGATGTGGAGCCTGCACAGAGCATTTGCAACAGGAAACCCTGTGTCAAAACAGTTATGTTCCAGATCCGTCCCTTGGAGAATATTCACAAGGTGAAGAGGAGGCAGGCTGCCAAGCCTGACCTTGTTTTAATTCAGCTCCCTGTGAGACATCAATCTGGGTTTCTACTTCTGGGATTCACTTTCCTTAGAAACAGTTGTTCATTCCTAAGTTTACCCAGAAGCTCCAGAGCTCTTGTAGCTTTTGTTTGTGATTAGAGAGCAAAGTTTAATCCCCACTTCCTGCTCTATTAATAACAAACCCATCAGCTCTTCTCCACACAAGGGTGCAGCAATAGAATATTGAAAACAGTATGACACCTGGCTTACACACAGGAGTTTTAATCAATAGATCTCAAAACACTTTACAAAGGAAGGAAGTATAATTTTAATTTTATGGGAACTGAAGCATAGGGGTGGGACAACCTGAGCAACACCCTGCAGTGTTCTTGGTCCCTTAGGTTACGTTACGTCTCACGCTAGCAGGAAAACATGCCCGAGAGACAGGGAGTGTGAAGACAGGAACTGGTAGTGTCACACAAAGGAGGTTTGAAAAAACACATAGTATCGTTAAAGAAGAGACTTAAATAAAGCCTCTTCTTTCAGTTCTTCTTTCAGATCTTTCAGTTCAGTTCGCAGGCTGAAACTGCATGCTGAAACTGGTATGTCTGACCCAGGGAATTTTCACGTGGACTGTTTTAGAAATAAAATGTTTGGAGTCGTGGGCAGGAGTTTGACTTTTTTTCTGAATCCTAAGAAATTGTTCTCATGTGGAACCCCTAAAAAGAGTTCTAGAGTCCTCCTCCTTGGAGGAGCCTGCATCTTTATCCTGAAAGCATTGGAACCCACGTTTGCCTGATAGCCTTAAAATAGGATTTGTACCTATCAGCCCACAGAAATGCTTGCTGGCCAGCTTTTCTGCCTGTATCATTCACCAGTCAAAATCTACTGTTAGTAGCTCTGTTATTTAAATCTTTCTGAATCCTGGTGACAAACTGGCCTGAGGATTTCCTGCCATGAAAGGAGTTTGTTTTCTTCATGCTGCTTAGGGGCGAGTGGTGTTGAGCAAGAGGATTTGTCAGCTGATTCCCTTCAGACATTTGTTATCATTTGGTGGGAAGATGCAGAATTTACTATTCTCAGCAGCAGGCTGATCTACCAAATCTCTTTGTGTTACTGCCATCATTTGGGAAGGGGGGGTGTCCTTATCTTTGCTACTTGTGAGGAGTGTATTTGGCATAAATTGTAGGGTTTACTGCATCGATGTGTAAGGGTCCAGTTAGTGCACACCAGGGGCTGCAAATGTGACCCGTGGGGGAGACGACCATGAAGTGCCATGTGCCTGTCACTAGCTCTGACACCCATGCAACACCCCATTGCATGGCAAAACATCAGCCCGCCAAAGGAGCATGTGATGTCCTTGCTCAGACGTATTTCAGAACGAGAAGGGAGGAATTGGGGTGGACTGAGTGTAACCCAAGGTGAAAAGAAGGAGGTCAAGACTGTTGTGTTTGGCTTAAAGGGGAAAGGTAACAAACTATGTTTGCTTAAGTGTTTGTGTAATTGTTTATGTTTTCTTTTTTTCTCAACCCCTGTATCAGTAATTGGCAAGAAATTAGATAAGTAAAAATCCCCCAAAAGGCAACTTTTGCCCACAGCAGAGGAGGTGGGAACTACAAGGGAAACAGACAGACATGTGATGAACTGATGTGTAGAAATGTATTTTGACACTGTGATAGTCATGAATAAGTGATTATTTTGTCCTTGTAGGAAGGCCTGCAAATGACATCAAACTAGGCCAGTCTCTATTTGTGTAAGAAGTGATATGAGATCAGATTGGTCCAAAAAATCAAATTAATTTCAAATCTGATGAGTTTTCAAATTGAAGTTTGCCGTGTTGGGTAGAGCCCTTTGGCGTATGAGAAGGATCTGGGAGCATAGGAAAAGATCCACGCAGGCAGGAAAAATAAATAAAGCAAGCAGTACCCCCAGAGGAGTCCCACCTCCTGAATGTGCAGGGTGCAGGAAGGACCGAAGCTGCAGTTTGTGTCTGGGCAGAGATACTGTGAGAAACTCAAGGCGCGTTTTGCAATGTAGCGTGGGAACTGTGCCCAGAGCAGAAGCAGCACACATGGGAGAAGCAGAGGCAGCCCAGAGCAGGAAGTCCTTAAAGCCATACACGCTTTGCCTATGGCTCCACCACAGCCCTTGAGCTGCTTGAGAAACCATCCTTTTTATTTCTCAGGGTGTCTGTGCGTTTCTCTGGGTTTACTAGCTCACCGCTCCATGCTCCCCCTCTTTTCTCCCCATCTCTCCCACACTTTGACCTCACACCATGAAACTGTCAGAGTGAGGAAACAGTTTGAGCCGAAACATTCATTCCACATTACGTGATTCTAGATTAAAGGCAGGAAACATTTAACCCTTTGACAGCCCTCTCCCCTCATCCTGTGAAGCTTGGGTTTTAAAGCTCCTTGAAAACCATCTGTAAATAGGTGGTGAGCACTGTTGCTTTTTAGATGCATATTCTTGTCTTACCGGTGGCTCTTACCAGTAGCCACAGCACAGGGATTGAAGGGTGCCTGGGCTTTGCAAACTGGATGTGCCCTCTCAGCCCTGTTCGTGATTCTTGGTTCTTCCAGTGTTGAGACGTATTTGCAGTGTGGGGAAAATGTGCATTGCCAAACATATAAAGAGATGAACCTGTGGCTCCATTTGTTTTGCTTCATTCCCCAGCGTGAGGTTCATAAGTGCAAATGGCTAAAATTAAAAATACAAAAATAGATAAAATGAGGAATCTCAATGATTAGCACTCAAAGATTTAGAAACAAAACTTCTTGCTTTCTTTAAAGTTGCCTAATAAATAATGCTAGCAGAATTACACTTACATACAAAATGTATCATTTCACAGCCCTGACACAAATATGTATTCTAGGTTTTAAAAGCTGCTCTTTTGGCAGATGATGGCTCTCCTGAGAGCCAGTTTCTGCTCTCCAGCAGAGATTGATGAACACTAGTCAGATATATTTGATATTTGGTACTAGCTCTTGGACTCTGGACTTCCTAGGTGGTCTTGGCAGTTAAAAGAGTGGATAAGAAGGGCAACTCAAACCCTCTGTTCATTGCTGGAGCTGTACCAGTATCTACACTGAGACCAGCAATACTACTGTAGTCCTTTAGGTGAAGAAGTGACTTTGGCATAGGCATAATGTAACCACGTGGGCTGGAATGTGACGAAGATGTGGGGTTTTCACCACGGCTCTGAAAGGATGTAGATAGGAAATGCTAACGGCCCTCCAAGGCCTGGATTCTGGTTTTCCATTTCAGCAGAGCACCTCCAGATGTGTAGTTCACAGAAGGATCATTTTGGTTCTGCCTCAGAGAACCCATAGTTTCCCAGTAAACCTTTTTTGTGCACTTGGGAGGTTCTTCTCACAAATGTCGACCTCCCCCACCATGCCCAGATGGAGGGATCGGAGCACAGACTGTTGAGCCGGAATCGCCATCACTGCTTTCTCTATATTCAGCACTGCCACCAGCCACCTTTGGCAGTGCTTGAGGGAGAGTCAGTCTCTCTTATTGAAAATCAAATGCACACAGGAGCATAATTTAAAGATTTTATGCCTCTCTTTCATTTTCCTATCCCACTGCTCTTTACTGACAGTCACAGAACTGCTGAGGTGTATGACAGTATACCTTGTTCTGCTAGTTAAATAATGAAGAGTCTTGTTCATTTGAGATGATAAACACCTTTGCTTATAGAGCATAAGTTCTAGTCCCCAACAGATGTAAAACCAGCTCAGACACCCATGACCTTCATCAAAAATAGGAAGGCAAGAGAATAGGCTGTCGCACATCAGTGTGATATTCCAAAGTTGTTTCTCTTTTTCATCATGGCATAGGGAAATATTGAGAGTTTTGAAGTGAAATGCAATGCAGAACCCTGTGAAGAGTGGTGGCTCTTGCAAGCATCTGGAAACCTGGATCACAGTCAAGAAGTGACATAATTCAGCACGCTCTGTGAGAGTTCAAAGGCTACATCAGAAAAAGCCCAACCCCTGCTTATCTGGTGAGCTTTCTAACCAGCAGAGAAGGTACAGTGCGTCTCCAGATTCAGCAAACAAAACTAATATTTTTTTCAAAATGACCAGTTACTGGTTGCTAGTGTTCTGCGTTATTGCCCAGCAAGAAGAAAAACATTATCCTTAGGAACAGTCTCCACAATCATCCATAATAACAGCACGAGGCATGCATACTTTCACCCATCATATTTAGAAAATGTGCAGCTTCCCCTGGACCTGCTACAGAGGAGACAGTAAGTGTCTGTGTGACGAGACCCAGAGGCTGTGTCTTGAAACCCATTTGGATAAAAAGGAAAATGTAAAAAATGTATCTTCTAAAGAAAAGAAGATTGGTATGACAGCTCCTGAATGAATTGGATCCTAGGGTTTACAGAGCCTATCAACTCCTCTCTCTGCTTCATATTTGGTGTTTTTTCCATCTGTAGGAACCCGTGCTGAAACACTATCATGTGTCCACTTTGTCATGAATAAAATTATTGTCACCAAAGGAGGCCGACAGATGAAGAGCAACTAGAACTGCGTTTGCTGCATCGCTCTCCGTGTTCCTATTTATTCCAAAATCTTCAATAATGGGCAAAAATCTGACAGAGCAGAAAATCACCAGCTGATTTTCTGCAAGCGGACTGAGCTCGTCTACCACTTGCACAGCTGCTTAGAAAAGAGAAGTTGCTTGATTAAACCAAAGAGATTTCAGAAAAAAGGAGCAAAACTTTACAAGAACAAAACAGGTTTAAGCAAGCAATGACTCTGCAGCACAAATGAGCTCAACGTTGCAAGCACAAAACAAGGGAAGGAAATATCGGGCTAAGCCAGCTGGGCTCCCCAGCACTTGGGGAGAAATGGCATGAATTCAAAGGTTTGTCTAAATACAGAGTTGTACTGACTTCGTTTAGATGTGCTTTAAAATGCTTTAGGTAAATAAGGTCAAAACACTAAGTAGACACTCTTCTTTTGCTATAAACCATGTTTGGAGTTAAAACATTTGGAAATAAATTTTAAACTAAACAGCAAAAAATGTATTTCTAAGCCTAAAGAAGAACAATCGCAGAAGGTTTTGCTTGCTAAATTAAAGGAAAACAGAGGCATGAATGGAGAGGGACAAGGAAGGGCAGAACAGGGATGACAAAATTATCAAAGGAAGAGTCTTGCTTTGTCTCCAGAGGTGATAGATTGGATCCTCTTTTCTAGCACCATTGTCCTGTTTTTGAGGTTTTTAGAGTGAAACTGGGGATCTTTTTTAGTTTTTAATTGCGTGGCTTTCCTGTGCTGGCCCCAAAGGAGACAGGGACAGCTCATAAGAACTCTGAAAATACATGAACAACTATATACCAGCAAATATGTCATTATGTTCTGCTGCTTTGGGGTCATGTGCTGGCTCTGCAAACATAGCTGCAGCTCTAGCAGAGTCGGTGTGATTTTGCCCCAGTCTTCGAGCTCGCCAGTGGGCAGAGGGAAACCCAGCAGTAACAATAAGCTGGCAGCCTTCCAGTTTGCCTTGTAAAACAATTAGACAACTGTTTTCTGGTACAGGCTAAGTTTCTTTCGATGTCTCAGAAAGTTACTCTTTCCTTTTCATTTGTACACCTGCACATAAATCCTGTGAGTAGCCAGGTACCCTGGAGACAAATATTTCTGTCTGAGCTGTTCCTTGAAATCAAGATCTGAATTTTCTGGTTTGTTCCTATCCTTCAAGTGTAAACGTGGGATCCAAACAACTTTGAGTTTAAGGAATCTAGAATCAAGTTATCAATTCAGGTGTTAAGGTTTAAGTCATCCCTACTGCAAATGAAGCAATTCCTTTATTTCTCATTGGTGATTCTCTCCTGTGGATGCTAAAGTGCATGGCAAATATGTGTCAATATCCTTCCTCTTATTTACGGACATAGTACCTTCGATTAAGACATCTGGCCAAGATCATCAAGTCACAGGAAAAGTTAAAAATGGAGCCTGATTTTCCCATCTCCCAAGTCACACTGTATTTCCATGGGGAACCACTGGAAACGTGTGAGAAACGCAACTGACAGAAATACTGCAGAAAATAACCATTTACAAACATCTTCAATAACTCATAAGCCAGTCTTGGTATTACTATAATTGTGCACAGTGCCAGCACATCAGTAATACTTTGCTCAGTCAGTTCCTAACATAGCTTATAATTTAAATAACTTTTTCCAACTTTTAATTACATTCTTGTGTAATACAACTCACTCTGCTTTGTGCATACCTTGAGGGAGGTGGTATGGTCTGGTAGTTGTTGTAAAGAGTTGGGAATTAATTACAAAGGACACAGTTTTTTAGTTCCTCTCAAGTACTTGCTCAGCTGTGTAACCTTGGGGCAAATCACTCAACTGCTTTGTGCCCAAGTAAACCCAGCTGTAAACCATCTTGAAAACCAGATGGTGCACAAGATTTAAACCACTCAGGAGAATGAAGAGGGATGGAACAAAAGTGAATTCTACAGCTTGTTGCTATTGCTTCTGATGGAGTTAATCTGGGCTTAACCAGTACAACCGAGAAGAGAATTTGCCTTGATATCCAAAAAAACCCCTTCACTCTCAAATCTTTTTTTCCTTTCCTCTCTTGACTTTGTGTCAAGTACCTTCTCTCTAGAGGCCTCATTTTAAACCTTCAGTAGAATACATGTTTTTCCCTGGCAGCCTAAAGATTCTAATTCAGGACCAGGTTCTACATGACTAATCTTTGATATTTTACATGAGTATTTTTAGGCACTTAATTCTATAGTGTTCTTTTCTGCCTGCTTTTCATGCTCCCATTCTCCTTCCTCAGCCTTGCTTAGCTTCAGTGGCACAGTGGTGTGTTCTGGTGTGTAAAAGTACTGCACTGTTAATAAAAATGTTAAGCTCTATTGTCTTCTGTAGATGGTATGTCCTGGCTTAAAACCAGTATCAAAGCTATTACAGGATTTGTCTTGCTGGTCAATGAACAAAGGAAATACTATACTCAAGTTTCTGTAGCAGAATAAATGTTTGCCACATGTTAGTATTTAGAAGACTTAAATGGTTCACTATTTTTTGGCCTTAGCTAAAATGTAGACCTTTTTCCCCACCAGTGCCGCAGGAATGTGGGAATACTTATGTTGGAGCACAAAAGTAGGAATACTTGTGTATTACTTCTAAAGCAGGGTGTATTAGGTTATAAGAAGGGGAAAAATACATTTTTAGTCTAGTATAAACAAGGAACATTTAAAGATGTGAGACGTAAAGGAGACATTTTGTACACTATTCAGGAAAGACTTTGCATGTTTTTATTAATCACTATTGAAAATAAAACATTGACAGGTTTGATATTTGCTGAGCTTTCTTCCCAAATAAGAAAGGATTAGAACTGAAAGAGTAAGTTACAAAGAAACTTAACAAGCTAAAGCACCTAATTGTCGTAGGCTCTTATGAAAACAAATGTTGTCAGCAAATTGTCTTCAGCAATTTTAGCCCTTGTTATACAGTACTGGGATGGCAAAATATTTCATTGCTACTGAAAATTGGTGATCATTTTTCCAATGTAAACAATTTTCAGTTTGTGTCTCGCAAACTTTTTGCTCTATTTCATGTTATTGAATCTTCAGATTCAATATTTGAGCTATGCTATTAGTAATTTAAAATATTGAAGTTCTGTGCTGATGAATGCCATACCAAAATGCCTGCAATGAATAACAACACCGCTCAAATACCAAACTGTTAATTAACCATAAGCTAAAACAGAAATCCACTGATACTGTTTGAGTGCCTATTTGGATGATCTAAGTTTCCTTTTCCCCTCCTACTACCACCTGAAACTAATTTTTAAAAAGGTGAAGTTCTTTTGTGTGAATAAAAGAATTTTAAATTAATCAGAACGCAAGACATTCTCAGATGACCAGATGTGGAAAACAATAAATAAAAGAGAAAGTGAGCTGTAGATAGAGCAAATCCGGATGATAAGGAAAATCAGGACTAGAGTTGTCTAATATAGGGACAAGAAAAATATAAAAGACATTTTCAAGCCCTGAGCTACATAGATACACATCAGAGTCAATTTACATTTTTGCTGCTCATAATGAGTAAAAGGTTGATTTAGCTCAGTATTGCCATCTGAAACCGCAGCTGGGAGTATTTTTCTGTATCCATCAAACTAGGGTTTTCCCTTCTGTGTTCTTGAGTGTAAATCATTGAGCTTTACTTCATTTCATGGTCCTGTGAATTGCTCATATGGTCTGTTTAAAGAAAAGATTGTTGCATCATGACTTTTACATGGTCCAACCCAGTTTCTTTCCACTCTCACTGAGAACAGAATGATGGATACTTCACGTTGTTGTTATTACTCCCGTGAAACGGGACAGCTCACAGGATACAGCTTCAAATCCCTTTGTACATGCTGAGACAGTGCAGTGAGATGCTGCCAGTGAAATATGTATTGATAGACTGCTGATTTGGGTGCGTTGAGAGGTATTGAGTAAAGTCTGGTCCTAAGGCAAATAAAAAAATGATGAATTCCCAAAGCCAGAAATTTCCAGCATCACAAAATGTTTTCTTCTTCTTCAAAAAAAAAAAAGATCTAATGAATTAAATATACTTTATGAGAAGGCCTTATTTCTTTAAAACAGCATCTTGATTTCGAAATCTAACTAGTTTGGAAAAAAAAAAGTTAAATAGTTTTAGGTCACCTCCTTGCTCTTGATTAATACAGGCCCTTTTTTTGCAGGTTTTAAACCACGCTGCTCTATTTGTCCCTCTCATTGCCATGTAGGAAACCTACAGAAAAATAAGAAGTACGTGATTGAGAAACTGACTACAAAATGCTGCTACAAGTATGTATTTTGCCCATACAATCACTTTCAGAAACAGGCAATATGCTTTTAAAGAAAAATAATCTGAAAAAATAGTGATTTTTTAAAAAATCTCCCTTTAAAGAGACACTGTAAAGCTAAAGTTTGCATATGAACAAATCTCTCCCCAAGTTGCTAAGAACACTTTCTAAACTGCAGTTTAAAAGCTTTCAATTACTACTTTTCACTGTTTATGTTTGTCAGTTACTTTTTGCCTTTATTTTCCAGTCCTGTGACTAAGCAAATCTGGTAAATTTTGCTTGCTCAGTACAGCTCATGTCACTCTCCTCATGTCTTGCTGCTGCTTATTGCCTATGTTTGGGAATACAACCATCCCAAAGAGAAGTCGCTTCTCTTAAAAGTAGCATTTAATTATTTTTATTAATAAAATCTACATTTTATGCCTAAACTATTTGACTGTGTCCCTTTCAAAAAGAGAATCATTTGGGACAATCTATTTCTTAAATCACAGTTTCTAAATTCTTGCCCCAACGAGCAAATTCTGTAAGTTCCTTTGCTGAACGAGCACGGGATTTTTAAGGAAGATGTAAAGACAACATGGAAGAGCCTCTCACACAACCTGATTGCTGAATTGCCGCGATGGCCCTTATTGCCAACTTATTTTCTTGCCTTTTTTTCAGAGCTGTGGAAAACAACTTCTTTCGGCTACATCAAAGTGTAGTGGCAGATTTCCCTTTGGAAGTCAGAGCCTGTTTCAAACGTCTCTTTAAGTCCTGCATATTTGGAGACTTGGGTCGGACGAGGTGGAGGCCTCTTCGTTTCTCCCCATTGCAGCTCCCAATCATCCTGCTGACCTCCTGGCAAAGCTGCTGGAAGGCTTCATGCACTCCCTCACAGTTCTCCCGAGCTGAGACCTCATAGTAAGTGCCTCCCAGTTCACTGGCCAGCTGGAGTCCTTCCTTGGAGGACACCTGCCTGGCTCGCAGGAGGTCTCCTTTGTTCGCCATCAGAAGCAGGGGGATGTTAGCATTCGGGTGAATCTTGCGGATGTGCTGGTGCAGGGGACGGATGACTCGGTAGCTCTCATAGTCTGTGATGGAGTAAACAAAAACGAAGCCATCTGCCCAGTAGATTGAACGGTTTATCTGCTCTTGGCAGCATATGCTGTCAGTGTCATCCTGCCATCAAAACCAAGAGGTGTGAGATTAGAAAACTGAGAACAGGGAGCAGACAGAGCAAACAGTCATACAGCACTATTAGCTACTCGGAGCTTTGTTTTAATGTGTGGCTGTTCTTCAGCGTACAGGCAGAAACCTCTCTGACTGCCGGGCAATGTACAAGGGACAGGAGAAATTTCCACTGTGTCAGTAACACATTACAGGTAAGCAGTAACGTGGAGTGGAGAGGGGTCAGAGCAAATTGGTTGAAAATAAGAGAACAGCCAAAATACTGATATTGAAAAGTTTGTTCTGTATTCTATCCTACTAAAGCAGTGTGAGAGAAACCCATGGTTTTATTGTGGATAAAATTGTGATGGGCATGGTAAGAGCATTGTAAAATTCAGCAGGCTAGTCACACTACTGCAAGTGAACGGTTGTCCCCTGAGGTGTTTTTCTAGGGCTTTTTCCAATTCTGTATTCAATGTCTCTGTGGACGGGGGTTCTCACTGTTTGGTGAAGCCTGACAGGATTTTCTGCCATGTAGGTGTCCAGATAGTCAAAGGCAAAGTTATTTTGAAAATGCAATTTGTTACAAATAACCAATGGAACTAAAAATGAGGCGAAATCTGATTGTTCATTTGTAGAGCAGCAATGGGTTTATATTATTGTTTTGCTGGTCACACATTTGTTCAATCCATCACCACTCCTACTCAGACAGCCATAACAATCACCAGCATTGGGAATATAAAACTGAATACAATACTGTGGGGCTTGAAAAGAGATCAGCTCACTATTTTCAGCTAATCCTCTACTCTGTTACCCATGCTGGCGTGTAACCCAACCAGATAGGGACATCACTGCTGCAGTTATTACCAGTATGCTTGGTTTGTAAGAACTGACATTCCTGTCAGTATTACAGGCTTTCTGGAACTTTGTAATTTCTTTCATATCCAACAAGGCACTAAACATATTCAGTATTCAGCTCTTGATGAAGCTGGTAGGAATTAGAGGCTTTTGTGTATTTTAGGAGGAGTTCAACATCGTGAATACAGAGGCCAAACTTTTATTATTATTGCTAAATTCCATTCAAGATATCTTCATCAATTTCAGTAAGACTATTAGATAACAGAATATATTTTCTATTTATCTATAGAATATATATCTGCCATTCACATTCACTTTTTAACAGAATTTGCACGTGCTCAGAAATCTCCCCAAACAGATCACTTTTATTTTGACACCTAAATATGAATTATAAAGCCTAACTTCAGGAAGCAGAGGTGGAAAAGAATGAGTAAAACCAATCAGTACCTTTATGGTAGATCAGACAGTAAAGAAAGGACTACTGATGAGGCTCTTCTGTGAGAAGAAGGAAGCAGAATTTCTGAAGGCTTAGAGTATAAATCAGGCTTATGACTTCCAACAGTTCTGCTAACTAACTGCCCTTTAGTAAATATTTCAGTATTGCCCATAGAGGCACTTGGCTCATCATACCTAGTAGTTCTTTGCCCTTGACAGCTCACTGTAACACTAAATCCTGGTAGCAGTGAAATTGTTTAGCAGATGCTCTTATCACTCCTCTCCCTCCCCAAGACCCTCAAACCCAAAACCCCAACCCAAATGAAGAGGGATCCTCACTAGCAGCCTTGTTTAAAAGGTTAATGAGAGCGAACTCAAGCCAGGACAGGGCAGACTGTGGGAAGAAGGGCAATTTGCACTGTTGGTGTCTGGGTTGTATCCAATCTGTAGATAATTAGCCACCCTTCATCAGCTGCTAGCCTCTTTTCACCAGGAAACTCCTTTCATGGGGAAAAAGAACTAATTGCTTTGGCAAGCGTTTGAAAATGTTTTTGGAGAAGGTGTACATTCAGAGAGCTCTAATGAGCAGAAATTCTCAGTTACTCCAGCTAGGCCCACCCAGTAGTGAGATGGATGGGTAATCCCCAATGGAATGCTTTATTCAGGAAAATCAAAGGCTAATGGGCTACTTTTTAAATGGAAATCTCTGCTCCAGAATGAATTTTGAAACACACAGTCATTTGCCATGTATAGACCAAGCAGTAATGAATCATCTAACAAAACCAGTTATCTGTTTGCTTCTGTTTCTCTCTTAAACATTAACATTTCCGGTGTGGCTAGAATCCTGAGTGATTCCACATGACTTCCTCCCCAAACACTGTACTCAGCCTGCAGAGTGCAAGAAACTCTCTTCCTTAAGGATTTTAGCAGAAAATGCAGTCTATTCGCACTCTTAACAAGTTCTGTTCAGGAGCAGTCCCTTCAAATGACTTCAGATACATCATTTGATGCAAACAGAGACACAGGCTACGATAAGCGTGTCTGTGGGAACTGCTGAAACAGTGCAGACCTTTGACTGGGACCAAGAAAATGAAACTCCTTCCGAATTAAATTAAAATCGTTTCTGACTAAGAAACCCCAGCTCTTGGCATCACTAGATTTTGCAGAGCTCTGGCTACAGTCACAGAACTTCAAGGCACAGTCTTAATTAAAACAGGGCAACCAGAAAATAAACATGTATCTGGTGTTAAAGAGGGAATTAAATTCCTTCATTCCCTCCTTTCTCCATGAGACAGAAAAGAGAGGGGATTCCCTTTGTTAAGTGTTTATCAGGCAGTCCC
Source organism: Anarhynchus alexandrinus (assembly GCA_008711295.1). NCBI lineage: Eukaryota > Metazoa > Chordata > Aves > Charadriiformes > Charadriidae > Anarhynchus > Anarhynchus alexandrinus. The sequence continues at coordinate 520,609 of VUYV01000039.1, forward strand.
AATTGTGCCTAATCACCACCCACAGCTTCTCTTTGCAGGTCCTCTGTAAGCAAGCTGGCATAGGGCCTTTGTACTATTAAGTCCCACTTGAGTATTTGGAGGACTTCCATAGCAGCTTTTGTTTGCTTTTTAGTGTCTAACGGAAATGAGGGGTCCTCTCCACTGGTCTGTGCACCCCCAGCCGCAGCAGAGAGTGTGGGGCTTTGTCAAAGCTTTCTGCTTAAATCTACTTCCAGTCATCAGAGGAAATGGAAATGGAAACTGAGGCTGTGGGAGCTTTGCTTATCCTGTTCTGTAAGCTCAGGATGGAACAGTTCTACAGCACAGAAATGGGTCCATGCAGACAAAAAAAAAAGCATATAAAGCTGTCCAGGGCTAGCCAGGACACGAGAGAGGATGAGAGAAGGTGGTGTTCCCATCCAGACATATATTCGTCCAAGTCAGAGCTTAGACTGAGGTTAAGGCCAAAGCTAGAAGTTTGGGTTTGATGGTGACAAGAGGATACCTAATTTTATCATGAAATTCAGCTATTCTATAGGAATTACTACTCTCATGAGATTTTCACCATTCACGTAAAAACAAATTTCATTATGTTTCCTGCTGCTTTGACACTATTTTCATCCTCTTGTTCTGCATGTGAAGCAGATCTTCAAAAAAAGACATCTTAATTTTAGATCCAGCTTGGGAAATTATTTCTAGAACCAGGTTCCTAGTCAAATATTAAATTTAGAATATCTAAAACACTGACAGAAAGAGAGGTGTAGATAAATGCTAACACCTTAAAAATAAGGAATAAATAAAATAATTTTTTTTAAAAAGTAAGGAAAGCACCGAAAAGCACCCTAATTGGAAATGACAACTGCTGTGAGGCCCGTACCCTTGGAAAGCAACACCTTGCTAGAGACTGGAGATTCTGGGTGTGTAGAAAGGTCTCAGCTGGGCCAGCTGGGCCTCTAGGCAGGTGAGTTTTCTGCCATGCAGGGACAGAAACCATTTGACAGGAAATAAAACAATCAAGGAGTTGGCAAGAGTGAGACAGACTATGATTTTACTGCTATTCAGGCGTGGGATGCAGTAATGCCTTTGAAATAGATTTCTTTCAATTCTGACTTACTCTTAAAGGATAAGCCCGATTTAACTTGTTCAAGGGCTTGTCTTGGTGGAGCTTAAGGTACCCCCGTTAGTCTTCATTTGGGTTTGAGCCCAGGTATATTTCTGCTAAGTGGAGTTACTTACAGATGGAAGTGCTGGCAACAAACAAGAAACAGTTAATGTGCTGTAAAGTAGGGATGCACTGAGCGGATGTTTTACCTCCAGTGAAACAAAGGGAGTATCCTGCACCTGTAGAGAGATCTGCTCCCCATCTATGGTGAACTTTCTTGAATACAAAGCACCTGGTGGAAAAGCAAGATCATTAAAGTCAGTGACTGTAATGAAGAAGAAAGAGTACATAAAGGCAAAATGGAACTGTTGAAATCCAGATTTTTGAGGCTTATTATATGTAGCTGCTTATAGAAAAGTGAATGGCACCAGAGTGGTTGTGTGGCTGTTTACTTAAGTAAAGTGGGTTTGTATTTGCTACGTGGTCGGATGTTTTGAATGTATACCTAGGGTGGTATCTGGGAAAGGTGGCACTTAGTATTGAATCAAATAGTCAAAGTGGGCACATAAATCCCATTCAGGTTTTCAATCTGTATCGTTAACTTTTTTAAATGTGCACTGCATATATTTTTCAGCTCAGATCAAGATATCCAGGTGTTGTCTATAAAAGGAGCGAGCTGTTTCCTATTGCATTTTTCTGAAAGTTTTTTAAAAAAGGAAAGTATTTTTGCTTTGGACACAGAGTAAGTGACTGTATACAAAACATCTAGATGCTCTTTGGGATTTGTGTGACCTTAGCAGTCAGAGTTTGGTTGGAATCCCCAAAGACTGGACACTTTGAATCTGACTTTTGGCTAATCTGAATGACGCATATTCAAGGCCAAATGCTAGTTCAAACTATCTTGGACTGATCCAGCTCTAAGATGACCGTCACTATTCTGGGCTTGAACTTTATTTTGTTACTGGACTGTGGGTTAAGTGACAATGAAAACTTAAGTTTTGATCTTACGAACTAGCCATGGTTGTGACAAGAACAGCTTCAGAGATTGATGTCATCATGATTTTACTTTAGAACTTAATACAAGTCACATGGATATGTGAAGAAATGCTATATCCACAGCTGTTGTGTACAGCCTTTTAGTCCTGTCCAAATACAATTGTCACTGCTGCACCTAAAACAACGCACTTCATCTCAAACATAGAGAAATCCCATCAACTGGAGAGTAAGGAATTCAGATTAACAGGGAGGTCAGTTAGTGACAATAATGCCATCACTTCTGAGAATCGTCTTTGGATGAAGGAAACAGGTGTTTTTATTCCAGTGGAAAAGAGTCTGAGCTCATAGAAACATTTAAAATATAAGGAAATTTAGTATGGCAAAGTTTGCTGCATCTGAATCCAAAATTATCATATTATGTTTTAATACTGACTCTGTGAGGTGATAATAGCCCTTCTGAGATTTTATTTTTTTTTTTAAAACACATCAGATTTACAGCTGAAAAGATGTTACCGTTTTATGGGAAGATACCGCACCCCTGAACCAAGACCAGACAACATACTATTCCTACCCTGTAATACATTGCAGAAAAAAGAACAGGTACTTCCAGACACTGACTGTGCTTTGCCTTATACCCAGCTGAAGGAGAAGCATGGTTGAATGATCACAAATACACTGCCACCTGTTTCTTATTTCTGGCATATTTGTTTCTTCTACAGCATGGCTGTTGGGCTGGTAGTTTAATGAGAAAAGCATGTGGTTCTCAGCAATGTCTCTGGCAGCGATCCATTGCAAAGCTCAGAAGTCTAACTTGATGTACAGTCTCCCATAGAAGAGATGAAGGAAAAGAAAGAGAAATAGTGCAGCCAACCATCGAGGTTACTTCGGGTCAGTGAGAGGAAGCTGTAAGGAGGAGCTTTCAGATTGTATTTCATCAGACAGGCAGAGATCAAAGGTGTCTTGTACTGCCATCTCTTTTCCTAACTCATCATTCTAAATTCAGGCATGCATCTCCAAAGCGAAGCAACCACTGCTTTGAATCCTGTCTTCCTTCATCCAAAAGCTACGTGTGGGATGTGCTAGTAGGTATGAGCATGGTGTACGTAGATCCTTTCTACAACACTGGCCAACGCAGTTGGCGCTTCCTTGGAACAGAGGCTGTGACTTAAACAGTTCACATGAACACATCCTCTGAGGTGTCAGGAATAAACAAGAAATGCAGTAGAAGCAGCTTGCATGGTCACTTTGCTTATCTTATGGAAAGAAGACTTCAGTTTGGAAGTCTCCCTTGTCATAAAAGCTGCTGAAAAAAAGGGAGTACACAGGGAAAGTTCTGAACTGCCTTTTACGCACTTTGGAATTCCTCTGGGTTCCCTGGGGTTGCAGAGAGAGCAGCGTTGGGTTTCCACAGTTTAGTCAATATGCAAGTTGTTCCTTGAGTCTGCATTTTAGTATAGGTATGTCGCCAAGCAAACCTTTTACTCTGATCCTTTTCCATCAAGTTGAAAAAAAAAATAGCCAAAAGGATCATAAATAATGAGCTTTTGATTTATTGCTTTCATAGCTTGAGGCTATTAACTGAAAATATGCACCTTATGGACATCTAACACTGTTTGGCTTTCCTGTAATATGCACCAGTCACAAAACAGAGTAGATTTCTTTTCAAGCTATCTGCAGCAGAAAAGCAGACTCACCGGTATTGGCTTCATAGTCTCCAATAAATCTCTTCGTGAGAAAGCGCACAACCAGGGCTGTAAAACAATGAAAAAAATATGGGCTTTTAATGTGAACCAAAATCAGTCTTTGCAGAACACATGTAATATCTTACTGGAGGAGTTAGTACAATATGAAACCAAGTTAATCTTTGAATTGCTCACATATTATTCTGCAAATGCTTCTCTCAACACTCACAGAAAAAGATCTGGGGCCAGGCTGTGATACCTAATGCAGAGTTTTTAGCAACTTGTATTGGAAATTATCCCTTAGATTCAGTGTGGCTGTTCAGTGCAGGATACAGGGGTTTGTTTGTTGTAACTGCAGGTATAGCAATCTGACCCGTGGTTTGTAATAATCAGAAAAACATCAACAAGCCAGTAAACTGAAATTAATCCCGATGCCAAATTTAAGGCCTCTGTGTCACACAAGGTGAGGCTGATGGATGTAATGGTTCTTCCCAGCCTTAAAAGTCCTCAGCCCACCTCAAGAAACCCATTAGTGATATCTAATCACATCCAGCAAACAAGCTGCATGTGCTCTGCACACATGGGTCCTGCTGCAGCGCCCTGGGCCTTCTTATTCACCTTAAACTGCAGTGCTTTCTTACCCGGTTGGATTAGAATGTTTTCCTTTTTCTTGATCCCTTTATAACACTTAAAATCCTGTCATGGTAAAGGTAACATATTTCTGCAGTGCTTTCATCTCAGCAGATTCCTAATCATTTGCAAAACCACTTAGTTAACAGCTAAATAAAAGGTTTTATTCTGCAAACAACTCTATCATAGATTTCATTTAAAATAATAATTTTTCTCACAGTGGATACTGGGTCACCTCTTTACTACTCTTAAATGAAAGAGACTGTGCAGGTATCTTCAGCAAACTACTCAAAAATAATATGAAAATGTGGCTGCTTCAAATCCAAAACAATCAAACATTTTACAGAGTGCTGTGGAACCTCAGATGTAGTAAAACAGATCTGACTGTAATAATTTCTGAAATCATGAACCACATATTCAAAAGCAATAATGCTCCCTTTACCCCCTTTTCTTCTCCTCGCCTTTGGAGAATAATACAGGAAGACACATCTTGTATGCTGCTATTTGTCTGCAGAGCATAAAACATTTACAAGAGGAGAATAAAATCCACTAGTCCCATTTTTGGGGGGTGGAAATTTAGACACGGTTAAATAATTTGCACAAGAGCAGGTAGAATCATTTGTGAGTACGCAGCTCCCAACACAGTGCCCTCTCCTCTTAACGGCCACCAGATGTTGGCCGCTCACACAGACCTACAGCAAATCTGCCTCACAAATTATTCAGCGCATTTTCAAAAAGGAAAAAAAAAAGTAACTTAAAATGTTCAAGATGCAAGAGTTAAGAGTTTTCACAGCCTTGGGTCTATCTGAGCTGCAAATGAGCTCGTAAGTACAGCAGCAAGAGAAAGAAGCACGGAACGACACCTGCAGACTTACCTGTCTTGCCAACGCTACTGCCACCCAGTACCACGAGCTTGATGATTTTGTTGGGCACGCAGTCTAGTACGGGATACTCTGGTATGGGGAGCAAGAGAAAGTTAGTAGAATACTGTGACATAGTATCCTGAGAGATGAGACGCATGCCAGAAAGGAGAGCTGTTCAACTCCAGTAGGAGTTGGGGGAGAAAAGAAAGAACACAGCTTCTCGGCGTCGGTTCTTGGCTGTATATCCTTGGATAGCGAAGCCTTCTCATTTCATTTAAGTAGCTTTCCCGAGGAATGTTAGAGCGACTGGCCTCCTCTTCCCGATGCCTCTGCTCAGACAGCAACTTTGGAAAGCAAAAGGGAACTTTTTGATCAGCCCCCGTGAAAACTGACTCCTCCATTCCCCAGCCAATCACAAGTGAAACCATGACATTCCTCCAGCCGGGCACCAGCGTGTGCCTCCATCAACCGCGCTCCCTCGCTCGCTCCCCGCTTTATCTCCCCGCTGCCTGTTTTATGTGCTCTCCCTTGGCTCTTTGCTAAAACGAGATTCTTCTGCTTTACAGTCATCACGGCAGTGTTTTCAGCGAGATACAGTCACCCCCGTGCTCTGCTCTAATTCCACTTTGAATAATCCCGTTCTGCCTGTCTAGTTTCTTTGCATTTTCAATTGGCTCCAGCTCCATGCTCTGTTGTTCTCCCTGCCCTATTGTGTCCTGCAGTTGGGCCCCTCCAGAGTGCTGAAGCTGATGGGACACTCCTCTTCAGGAAAACAAACACATTTTTTTTTCCCCCACAGTTTTCAGGCAGCTGTGGGTTATTCCAAAATACTAGCTCACGTATGCATCCTCCAGGATACATTTGATCTGCTGGTTTATACATGTTGTTAGTCTTAATGGCCCTCTGGAATGTGGGTTAGCATTGGGTTGGGACACTGCAGTTTCTCCAAACATGGAAAAGTGAATTTAGTGCTGGCGACAGCCTTGGGAAGGCTGAGGAGGACTTTGTATCCTTCAGCGGGGTGAGCCAGACAGAGGCAATGAAGAAAGAATGACTTCTATAGGAAAAAACAGTGTAGTTTTAAGACAGCTGGCGGCCGCGAGGTCTGTTGGGATGACAGCATGTAACTGTACACTAGTTACAATCAACTCTCAGTTATCAAGGATAATGGGGAGGGAAGAAAAAGGGAAGAGCAGTGGGGAGGGAATGACCCAGATAAAGCAAAACTGCAAATAATATAAACCAGATGTAAATTAAACTGCAGAAAACATAGAGCATTCATCTTTGAAAAACTTCTCAAAAGAGGTCTGCAAGGGGCAGGAGCAGCTTTAGGCAGCAGTGGGAAGAGGCAAGCCTGCCCAGTGCAGGCAGCATATTTCTGGGACGTGTACTCTGGCACGCGGTGTGGGAGACACAGATATTAACGGAAAGTGGCACCGCAGCTAATCCACCCACAGGTCATGGAGACCTGAGGATGCAGATTTTTCCAGTCTTCTGTATGCTCCTAACAGGCAGAAGGTAGGCATGGCTCGTTACGTAGAGGCTGCGGCCACCAAAAAGGCTTTTTCTGCCCAGCTGCTTTCACGCCACTGCTTTCAATCAGAGCATACAAGAGCTGTCCCCAGCAGGTTTTAGAGGCCAGGAGTACGGTTGCGAGCTAGCACAAGAGGATAGAAATCAGGCCAGGTCTCTAGATTACCACCCCTTCCCAAAGCACTGGGGCCCAGGTTGTCAAATGATCCCAATTTCCACGCCAGCATCACAGAGGACGTGCCGAGTGTGAACTGGCTTTAGAAAAATCCAGCTTTGGTGCACAGCAGTGCAGTGAAACAAGCACAAGATTCGGAAGATTTATGGATGTGTCACTTTTCTAAGGCTCTGTTTCCCCTCTAAAAACTCCTTCTGAAGCGGTATTTCTGCAGAGTTGCTGTCTAAGCACCAAGTGTTATTACTTTGACCATCATGACAGTCAGCTGATGGAGAGGTGGAACAAAACGTCTGGAGGGCTACCCAGTTCATGGTACTGGGAGGGAGCCACCACATCATGTGTCTTTTGGGACATGGCTCCTGTGTGAATGGTTTTCAAATCTTCCAGTGTAAATTTGCTTCCAGATTTTTGCAAACACCCAAACACTGAAAAATCTTTTCCAGGAAATTTCATTACCGGGGTGCTTTAATCTCACAGAAGTTTTGTAAGAGGAGGGAAAATGAGAGGAGGTATAGGAAAATGCTCAAAATCTTGTGGTCAATTAACAGGGCACTTTGAAATGTGTTATTGAGCGGGACACGTTATAAATTTTGGGATTAGCTAGCAGCAGTACATAACTGTCTCCCTCTCTAAGTGCAGGATGTTGGAACCTTTGTTACCATTTGCTATTAAAAGCATATGTTAGTAATATAAAAGTATTCATCAGAATAGTCATCCTATAAAACCAAACAGTAATATATCTATCAGCTTCTAGGTGGCCAGAAGAGTTTCAGCCCAGGGAAAAAAGCCAGATAAGTTAAGAATGATCATGGAGAATATTGTATAAGAGCAAAGGCATTCCTAGAAGAATATAGATCTGCTGTCTTGCTCCAAAAGAGAGGCAACACAATCAACAGAAACAAAAGTTAAAGTCCTTTTGGGTAACCAAACGGTGTGCCAGTGCTGAAGAACTCCAGAAGGACTTGCAAAAGTGGGCAAGTGCACATAAAGTCAGCAGGTGAACTTTAATCTAGAAAAATGTAAGATAATGCATCTAGAGAAAAAGAATATAAACTATGCTTAAATGATGCTGAACTTGGGTGTGGCACTCACAAATTAGGAAAGAGACCCTTGGCGTCATCACTGGCAGTTCACACTCATCAGCTCGGTGTGCAACAGCAGCCAAAAAAGTGAAGGAAATGTTGGGTATCCTCGGGAGCGGAACAGAGGAGCAGACATATTGTAGCCTTTTGCTGCTTACATAAACCCTCGGCGCATGCCCATCGCCGGTACGGCATGCAGTTCTCTGCATCTCAGAGACAAAGCGGGGTCTGCGACAGCACAGAGTGGGCACCAAAACCGACCATGGGCGTAGAGCAGCTGCTGTATGAGGAGAGACTGGAAAAGCTGTTTACCATGTGCTTGCACGGATGCTGGTGCTGACACAAGAGAGGAGATGCGTGGGGGCAGGAATGAAAGACCAGCAGTGGAGGAAATGTTGAACTGCTGCTTTTGGCAGCTGTGATGGCTTCTGGTTGCTGAAAACAAATGTGAAAGCACTTTTAGACTGCATCTTGGAAGCAGACCCATCGATTTCTAGTTCCTTTGCTAATATGGTTCAATCTAAATTTCTTCTGCACTAGCCCCGGCTTCTTGTGCTTCTAACCAAAGTTTGTTTCTGCTGTGTACAGAAATCTCTGTCCAGAGAGAAAGGGTTCTAGTAATAATTAAAAACGCAGCATATTCTCCAAAAGTTTTAAATCTATTCTCAAGCTCCTATCCTCTCCTCCCCCAACTTTTAGGCTCTAATTCTGAAAGACTTTGAGTAAGATATAGAATAAAAGCCAGAGGTTTTCATATCTGATCCTTATCTGATTTTCTAGATGGTCAGAAAAGTCTTTTCACTGAGTGAAACCATGCAGAAGGATTCACACTATTTGAGATTGTATAACCCTTGGCATATACAATAAGAATTGTTTTTAAAAGAGATTGTCATTGTTTGTGCACAATGGACTTATATTTAGCTAAGAAAGCCGTGTTTTAAATTCAAATTCTCTTGGAAAAACAATAGCTTAAATTAGAGGGAGAATGTTTGCAAAACTCAGAGCAACTTTAAAAACATTTGCACAATTCTGGAGATTTCACTAACCGCTCCTTGGGTTGCTCCACGCAAAGATGTGTGCCTTTGCATGCTGCACAGAGATTACGTTGTTTCCACACCAAATTTTTTACAGATTTATTTATTGGTCTATGTTGCTTTTGGCTATGGTTTTTATAAGATTTTCTATTTTTATTGTTGTTGGCACTCCTACACATCTTCAGAGATGAAGCATTCTAAAAATAAAAATATTTGCCATTACCATAGTGCTTTTCATATGAGGATGTCAAATTGGTTTTAAAACTGAATACAGTTATTCCTCATACATTTTACAAAAGGAGTAACAGATGAGCAGAGCCAGAGTGATCTTGCTAAGATCCCAGCACGCTGGGGACATGGCGACTGTTGTCACTCTTTCCCCTCCTGCCTAGCACTGGCAAAAATGATCTTTCTTCTAAAAGTCTATTTGTAATGGTTACATTTGCCTCCAGTATCTCTCAGATGTTTTTGTGCAGTATATTGACGTTACGGTGACGTGGCTGGAGAAGTATGGCTCATTTCTGAGCAGAAATGCTAAACGTGGTGCTGGGGAAATGCCGGTTGCTTTGGCAGATGCTGTGATAAAACTCATAGCTGGCAGCTCGCGTACACGGCCCCCGCTCCTCAACGCATTCCAAACAACAACAGATTGATCTTTGCAGCTTTGTCTGACCGTCTTTGTTCTTTGTTGCAAACTTGGGGCCCAAAGGCCAGTTCTCACACTGCACGAAACAAAAGTAGTGTTTTAACCACCTTTCTGCTCCCAGTAACTAAATACCCTCATAGTTGGGAAAGGCAAATAAAAAGCGTCTTTGCAGGAGGTAAGAAAGGAGCAGGACGGAACGTGATGTGCACGAGGAACCAGCCTTTCTCTGTGGGCTTGGGATCTCACCTTGTGTGGAGCCTGATTGTGGGTAAAACGCGTCAAAAATGTGTCCGAGTGGTTCAGCAGTAACCTCAGAAGATGTTGTTTGGGGACAAGACTGCCATTTTAGCACCATATTTGTACCCAGCACAAAGTTGTTCTGATCCTGAGGCCAAAGGGGAAGGAAGTGTCCTCTGATACTATTGTGACAGCTGTGATAAATCATATTTGCTTCTATTTTGAGATGTAAGGGAAGCAATCATTTAAATATATAGTTCAATTTGGTTAAACACTGTACAGATTCCACTATTTCTGTATTTCCTGTGCCTAATTTTGTTGCATTGCCGTTCATGGAAACCCTGTAAGAAGCACGTGTCCTTTTTCACTTTTAGCATATTTTGTCAGGAATTTTTTTTTTTTTTTTAGGTTGCGGAATACTCTCCCTCGGGAGCCTGTAGTAGATGACGTGGAAAGTACAATGTGTATAAGAGAACATCGCTGCGGGCGAGCAACTCGAATAGAATGGAAACATCTTGGCCTCATAAAAAAAGTTTGTGCTTTGGAAACTGAACCGTCCTCCCTTCCCCGCAGAAATTCCCACAGGATCAGGGCTGGAGTAAGGGGCAGCGTGTGGAAACAGTCCCATCACTGCTGACGGTGTGCTCCGTGCACAGCGTGCACAGGGGCCTTCCAGCCACCTTCATCGGCGCTTTTCAACAGCGCTCAATTTATGGTTAATCCAAAATATGAGCCAGGTTCCTTCCAGGTTTGACCCAATTCTGTAGCTCCTTATCAGCCAGGTGACAAACGTTTCTACCCAGGCCTGGCTTCACGAGGGATGTTTTCCTCTGACACGTATTTGCTTTTGGGATGCACTGCGGGAAGTGCTGTATGGCGACTCGGCAACATTTTTCACTCCTTTTCCTCCTGGGTTCACAATAGACACTGTTGTCATTTGTAACGCTGTGCTCTGAAAGAGCCCTTTTTGTGATTTTGCTGCAATGGGGACACATTGTGTAGAATGGCAAAGGATTACTCGGTGCAAAACCACTGTCTGACTCCATCATCGCACTGGGCATCATCGTAAAAATCCGTTTATGGGTGCTCACAGCCCCTGAAGTGTCTCGGAAAAAGCAGAGTTTCAGCATGCATTCAAGGCATTTCGGTGCTCCGGGGTGGCCGTGGTTTCCCTCGCTGGGGGTGTGGGGGGGTTGGTGATGTCCCCCAGCTCCATCCCTGTGGCCATGGCACCTTTCTCCAGTTTTGCTGGGGACATGTGCAGCATTGCCCATCCCACCAGGACCTCCAGCCACCTTCCTGGGCTGAGGGACATCACAGCACATCTCACCTGGGCAGAAGGACATCGCAGCATCTCTTGCCTGGGCAGAGGGACATCAAAGCATGCCTCACCTGGGCTGAGGGACATTGCAGCATGTCTAACCTGAGCTGAGGGACATCGAAGCATGTCTCACCTGGGCTGAGGGACAAAGAAGCACATCTCGCCTGGCTGGAAGGACGTCGAAGCATGTCTCACCTGGGCTGAGGGACATCAAGGCACATCTCACCTGGGTGGAAGGACATAGAAGCATGTCTCGCCTGGGCTGAGGGACATCACAGCACGTCTCGCCTGGGCCAAGGGATGTCAGCACGTCTCACTTGGGCAGAGGGACATCGAAGCACATCTCACCTGGGCTGAGGGACATCGAAGCACATTTCACCCAGGTGGAAGGACATCACAGCACATCTCGCCCCCCACCATGCCCACAGCTGCACCCACCAGGGTGTCCCCGGCTCTGTTTCGGCAGCGGGGGAAGCCGCAGCCCAGCCCTGCGGTCACCCTGAGGGAGGCCTCGCCGGGACGACGCCACGTCGGCCTGGAGCGATGGAGCCTCGCAGGGTCGGGCCGCCCGGGGCGGAGGAGGGCAGAGCGGGGAAGGAGGGGGCCGGAGAGGCGGCGGAACCCCCCGGGGCGCGGCGCGGCGCGCAGCCGGCGCCATTTGGGCGCCGCACCGGTTGCGCCCGGCCCCGTTTGGCGGTTGCGCCACCTGCGGCTCCGGCTGCCGCTGTCAGTTGGGCGGCTGCGTCCCAACATGGCGCCGGCGGCAGCGGGGGCGGCCGCGGGGTGCGGGGCCGCGTCGGGCGGATGGAAATACTGATGACGGTCCGGAGACTCGCCTCCATCTGTACCATGGTGAGAGCCGCGGCCGGCCGGGAGCCGTCGTGCCGGGTTGGGGGGCGGGAGGCCGGCGAGGGGCTCCGCTGCCAGCCCCGGCGGCGGGAGCGGGCCCGGCCCCGCGCTGAGGGACTGAGGAGGGCCCCGCGCTGAGGGGGGTGAGGAGGGCCCCGCCGCGGCCGGGCGCAGTAAGAATTAGTAAAAGTAATTAAAACTCGGGATTTATGGGAGGAAACCGCCGCCTGTCCGGGTAGGGGGTGTCTGTGGGAGGTGGCGGCCTCGCAGGGGGCCGCGCCGGGGAAGGGGCGAGAGGAGCGGTGGTCGGTGAGGCCGGGCGGAGCGGGGAGCGCCAGCCTGGCTGCTCGGCGCCGCTGTTTTGACGGTTTTGGATTAATTGGGCCCTAATGTCGGGTGGGGAGAGGTGGCCGGGGGAGCAGGGAGCCCTCTCCACAAACGCGAACTCGCTCCCTTCTGGGGGGTGTGTCAGCTGCCGGCCCGTGGGCAGGAACGGGGCCAGGGCAGGTGGCTGCTTTCCTTCGGAGAGGGAGGAACTAAGGGCATTACTGAACATCAGTGCTTTTTTTCTGGCTCAGGTCACAGTCATTTGTTGTGATAACTAGGCTCGGTTTAAAGGTTGTTATACTAGTTTATAAAAGCTCTGTAATCATTTCACATGAACGCACGTAACAGGGTATCCATATTGCCAATGAAAATCTGGCAAGAGGGAGACTGATAATTGCATGATTATGCAGAATTTTTAATGAAGCTACATTGCTGCATAAATAGAGGCCAGTGAGTGGTTTGTCTAGCACTAAAGCACAGCTGACTCATAATAAAATATTGCATCTCGTTAATGATACGCCATCTAAACATTTCACAAAGATTCTTACCGTAAGGAGTTTAATCAGTGTAAGCTATAACAGGGGCTTGAATTGCCGAAATCCAACGTAGAATCAGGCTCAGGGTCTTCAATTTTAGTATTTTGTTTTTCATAGCCCCACATCTTAACTGCTCCAAGTGGTCGAACTTCAGTTTTAGATCTGTTTGAAGCAGTAGCAAACCAGAAAGTAAGCTGCAGTGTCAAAAGGGGCTTTTGCATACCAACTTGCTGAGCCTGATTTCACACGTGTGTAAAAAGTGCAGATTTTGTCTGTTTCTTTTCCATGTAGGTACTGACTGCTGGTTTTGATTAACTTGAGATCCAATTGAACTGAACCACAGTGGTGCTGTACAAAGCTGAGCATTTGGAGTTTCATAGTAATACTCTTAGCAAGAGAGATTAATTATTTATTTTTTGTTTAATTTCTGGCAATGGATACCTTTGGTTTTGCAGAAGATTTCCCAGAACTTCACTAATCTCACCAGAATTTTTTTCCGTGTAATTTGTCTTTTTAATTGCCCGTCACAAACACGGGTGAAATTAAGGTCATGAGAGGTGGCTGAATCATGACTTCGTTGTGGAGTTCTGCACCCCAGAGGCAAGTGATTGACTCAATCCCATATAATATTTTGGATGCATTCCTGAGATCAGCTGACTGAGCCTCAGATTAAGAGGGCAAATGTAAGGCAATGCATTTTCCTATAAGTATGTAGCCAAACCTGAATACAGCCATTCCAGTGTTGGTGGGGTTTTTTTAGAAACTTTGGCTTATGTACTCGATCTTGAATTAATTTTTGCTCCTGCGCTTACCTTGATTTTGGTTGGGATGATAGGAGAAAGCTAAGCAGATACTTGTAGCCTATTAATGTCCCTCCTGAAGTACGGTGTTTTTTTTCAAGAGGAGACTTTTTGCAATATTGCAGCTTTGGGGAAGCAGTTTCTCCTTACTGTTTTAGTTTCAAGTGGAGAACTTACTGTTTCATTTCTCTGCCGAAAATTTGGAGCAGTGCTGCTTGCACTAAATGATTGTATGAAACTTGCTTCCAAGTTTCTTATATAGCTGTTTAATCAAATGCAGTGGAATTTTTCAGCATCAGTGTTTTGGGTGCATATATAGCTTGGCTAAACTTACTGTCAGCCTCACTATTTTTTTCTTCAGCTAGCCCAGAAAAATTAAGGTCTGGGTGCTATATTTTAAAATTGAATCAGTTTGCTTGCATCTACTTCAATTAATCTCCAGTAAGTAAAAATACTGTTTTATTTGTCATAATGCGAATATGAAAAACCTAAGCCTTCTTTATAAAAACATTTAATTACATTAACAAAGGCCATTTGGGAAGCTACTTTCTTCAGGATTATGCTAATATGTAGTGATTGTACAGTACTTTACATCTTTTTAGTAAAATACACGGTTTTTACCAGCACTTCCAGTCATCTTCTGTGCTTCAGGCTGGAAAAGTGAAACACAGGTTTATGACATTCTCAGACCTCTCAGTCAGCATCACAGGGACTGGTGCATGTCTGACTTTCTTCTCAGACACTCCTCTCTTCTGCAATATCTCTTTAAAAATTAAATTCAGTGCCCGATCTCATTAGTAGCCAGTAATATAGTTATAACTTTAATCATATTCCCGTCCGTAAAATAACTTGCAGGTTTTTGTAGTGTGGATCAGCTCTCCCATGCCTCGTGATCATTGCATTTCCTTGATGTGAGCACCGTCCCTTTTTCAGCAATTGCATAACATTCATGTGGCAACTGTAGCGTTGCGAAGATTGGAAACTCATAGGAAAATACTTGTTCATTTGAATATGATTCATTGCTTGGTAAGGCTGCTGACACCATATGGCAAGACACATCCGTAGCCAAGAGCTACCAACGAGAGCTCTGGTTCTCTGCTGTGTCCCTTTGACTTAGTTTTGTTTCCCAGCCCTTGTTTTTACTGGGGACTCTGGGAGTTTCTGTTTTCTTTTTGCAAGCAGCTGCAACATTAAGTGGGAGAGCGAAATAGAAAGCACTACTGAGGCACTTTGTTCCCCTTCATGATAAATGCATAGCTCTTGTTTCAAAGATATTTAAAAGTCATATCTTTATTGTACTGTGGCATGGTCGTGGACAGATGCGAATCCTCTCTTGACTGAGGAGAGAGAGCAAGGAGGGCTGAAGTTTCAGGGGTCTGACTGCATCATCTAATCCAGAATATGCCTGCTGCGCTCCAGGGGGCTGAGACAGTCAGTTGCAGAACTGAGTTTTGAGTGAGGAGTTGGGTTGGGGTTTTTTTTGTTGCATTGACAATAACTTTTTTTTTTTTGTTGGAGACGCAAAACAGAACACTAGAATGGAGCAAGGTGTGAAGCATAGATCTGATCTTTTCCTTTCTGACAGCTAATTTTGTGAAAAGCCTGTGGTAAGCTCTTAGCTGAAATATTGGTGTTTCTTGGTAGTCTAATTAGGGACACTTCCCCTAGATTCATGTCTAATTGTTTGCTAAACCAGTAAGACATGCCTGAAGAACTCAAATCCAGTATACAAATTGGTGGTAGTCTTATTCTGCTCCTCTGAATCAGTACAGCGTGGATATAATTATTAACATCAGTGCTAGAGAAAAGATGACTGAATCATTTGTAAGTAATACATTTCCATTTGCCCCCTGAATAATTTACAGTATTCAGTTCAAGCAGGGCTTTCATGTCACTGATGTATAATGTTTGCCTTATTGCTGTTTCACCTACATTTGTAGAACTTTGGTTTAGCTTTATCAGAGGAATAGCATTTATAGCTGGGAAGATATCACCGAGGAAGTGGAAAGAAGGGAGGATAAAAGTAGAGCTAGCTAAGCAGACTTCTGTTTCCAGCAGTGCTCTGCTTCTTGCTTGACTTGTTAAGCTGAAGGAAACAAAATATTCATCTTTGTACTTAAAACCCAGCTTGAGAATAACCTGCTTTGTTTTAGGGGAAAAAAACGTGTGTAACCCTTTGCAAACCAGTTAATAGGTCACTTTGTGCAAGGTTTTCCTGCGTGCCGTTTGTACTCTAGTTTAATACAGTGTGTGTGATGGGTAGTTATTGATGCATTCTCCGGATTTTGGACTTGTAGCAGTTTGCAGATGTAAGCCTATGCAAAGCGGACAGACAGCCTGCAGCTAACAGCCAGCTCTGGTGCATGGTACACAGGTCTCCTTTGAATGATATTTAGGTTTTTACAGGAGTCCTGAACTGCCACATGGATGAGTTTTTCTGCTGTGCTGGTGTCTGTTTTGATCCCACATGTTCTATAAACTCTAAGATTTCATTACTTCACTGTCTCTGGGAAAATGAGAGATCCTGACTGTGTTGCACCATGGAGTACTGAGGAAAATATGGGCAGTGTATAGTTCCTTAGTTGAAACTAGATGTTAATTACACTGGAGGACATGTACTACAGAGCTGTTACAATTTAAAATGAAGTATGAATACCTGGGAAAAGATGTTAAAATAGAAGAGTATAGGTAGTTCAAGAGGTGGTCTATATTACTGAATCATTCTTGTCTTGTTCTTTAATAAGTATTTAGAGTGAATGCTTTTAATACATTGAATTCATATGTATTTATATGCATATCACTTAGTATCTTGTTCCTATTAAAAAATAAATGGCTTTCAGTATTATTTCAGTATATTCAGTATATTTCAGCTCTTACAGATGTCTGTTTGGGAGATTCCTAGACTTGTTGCCAAAATAAAGGGCTGCACTGTAGGTCATTGTTTTGTTTCTTATGTCATGTTTTGTATTTTCAGCTCCTTTCCTAGTGATTTATTCACTTAACCTTGTGTTGTGAATATATACACATTCAGTTCCATTGATGGGCCCTGTGCCTGAATTTTCCTGCCTTACCTCTGTGCCTATTTAACCTGTACATGTGTAATGTCTGAAGTTACTACCTGTTTGTAAATCTGTAGTGTTATGTTTTGCCTTCCATCAGCATCCACTTCCTCACTTTTTACAGTATTGTTCTTCCACTGTTTGATGTGTGAAGGTCATGATAAAATCTTATTACCAACTCACAAAAAACCAATACAGGTACACCTGTAGATCTGTTTGTGTTTGTTCTTTAGAGGGCCAAAATGCTGTAAAATATCCAAGACCTGTACTAGCAAGACATCTACTCTTATGTGTGTCACTAGGTCATTTGAGAGAAACCCAAGGTCAGGAGAAATCTTGCGGAGCCCTTCTCAGGTCGATGAACTAGCTGTGAACGCTTTGGTAATCTCGGAGACAGTGGCTAAAAAGGGGGAAATCGGTTGCTTACAGTACCACATTACAAAGGTTGAGACTCTAAGTAGTAGTTTCTGTATTTCCTACCCTTAATCCAACATCCTTTCCATATGTTCTTTTTACTGCAGCCTAGCTTTACTATCTAATTTTAAAGAGCATAAAATTACAGAATTTCACAGGCGTATATGACTTGCTCTACCTTTGTGAGGCATAGATCCTGTGGACCTTGCAAGACCAGCTCCTAATTGAGTAAACATTTACGTGAAACAGTTTACACAGCATTCTGTATTCATTTATTTAAAAACACTCTAATTAAGACTTCAGGTTTTAAACGCTTCCTAGTAGTAAAATTATTTTTGAAATACAGCATTTTCTAATTTCACTGTTGTCTCCGTGATATTGGCAGTAGCCTGAGTGCTCTGTAAGCTTTACTCTGGATGAAGAGTGGGCACAGTCAGCCGTTCCTGGGTGCACTGAACGACTGGGTAGACTAAGAAGATTCTGTAGTATTTGAAAGCGTGGAGTCTTGGAAAGTCCGTGAAACTGTTATACCTGCTCCTTTCAAGTTTATCAGTTTGTTTTGCCTGCATAAGCATGCCAAGTGCTGGAATCCAAAGTTTAATTTACTATAATTTGCTATGCCTAGAACAGCAGCTGTCCTGGATGCAAGAAAAGGGATAATTTCAAAACCAAGATGATAGTTGAGCTGACAACTCTTTTTATCTGACTTCAGTGCTACACAACCAAGGAGTTTTAAAAGATGGGGAAGCAATATCTAATACCGTGTTTAGAAAATCATGGCTGTATGTTCCATAAACTGTTTCAGAAATACAACGCCGGTTCTGCTTCCTTCTGCACTTCCTCACGTGGGAATTTTAATAGTCCTGAAGCTGGAACTATTATCGCGGCTAATACAGCAAAGTAAGTGCAGGCAGCCTTTATGAAATGCATCATCTCATTCAGATTTCTTTCCTGAAAGGTTTTAAGCAGCTCTGGCTTGGCATACTTGTTCTCCGCTTCCCTGCCCCACCCCTTTTTTTTTTGTTTTGGTTTGTTTGTTCACTCTAAAAAATCACTCTTCAGTCGTGCAGTATATTTAACCAGATTTTCTAATCTTGAGGGCTGCATGGTGGTGTCCCTTGGAGCCTTTCTGCCCAACTTGAAAGCTGCTTTCCAGGTTTTTTCAAATCCTAAATCTTATCTGACTCTAATTTGTTAAAAAGAAAGAGTCAAATGAATAATTAGAGACTTCAGCAAGACTTGTGCACCAGATATGTTCTGGACACTGCAATATCTCCTAGGTATCTTTCCCTTTTTTGCCTTTCTTTAAGGGAAATGTTTTTTGCAGGCAGGTGCGTGCTGTGCACTCAGTGGGAATAAGCTGTTTCCAGTCCAAAAGCTGAGTTAGTATGGTATCGACCTCAAGCTAGTATATCATAAGGGGTTTTTATTTCAGCAGACTGTTATACCAACCATGCTACACAGCTTCTGAGTGTGCGTACAGCTGTAATAAAAGTTTAGAGATATCCTAAGTTGTGGTGCTTTAATGACTTCATTTGAACTGAATGATATTAATTGCAATGGGAGAAGGATAAAAGGCTTGTGTAAAAAGCATATAATTTGGAAATAAATATTTTGCACTGAGCTAAAAAATAGTAATTTATCCTCGAAGAAAGGCTGTATCTTCAGATTTCCATGGACTGTATGGAGCGTGTTTTAAATGAACTGATTGTCTCTAGCTCATTAAAAGTAATCTGCTGATGAGGTTAGTCTTGTGTGTGTTTTAGATAGGGCTAAAGCAGCTGAATTATATAGGCAAGCATAGGAAACTACAGTTTAAACATTAAACAATGTACAGATAGGATTTTTTTCTGGAACTTCAGGAGGAGTAGTATGCATATACATCCAGATTTTAACAGTTGTCTTCTGAAAATCTCCTGCTGTCTACAAATGAACTGTAAATGGAGCATCTAAAATGGTGGAGCGCCCCAAAATATGCACAGCCATGACTTACTTAGATTTCTTGTAATTTTATCAGGATGATTAGTATTAAAAAAAGAAACAAACTACAAGTTTGTAGTTCTGTTTTTTGAAAAGATGAGAAAGGCTTCATGGCTGTAGTTACTGCCTTTTCTTGTATTTTAAGCAACTGCTTAATCCTCGGTAGCATTAAAAAAAACCTCTGTTAGCATTTGTTTGACAAGTGTACTGTCTGTTTAGGTGTCTCTAAATTTCCACGTCCTTCTAAGAAACCAAACAAATCTTTAGTATTTTATGTCATTATGTTGAGCTAGTAATGAGTGGTTATAGAATGGTTATGAATCTATTGACAGTCTGCTGTTGCATGGATTTTCCTACGTAATTTCAAAAACTGTGTATAATTAGAGCACATCGGAAATGCTGGTTGCAATGTAGCTGCCTTTAATGACTATTTTAATGGTTATATTTTGATGGATCTTCACTTACTATCCCTCTTCTTTCCCCATAGTTTTTTATTGTTTTCTTACTGTACTTCTTTCTCTCTTCCAGCCTATCCCATAAATGTGGTACACAACCACCTCTACAGTTTAGAAAATACACCCAGTTGCCAATAGCTAGTGGATGGTGCTAACGTGAGACACTCCACCATTCAGTCAAAGCAGATGTGAAACCAACACCCTCCAAAATGTGCGGGTCAGCGGCCTGAGCCCTCTTCATGTGCTGTCCCAATCCTTGATAGAATTGCAGTGTAGCAAGAGTAAATGCCATGAACTACTCGCTTCCCCTCACCAAATCCCATGGCTGTTGCAAAGAGGACAGTGGGATCTTCCCACTTGTAACCCTTTCCCATCGTCTCCTTTGTGTGTTTTTTTTCCCCTCTTTTTATAGCTTCAGTGTGTCTCTGATCACTGTTTGCTCAAGCAGCAGTACAGCATTGACCTGATTATTTTTGACAAGAGCTCTGAATAACAGCAACGATACTGACCCAATGTTGTGCTAATTTTGGTCCTTTTTTACTGAAGCTAGAGCAGCAGCTGCTTCATGCTCATAAGGTCTGCTTGCATGCTTATCAAGATGGGACGACATTGCTTTTATAACCATTCCCACATCCGCAAAGTTACCTCCATAGCAGCAAAAAGGAGATACTTATAAATGGAAGTGTGAATTCCTTCAAAGTGTGAAAGTGTTAGTTCAGGATAAAAGATTTTGACTGGTAACATTGGTTAGTCTGTAATAATAGTCCACTTATTCTCAGCCAAGTTTTGCAGAGGACCAGGATTTCACTGAAACTTAGTAAAATTCATAGTACTAAAAATGGAAAAAGTTATAACTTGAAGCAAGAACTGTGCGGATGCCAGACGTGGATTTCTGTCATCAGTTGATCGTAGTTCGCGTTCTGAGCTGTGTAGTTGTAATTAATCACTCCCAGCTGTTCTTCTGTTCATTGATAGTTGCAAAAGAACTCTTCAGCTCTGGGCCTTATTATAATTTGTACTGTAAAGCTACTTATGTGTAGTGAGTAAAAAGTGATAACTTTTCTTCATCTCCCGACAATAATTTCTTGTGATTCTTGTCAGATAAGTGAATGTGACCTATAAGCCATTTTCTATAAGAATAATTACAAATTCAAATACATTTAAGGGCATAGAAGTATTTAAGCCCTTGGAAAGTGTTGATACATTTCCAGTTTCTGAAATCAATTAACTCTACACCAGGCAAAATACTCATTTTTCTTTGCAGGAATAGTCATAAACTGTAGAGCTTATAAGAGACCGTAATGCCTAAGCATACTTCTTTCTTATCTCGTTTTGGTGATGCAATGCATTGGCAGTGTAATCTGGGTAAGAAATAGAAGTCTACTACTATTTTTTCCACTTGCATGGTGTATTGAACTGCAAATAAATCTTTAAGACTTCTCTACTGAGCAAAAAGGACTTCTAGCTTATAAGTTGGAAGACTTGATAGGTCTCTGTTCTGGTTTTGATGGGTTATTCAGTTAAAATTTCAGCTATACTGTGGGATCACTTCATCTGTGATGACTTGATTAGACAGCTACCTCAGGTGAGAGTTTTAGAAACTGGTCTTTTCGTGTCCCTTTTGACTTTACCATCCCTTTTTGCTTCACCAAACTCAACAAAACTTGCCTTAGAAACCTTATGGTGTTCTTTGCATAAATATTAGTTTTACTCAGTCCTATCTTCCCTATATCTCCTACATATCTAATGTTGGTGTGACGTCCCTCACTGAGCTGGCATGAATAATGGAGGAAAACTTGAATATTAACAGTTCCCTGTGCTTTTGTTTGATACTTTAAAATTCAGTATTTGGTGTTTTGGGGTTTTTTTAAGGGTTTTCCTTATCTTTTCTGATGGAAATTGGTGAGCACAAATGTTCTTTGATAGGTCCCTTTTTTAATTAGCTAATATGCATAAAGTAAAATTACTGCAGCTGTAACAGAAAATATTTTATTGTTGGTCTGTTGATGTCATTTTGGCCACTGTTAGCTGTACCTGTTTTTCTGAAGTGCTAAAATAGTGATAGTTCAGGTGGGCCAGGCAGCTTTCCGATTTTCTATTTGACTAATAGTGCCGGAACTGCAGAAACCCACTGAGCTAAGCTTGCTCGCTCTCGAGATACAAAGTCAGTTCTGCTAGTAGGGGTGTGAACAGGATAGGGATCTCTTGGAAAGTGCAACCAACCTCATTTTAAGTCACAGTAATTTCTAGAAAATTACAAATCCTGATTACCAGTTGCTGGAACTTTAGTTGTCACCTCCCCCACCAATATGGAAGTGTTAAATTCGCATCCCTCCGAGAATCTAATTACATAAGTAAAACAGTATTACCACTTTAGTTAAACTAGGGGGTTGTTTTCCTTCTCACATAATTATGTGTTGACTGTATAAATTTGTGCTTTGTTCCTGCTCACAGAGCTGTGTACAGAAAGTTTTATCATCTCTTCCTGGAGTGGCAGAGAGTTCCTTAAAAGCATTTTCTTGGACCTCCTAGAAGTCCAAGGATGTACTTCTGGGGTTGTTATAACATGTATTTATTAGTCTTGTGTTAGCAATGAGAAGTCAATTCTAATCTCATGCATTGAGGTTTATATTTAGCTGCATTTTAGTGTACATTATTTGCTTAGTTTTTATATGTCAAGCAAACTCAATTGGTATGTATTAGTGATTTTTTATTGCTCTCACAATGTGTGTCATAGTTTAGCAAAACAGGATTGATTTTTCTTATGTTTTTACATGTGTAAAGTACTGTAAGATGCGGAATAGTTTTTGTGGCACCCCGGAAGGCATTCGTGTCTTTTGATTTCCCAAATAATCAAGTATAAAGTTTCATACTTGGGACACTTTCCACTTATCTTATTTCTAGATGAGAAGTGTGACTTTTATGTTTCCAAAATTATGAAGTGTGTATTGTATGAACAAATGTTCATGTGATCTGAGGCAGAAGTATTTATCCAGACCGAAAAATCTTTTAGTGGAAGTGGGAAAATGCATATAACACCTATCAGTCTGAAAACAAAAGCTGCGTATTAGGCTTCAGTACAGCAAGACACAGTTTGTGCTGCACTAGATTTGGTCTCCAGTTGGTTAATTTGCTATTTGCAAATTTAGTTGCAAAGATCACGGATTGCAAGTAGCTGAACTTTGACTTCAGTAATGCAGCCATACTCACAAATGTGACATGTATTTCCATCCTGAAACATGACCGAGGCCAATTTGTGCTGTCGCCATAAAGTGCTCTTTTCCCTGCGTACTTGTTGCCTTGTGCGGTGTAGTTCTGGGCACTGACTCCCATGATAAATCACTCTGTACTGTTTGCAGGGTAGTTATTTTATCCTGGTATGCTGGGCATGTGCATTTTCTAGACCCTCTTCAGTATGTTATGTATTATTTAATTTGCAAATTTGCATCTTCAGAACTGTTTATGACTAGTGTGTGATTTTGATTCTTCACACAATTACTTTGAGTCCCGTTCTGGCTTTCATGATTTTGGTATGCTAATTTAAAATGTTCTCTGACCAGAAACTTCAGAAACATTGCAACTAAATGTTAGGTTAATTTAGCTTCTGTAGCTGATTGACTAACTTTAACATTTAATTTAGTAAGGAAACCTTACTTTTTAATCTGCCCCTGCAGTTAACTTACCCAAATTTAGAAAGTGTGGGCAGCAGATATAAGGAAGGACTTGGAAAAAAAGGCACGTGTAACCTGTTAGATTAAATGGGTAGATACACGTGGAATAGGGGTTGGTGGGTTAGTTGAATTGCAGCACTGGTTTATGGTAGGTTATTAAATTCTTTGTAGCATACTTTTGTTGAAAATCACGATTCTTATACTTTTATTTCTTTGTTCAGATATTTATTCCATATGTTGCTTTACAGACGGAAGTATTTGGGTTTTCGAGTTTCACTAGTTCTGTAAGTTGTGGTACCTGCTTTAGGTGGAGATCGTGGAGGAGGTGAGAAGACAGTTCAGAGAAATTTAAACTGAACTTCACAAGCTTGCAGATTTTACACATATCCCTCCCTTAATCTTGAAACATGCAGAATGTAAGAGGAGAGGAACTCTACTTAGCAATCAGTTCTAATTTCAAGACTGAAAATTTCTCAAAACCAGCGTCACCTCTTCTTGTGCCTTTAGATAGCAGATGGGTTATAATCTCCTGTTACGCTATTACCCAAAGTCGCAGTGTTGATCAGAACAATTCGAGTGAAGAGCTGAAATACGATTTGGGGAGAGCTGTATCAGCAGTTCCTCCTTGCAGATAGCTATTCTTATGTCTGGGGTTGGTTTGGGTTTTTTTGGGGAAGGTAGTGGAGGGAAAAAAAGGTACTTGGAAGCAGGGAATGGGCATAGGGAAACAAATGAGAGGAGCTGCTTGAACTGGCACTGATGCCTCAAAAAATTCTGTATAATTGCTGCTTGCGAAGAGTCTTGCTTGTAAATCTGTCACCACGTAGTGAATGTTTTTGGTTTTTTTTTTATATTACCCAATTTTGAGCCTTCCTCATTTTCTGTCTTTTGATACATGTAATCCACTGTAAATCTGATGTGGGAGATCCAACTGCAGAGATTTCCATTCTTCCTGTTAAACCAAATTATTTCTTGTTTTTTTCCTGTTTACTAGAAAATTTTTAGTTATTTCTTTTGTTAAAGACAATCTAGATAGAACTGTCTATACAGTCTCTACTTGTCTGTGGTTTATATTAATAGCAGAATGCTAATGGAAATGATGGAAATATTTGCTCAGCAATTAAAAAACATTACTAGCTTCAGGGAAATAGATTAGTTTTGCTGGACTGTAACTTTTATTTGTTTAGTGCTTTTCTGAGGTGTTTTAAGATGGCTCATCTGTGCAGTAGGATCTCTGTTTACTGTTTGCAGAAGGTTATAGGTAGAGTGACTTGGATATTTAAAACGGAAGTCAAGAATCCAAAGTGTTTGGGTTCTGCACTGAATGATGGCAGCTTCTTAGATAATGGCAGAGATGCAGCTAAGGACTGTTGGAAGATCAGCGAGAAACATGAGAGAACAAGACGGAGTAGTATGAGGGAAGGTACCATATCCCAAGTGGAAGCTCAGGTATAAGGTATTGGTGGATTAAAAAACAAAGGAAAAGGTGGAAACAGATGCATAAACCACTTTGAATTCCAAGTAGGCAAAGTTAAAATTGAAACTGAAATGTTGGTATGCTTTAGTTCTTGTTCTATGTGACAATTAGGACCAAATGGGTGTGTAGTGGTATTTTTCAGTTGTGTCTAAAAAAAGTAAGTTCTATCCTCATTGTATTGCTGGAGACTCAAGAATGTATCAAAATGCACTGTAAGCGTCATACATTGTCCTTAAATTAAGGGTAACAAAGCCAAAGCACTTTTCCATATTCTGAGTTTGAGGAATATCTGATAAAATTCTTCTTTCCGTTCTTTTTGGTTTTTGTAATCGTGCTTCACTTGTCCATAGTACTTTCCAGAAATAATGTTAGAAAATGGTTGTATTTCTTATGTAAAGTGTCAGTGAAGGCAAGATTTTTCTAAGAATTCTTTATATGAGGTACAAATAATAAACAGCCACATCAAACCTTTTTTTTGTGATATGGACTGCACAACCATTTTTTCTTTCATGGGATTCATAGCTCATATGGTTTCTGTCCTCTAGGTTTAGAAGTTCTCTGTGTGTTATAAGTTTCTTTATTTTTACAATGCATTTCTTGGCTAAATTTAAATTAGTGTTTCTAGGTCACTGTGACTAACCTGAAGTCTCTGGTGAGAACAAATTTCTTCTTGTTAACTTTCAAATAAGTTGAAATGCAAAAACCCATTCTGTTAGATCAGATAGCTCTAACTCCGACTGATGAAGTTGAGTTTTTAAGTAAAACTCATAATAATAAAGCATCATATTGATTTAATTTTGAGCAACATAGGAAACACGCAATGCTAATTCTCAATGGAAGTAATTTATTTTCTTAGCTTCTTTGTTTTTATAGGAGTAGTATAAACTCTGGATTTTTTTTTAGGATTTTTTTTTTCCACTAACATAAACATACTATTTCTTTATAGGGCGCCAATGCCTCTGCTTTGGAGAAAGAGATTGGTCCCGAACAGTTCCCTGTGAATGAACATTACTTTGGCTTGGTCAATGTAAGTAAATTTTCTGTGTTTGAAATGCTGTTTTTTAATTCAAATCCTAATTTTGAATTTAACAGTGTACTCTGTTAGAACTTTATCTATGAGCACTTCTAACTCTAAGTGGGACTCCGCATAGACACCACATCCTGCAGTATGGTGCTATGCCTTGTTATTAACCAGGATATAAATGTCATCTTAAACACAGAAAAACAAGTATGTTTATTGTAAAGTCTTTGAGAGAAGCCTTCCTACTCAGGTATGTTTCCAACTATAGGATTTCAATATTTAGCTGAAAAAGACATTAATAAAGGGTAAACATTATTCATATGCTCTTCTGGAGAAGAGAGATTTGATTTTACGCTGATGCTGCAGTGTATGGGAGCCTTGAGATTTTAAAATGAAAATGTGTTACTTTTCGAAAAACATTACTTGTGGGATTAGTGGAAGTTCTTCTACACAAGGACATAGCCAGGAGATGAATGACATTGACTTGGTTTTCCTACATGTAGTAATACTCCTTCTTTATTTTTTTTGTCAGCCCTGTATAACAGTGAATCCTTCTAAAAAGGTTTAATTTTTGTGTCTCTCAGCTTGTATAGATCTGACCTGACTGGGATCTGTTGGGCAATAAGAATTGTCTACCTAAATTAACTATGGAGAGAATGGAGCATTGATGTTGATCTTGCCAGTGCTTCTGGAGGAGAAAGGCAGTTGTGCCTGTGACATCTTTTACCAATTAATATAGGAAGTTAGTTAATAGAAACAGTGGTTCTGTGGCATCATATTTATGATGTGAAAATACAATTTTGGCAGAACTCACTAGAAACATAAGTATACTTCTGTTTGCCAGTCATCTAGGTACTTTTTGTTGAAAACTGAAAGATGATCTATCTTTTGGCACACCAAATAAGGTTAACATAGCTACTAAAGTATTATTTGTTGCAGCTCATTACAAACTTATTTAATTGACTGCTGTGTGGGTTTCTAGCAGTTTGTGTTCTCAGACACCCAACTATCTAAACACATTGAGTTATATTCCTTAAGTATGGTGTTAATGGCCATTCCAAAGCTGCTGAGGGTTGCACCATAATGAGAAAAATGGAAGGCATCTCCAATTGTGACATAAATAGCAGAGCGATGAATAGTGTGAAGAGGAAAAATAGCATTCTAAAAATAACCAGAATTATTATAACCACATCTATTCTCTGTTTTGAAGGACAAAATATGACTAATACTGTTGTGCTTTATTCCTTGCAACCAGTTGCTTTAAGATGGTAATTTTCATGCTGTTGTTCTGCAGAGCTTTTTCCCAAGTTATTTCTAGTTCTTTCATGATCTGAAGTTAATTGGAGCACTTTAAAGAGGGCAGTTTCATGACTTCAGCATCAATACTAGTAAATGTGTGGTCGCACTGCAAATAGAATCAGGTGTTGAACCTGTGGACAATAGAGGCTTTAAAATTTTTTTTAATGGTTGTTTTCAGTTTGGATCAGTGAGCTGAACCAGCTTGCCTGCAGTCAAACTATTGCTAAAGCCACCGCAGAGTATATGAGAAGGGTCTGACTGCTCCTTCTGACAGCCTGGTAAAATAGATTAGGTGTAATGTTGAACTGAAGTGCAAGAGGGATCGAACAATGTTTTTGTTCTAGAATTTCATCTCAGTTTGCTTTTTAAAAAGCTTCTCTCTTAAAATAAGCCTTCAAACTTTACTTTTACATTGGAAGTGTAAAATTTTACAAGTTCTTAGGAAGTTAGGTACTGTTAACTCTAAATGCAATCAGTTTTAAGCAAAAAGCCCCTATGTTTTGGCATCTTTTAAAAATATTTATTTATACCACAAAAACTATGACAAAAATATTTTAAAACCTACATGTTTGTACCTGTTTTTTCTTTGTGTTTTAGGTCATGTTAGACTTTATACAATACTTGTGTATTTGATCTGTGCATGTCGCTCCAGGTTTGGAAATATTCCCATTGAGAACTGTCTTGCCAACCTGGGTTTTGGGGTTCTGTCAAAGACAAATGGTTAGAGCCCTCTTCTTTTTCAGAAGAATTTCTAGCAAAGTTAAGGTCATGATTGGAAAGATCTGACTACTTTGTACTTCTAAACGCAAACTGATTGCGGTTTAAAAGTGTGACACTACTGTGTGATACTGTTTATTTGTGGAGAACTGTCTCTACTATAGGGAAGGATAGATCAAGAATTGAGATATTCAGAACTTTCCCAAGGACCTGAATTGCTCAAAGTTCGAAGGATTTTGTTCTAATATGAAAAAAAGTCAGAATTGATGAAATAAAATGCATCATGTGGTCTTTTTGTAAAGTACTTGGTATGCAGTGAAACATCTAAAATATTAACATGCAAGATACTGGTTTCAGGAATAAAAGTTCTTCCACGTTATTTTATGTAAAGGTGGTAGCAGGCAAAGAGAGTTGAAATACTATTTAGAAGGACGTTTTAAAAACCTAAAGCGTGCCATAAAGTGAGTTTTTTACCATATCATTTTGACTACTGCAAAACATCTTGCATCTTACTGTCATTAATATTTAAAGCTATTTGGATGGAATTTTAATTCTTTAACTCCTTTAACTCTTCCATTTAGTTTGGTTCTAATAATTTCCCTCTGTGTGGGTAGCATCAAAGCAGGACATGTATAACCAGTTGACTTCATGCTTTTTGACATGATTTCTCCATGAATACGCTCTCGAAATCTCATTAATTACTTTGTCAACTTTTTTGACTATTGATGCGCCATGACCTTCCGTTTTTTTAGTATGGCTAATTTGAAATTTCTTGGGTCTCTTAATTTTCTGGGATTATTATAGGCAACTATATTAGATGTCTTATCTGAAAACAATAATATTTAATCAGACTTTTGGTAGTTCTCTTGCCTGTTTTGTCTTATATGCAAATTTAGTTAGCATGATGCTTATTTGTTTTCTTAGGTCACTAACAAGCGTATGAGTTAGGTTCTGTCCTAATTCACATGTTTGTTCAGCTTGCATATTTGTTTTCCTCATGTCAATAAATTTTAACTGTTGTTCTGTGTTGTTTGCATATGGTATAAATTAATGTTAAAGTAACTGTAATGCTGTAACCTTTTTATCTGTGTGAATTAAACTGTTAATTTTCTGTTTCAGTCATCAAACTGATTATTAACTTGAAATCATTCTGCTACAGTAATCACACCAAATTTTGGTGAACAGTAGTGGCCATATTCTGCGAGTACCACTTAACAAAATATTCTGCATTCTGTAGTCAGATTTGTATGCTCATTTTGTTTATTTGAAATATTTTGCTCTTAATACTCTTGAGATGCAGAATCTCATTACCAGAATATCTGGGGACTGGCGAACCCAGAATTTGTTTCGTTTTTTTGAAGCAACAACATTGTACAATACAGTTGCACAATAAATTGCAAAAAAACAACTCAAAAAACCATGATGTATTTCTCATGGATGATATGCTAATATCTCAGTGGTCTGAGTGTTTCTTCTTTTTAAGCAATGTGGAACACTGCCTCTGGAATTTGTTATCGCTGTCCTCCTTTCTCTAAAATGACATTGCCTTCAGATATGGCAGATGTAAACCAGCTGCTCTTTGAATTTTGCCTGCATCATGTATTTCTCATAATATTTCATTATAAGCAGGAAATATTTAACAGATACCTTGCTAACTATCTCTAAAAAGTACTTTGTGTATCTGACACGGGCAAATCTAACATGAATTCATGCATTGAGCTCTTGTTACTGTTAAGACAGTTGAGACGCAGTGATGCTGACAGATGCTGTCTCTTCCTTTTTCTGGTTTCGTGTCCCTCTGTTCTGCTGGATCATTGGCACTCCTCTACATCGCTATCAGCAGGATCTCCCCTATCAGGATTAGTAGCGTGCTGTGTCTCCAGAAGTTTTGATTTTGTGACGAGCCCTCAATCGGATTTTTTTTTTTTGTCAGTGGTTTCCTGCTTTTTTTGTGTGCCCGGTATCACTGTGACTGTTGTCTTCTCTTCCTTTTCTTGCTGTTACCAGCTGTGATGATACAAGGATGAGTCTTTTACACCGTGCCTACTAGTATTTCCCCAATAAATGAACTCTGACAGACGACTTTCCCATTTTCAGTATGTGACATTCTTAATGAGCAACCTCTTTCTGTTATTACTTTTTAACAGACCTAATATGAAAACATTTATTTTCCTTTTGTTCTGTTTTAACCAGTTCGGCAATACCTGCTACTGCAACTCAGTCTTACAGGCACTTTATTTTTGTCGTCCATTTCGGGAAAAAGTTTTGGCCTACAAAGTGCAGCCTCGAAAGAAGGAAAGCCTCCTGACATGCCTCTCTGATCTCTTCAACAGTATTGCTACGCAAAAGAAGAAGGTGGGAGTCATCCCACCCAAGAAATTTATTTCCCGATTGAGGAAAGAAAATGGTAAATGAATAAATGAAATTTTTATGCAGATTTAAGCATTGTAGATTTAAGCGTAGAAAACATAAACACAATTTCCTTTTTAAGTGAGTCCAAATTGTCAAGTTTTAACAGATTTCTGGAAGATCTTTGAAATTCTATTTGTGGTGTGAATTTCACCACCTCTGTAGCATAGGAAGAGATTATATCACAACTGTGCTGGGTCGTAAGAGGATTATCTAGATCTCTTTGTTTTTGTACTTGCTTAGACCAAGTACAGAGCATGTACACCGGTCTTGGTACTCCAGTTATTCCACGTTGGCATCATGTTCTGTAGAGGTGTGCTGCAAGTCGGCACACTTTGGGTTGTTGCTAGAAATTGTCGCGGGCTAAACAGACCTTACGGAGCTGGTCAAAGTTGAACTCTCTAAGGAGACTTAACCACCCTTAGCCTGCTTTCTTACATTTGCGGTAGGGTAAATTCCTCATGATGAGAACTGGTGGTTATTTCCCAAGGCTACTTTGTGAGGAAGAGTTCTGTACATTGATTTATCGTCTCTGCTTGAACTTGAAAAGATAACAAACTTATAGTAGGGGATTTTTGCCCCCTGATGCTGGACTTAATGAACTAAGGCCGAAGGCAACACATCTGAATTTCTTTATTTCTCTCCCTCCCCAAAGGAAAAAAAAGAACAAAAAAATCCCTAAAAACCAATATGGTTTTCGTCAGTTCCAAGAAATGCCTGAACTAAGTTTCCTTTATGTTATTTCTCAGCTGTCTGTTTCTTGCAACCTGAGGAGTAGGTGAGGGTAGCATAACATCTGTTGCGAGAACAACAAAGTACAGTTCTTCAAAGACTCTTTACCAGTGTAACCCACAATTGTATAATAGGGTAGAGAAGGGGGAAGGGCACGGACTGATTACTAAAAGCATAGTAACTAGATATTATGAAGTACCTGTATTTTTTCATTCTCCCTGATCTCTTCCTTTCCAGAATTATTTGATAATTATATGCAGCAGGATGCACATGAATTCCTAAACTACCTACTTAACACTATTGCTGACTTACTGCAAGAAGAGAAAAAGCAGGAGAAGCAGAATGGCAAACTCCAGAATGGCAGCATTGAGAGCGAAGAAGGAGACAAGACTGATCTGACGTGGGTCCATGAAATCTTCCAAGGAACACTAACCAATGAAACCAGATGTCTTAACTGTGAGGCTGTACGTTTAAAACAAAACAAAACCTCTTAGATTTTTCACAGGTTCTGGATCATTTTCCCTAATACTAAGCACACTTTTTCATTCATTAGGATAGATGAAATTGCACTCTCTCTATTAAAATATGGAGCATAGCCTATTTTATGACTGTATCACCTCTATGTTCAAACCAATACTCATTAAGGTATGTTTCTCAGAAAAAGCATAGTGTTTTTTCTGTTCCTCCTCCCTGTTTCCATCAAGACAGTCTGCACCTGGCTGATATAAGCTGCCTTTTTGTCTTCGTGTTATTTCCTGTGTCAGTGATTGATAGTTTATGTTGTGTTTCTACATGAGAGTTGCTCACTATTTATATAACTCTGGGATTAACTGAATTTCTTAAACTGGAAGTCTGTGCCTCTTGGTGCTGGTTCATAGCCACTTTATATGAGAGCAAAAGAAGCGCCACAAAGTCTAGAATTAGAAGAACCGCACCACCTTCAGACCAGGAATTTGTAGTTAGGTATGTGCTAAGTCTGATTCAATATTTCTAAAACATGAAAGCCCAGATGGGGAGAGAAAAAAAACAGAAGTGATTACAACTGAAAGGCATTTTCAGTCTAAAATTATGGCTATATGGTGAATAGAAGCTCGAAAAATGGCATTAATAAGACTCTATGTCAAGAAATTTGAAATTAAATGTGACTGTTCCACAAATGGAAGGATGGTTTTCCTACTGCTAACCCATTTAATTGAAAACCCATCTGCTTGTTTCTGCGTTTCCTATAAGTATTTACTGTTAAGCTCTGAAATGCAGCAGAAAGCTGTATCAGTCTACAAAGCAGAGTGGAATACAGTTAAAGCTTCTCCAGCTCTGAGAGCTCCCAGTGGTTAAAAAACTTGGTTTTGCCATTGAAGTAAGCAGATGTGTCTTAAGGGGGAGAGATGTTTTGCAAGAAAGGTTTTTGGGTTTGTTTTTGTGTTTTTTTTTTTTCCCTGGGTTTTGGCTTTTTTTTTTTAATATTTATCTCTGGTTTTTAACAACACATCCGATTATTTCTTCAGTTTTAATTTACTTCAAGAAAGGGCTTTTGTGTGTGTGTATATTTATTTTTTTATCATGAAGCTCTCTACTTGCAATGAGGACCTTGCAGCAGTCCAGAAATGGTTAAAAGAAATCTGCCGGTTCTAAACTGTTATGAAATATTTCTTATTTTTTTTCAAGGTTAGTAGCAAAGATGAGGACTTTCTGGATCTATCGGTTGATGTGGAACAAAATACATCAATTACACACTGTCTAAGGTAAATGAAAATATTGGTGAATAAAAAAAATACCTGCCCTTGGTCAGAAGGAAAGAGCCTAGCTTAGTTGCTCTGTTGTGCAACAGTTGTAGGCTTTGACTTACGGTAAAATATGTTCTGTTCAGAGTGCTATTCACTTTATCTTTATTGTGGATTTTTGAAGCTGCTGGTTTCTTTGTGGTTTTTAGTAGTTAATGAGTATGATGATTTCTTAGTGGTATGTAAGATTGATTTTTCACTTTCTTTTATGGGGATTTTAATTTGTTACATCATATAGACAGGTTTTACGAAGACTAAATATGGTGTGTTTGGTTTTGTAATAAATTCTTGTTTATTTTGATACTGTTATTGCATTTCAGTTGTCTGGACCTGATGTTTGAGGTCTTTTTTTTTTTTTTTTTTTTNAAATTTGCTCCATGTATTTGACTGCTGGATCCAAGGCTTATCAGCTGCTAGGATACTGCAAGTTGCATATAGCACCTGGCTTTTTAATAACTGATAACAGATGTATAATTGGTAGGAGCTGAAAGATAATCCAGACTTTGTCTAGTCAATGGCTAGTGGCTGTAGATCTTAACGTTTAATATCTGCCACCAAAGAAAACACGGAGTGGCTACCTCTGGAAACAAAACACAATCACCTTATTGCTGTTAACTATTGTGTTTGACTCCTGCCCAGAAAGTATGCAATTAATACCCGACGGCAGAATTTCCAGATTTTTCTAGCTGAACATTGATACTACGTCCCGAGACTGGGACAAATCACCTAAAATGTGTTTGGGAGGTATGAGCGATACGAATAAGAGGAATTTAATCTTTTATGTGTTGTTTGGGTTTTTTTCAGCATTAGTAGCAGTAATTTTTAACTGGATGGTCTGACTAAATATCCCTGCTTATCTGACTTTGCTTTCATTTCCACAGAGGATTTAGTAATACTGAAACTCTATGCAGTGAATATAAATACTATTGTGAGCAGTGCCGCAGTAAACAGGAAGCACAGAAGAGGTAAGGTTCAAATATTCAGGCTAATGTAAATGTTCTCTTCAAATGGGCAGCTGTTGGAAAAATACACCTTGTGAATTCAGTAGAAAGAAAATGTAAGACTGTTTAGGTCTGTGTTTGGTGGGGAGGGGAGTAAGGAAAAGTGGAGAGACCAAGTAACTTTGTGGCAACCTTATCAGAGAGAAATGAAGAGATTAATTTTGTGTTCCTCCCAGAAGAGCTTCTATCTGGTGCTTCCAGACATTCGCATTTTCCCCAGTTAGCATTAATCAGCTTAAAGCTCCTGAAAACCATCCCATCTGCTTTCACTATGAATACTATATACAAAAATCTTATTTCTCACCTCATACTTGGTCACAGCCAGAGCAGCAAGACAGATTTATTCCATCTCTTTCTTTCCACTGATGTGGTGAGAAGTTGATGTTTTCATCCTAGGCAGTTGTCCTGCATTCAGATGTCACTTGTGTAGGTAGTCTTTCAGAGTAAATATTGCCTATTCTCACTGGAATGAGAAATGCAGCCTTTTGAAAATCTTCATCAACGTTTTAGATGCCTTTTAAGAAGCTGCTTCTTATTGAAACTGTTCTTGAACAAAGCTTTGTTTTTGGTGATCTGCTAATACTTTGTTCTTTTTGTAACACGTTTTTTTGGTTCAGAATGAGAGTGAAAAAGTTGCCCATGATTCTAGCTCTGCACTTAAAAAGGTTCAAATACATGGACCAGCTGCATCGATACACCAAACTCTCCTACCGTGTAGTCTTTCCCTTGGAGCTCCGGCTCTTTAACACTTCAGGAGATGCTACGAATCCTGACAGAATGTATGACCTTGTGGCTGTAGTTGTTCACTGTGGCAGGTATGTTGGGTTTGTGCTTTCTGGACCTTAAATGCTTTTCCTTGAAATTTAAAAGGAGTCTGTCATCCGTATGCCATTTTGTAACAGTACAGTGGCTGACAACGTGGGAGCATGCTGAGCAACATCAGAGCTAGTTATCCGAATGTATTTTGGTTTTTCAAAAAATTATTCCAGTCTTTTTTTCCTACTGTTTTACTATTTTAAATTTTGCTTTCTGAGTACACAGTCCAAGGTTTGCTTTTTTACCAGCTTTCAAATATGGTGGCAATTCAGACAAGATGTTTCTTTTATCTGCAGCAAAGTAAAAGCAGTCTTTAAAAAAAAAAAAAAAACCACAACAAAAAAACCACCCACCCCTGCTTTCCAGGAAAGCTAAATGAAATAAAAACAAATCTTGGAAAAACACTTACTAAAATAGAATTAAGTTGCAGGTCTCATGTTGCTACTTGCTGAACCATTGAAGTTTTTTTAGAAGCTGGTGCCACCATGTGGAATAAACTGTGTACTGCTGATGTCCTTATTCCCTTTGTTAAATATTTTTTGTTGTCATAGTGACTTTAATTATGTTTTTAAAAGCAAAGAAGAAAAATTTTAAGAACTTTTAGGAAAAAAGCAGGCATGTAAGGCAAAAAAAAAATATAACTGCCTTCTGGAAGTGTGAGTTTTAAAGTAATAAGTTATTACAGTACACAAACGTTTTGAAACATCTTTGTGAGGAGCAAGACAATATAATCAAACATACTAATATTGCATAGATTTCATATAAATAAACTACATAATAATTCTAGGTAATTTCTGTTGTGGTATGGTTGTGCTATTTTTTAAATTATTTTTATTATTTTAAGGTCTCGTCCTATGCATTTTCTTCTGTAGAGTCTTAATTTGCTATACCTGTAACTACACTGATATGTTTTAACACTGGTGATTAATAATTCAGATATATTAAATGGCTTTGCTTTTTCTTTTTAAACCCGTTGTCTTATACGGGGCTTTTAGGAGTCCTGTTACTGTTCTGGTTTCAGTTTTTACTACGAACATACCAAAGACTTAAGATAAACTGTATTTTCTAAATATTTGAGTTCTCAGAACTTGTTTTAAATATTTTGCCCTTACAGTTTTACTTTTCATGTACTTGCTCTAAACAAAGAAGTTTCATTCTGTGACAGGTAATGTGTAGAAGTGTATCAATAATTCTGGAAGGACTAGAGAAGTGCGTTCTTTTGCCTGAAGCTGCTATGAATGTAGCTTGATTTAAAGCCTTATGTAGATGCTAAATAAAAGGTAAATTCAGAGCGGGGGGAGTTGTTGTTTTTTTTTCCCCCACTGTGTCCCTGGAGTTTTAGCTCAGAATTTGAGGTTAGTAGATTGATAGCTCATAGTTTCCATCCATATAGTTTATTATCCCAAACCACCACCTTTTCAGAGCGGTCTGTCTGCCTTTACTCTGCAGATCCCTTTCCCTTTGAGTTAGGTCATTTTGTTGTTCCTTCCCTTCAAGGTAAGCATTCAGGATACAGGCGATAGAATCGGGCTGGGAAACTGCCACCAGAAAAGTGGGAACAGCAGTCACAGAAAGAGCATCTGCAGTCGGCCATAGACTAAACCACACTAACAATTAAAAAAATATCTCCCGTGCAAACAAAATATTTCAGACAGTTATTAAAATTTTTGAACAGTGGTCAAAATACTCAGCAGTGATGAATGCAACCAAACAGTGATTGAAATAACTGGCTTTTAATTTTGTTTTTTGAAATATCTGAATAACTATCTGAAGTATTTATGAATTCTGTGTTTTGATTATATTGTATTTGCAAGTAGCAAAGATAGATATTTTAATTCAAGCAATTTGGCAAAGTCTAAGAGTCTAAACAGTGTTCTGAGTAGTATTAGACAACATTAAGAGCCGGGAAATCTAACTCCACCAGTAATAGCTATAATCGTGTGGGAGAGCAGTGGTCCTGCCTTTGTCAGCACCAGAGTAGTAAGTCTTCAATCCTTTTTTTCTGGCAGCGGTCCAAACCGTGGACATTATATCACCATTGTGAAGAGCCATGGCTTTTGGTTGCTGTTTGATGACGACATTGTAGAGGTAGGTGTGCTTTTACATGGTGAAAACAAATGTAGACAGCATTACTCTCCAGCTCTCTTGTTATGTCTGGGATTAGCATGTTCGTCTGTGAAAGTATTTCAGGAAAATGGGCACAGAATAATTCTGGACATTTTGAAAGTAAACTTCAGTATCTTTGTACATCCTCATTATAGAAATATTGTGGAGAAGGGCAAACCAGCATAAAGGCTGTATTGACACCTCAGACATATGGTAGTGTGCGCCTGTTCAGGCTGAAATACCACAGTTCTCTTATTCAAGATCTGAAATGCTCTTATTTCAGCCCTTTTGGGCTTTCACCTTTTGGGCTCCTTTTTGTTGCTAACTCACTTTGTACTAGTTGCATTTCGTTGCTGCATTTAATAACTTCTAACATTTTTTTGTAGGCAGTTTTCCCCAACAAATTGAAGTGTAGAAAAACTGTAAAAAAAAGATTTGGGAGACGGTAGTAAGGTCCTGAGGGTGCACCAAGATGTTTAGGCTATTGGCGATAATGTTTAAACAGTCTGCTCAAGCAGATTTTCCCTTAACTTTTCTACTAATGTATCTGTAAAGACAAATATCCAAAATATTTATATATCCGTGTATGTCATGTAATTATTAAGCAAATATCAAACAGTAGAACCACTACCACGGTAGAACTTTTTGTAAAGATGAAATTGTACTGTTAGTGCAACAAATTCAAGGAGCTGTCACAAGTAAGCTAGAATGTAGTTCCTCTCTCCTGGAAGGATGCTTTTTTTTTTCCCCCCTTTAAGTTGCTTTTCTAACTTTAATCATGGCTTTCTTTTTTTAAATTCTTCTTGTTTTACAGAGTTTATCTAAAATGCTGTAAAAATAAAGCTCTTTGATCTGAAATTTCTACTTTTCTTGTTTTCCATGGTTCTTTAATTTTCACTGTCTTCGTTAGAATTAGCGATGTAGCCCTGTCCTGTAGCACTACCTCTGCCCCAGCTGCGGATCTGGAAGTTTAAGATTCCTTTTCCTGCTGGAAGGTTCTTCCTGGCTGGCGTTTGTTTTCTGTAAAATTTAGGCTTTGTTTTTCCTACTGCTGGAGGGCATGAAAAATTGCACATGAGAGTTTTTCACATGAGTCATTTGAGATCATTGGCCCTTTCTGGTGAACCTTTCTCCTTGACCTGCTTTGAAGCGTGTAGCATAAGGATTCCTGCTGAGTTTGTCCCAGAGGATCTCTTCACTGACTATCCATTGTAGCTGCTCCTGCTTTCTAAGCGTGTGATGAGCACGCAGCTTACATCTCACCTCCCTCTGCCTAGGAAGTACCAACCTTCCTCTTTCCTTGACCTTCTAGAACTCACCTGAATTTCTGGCGATTCAGTGATTAAGGAGAACAGGATAGTGGGGGCTGCTCTTCCTCTCCTGATGCTACAGGCTGATGGAAGAAGTAGCTGCAGTTTTACTCATCTGTTCTCTCTCTCCCCGCTTAGTCATCAGCTCTTGAGAATTAGTTCCTTACTGGTGCTGTAGGCTATTCGCTGAAAAAGTGAAGTAAAGCCGCAACTACTTTTGTCAGTTCCATCTGCTGCCTAAAGAGATTTAAATATCTACTCTGAACTTGACCAAGTGCTATTTTCAAACTGCTTGTGATTGGCCATAAGGTGACACCACAGGAAATATATTGCTATGTGTGACATTAGAGGTTGGCCTCAAAAATGGAGTGGCGAAAAAAACCCAAAGCCCCTAAAACATGAATTGTGCATAGGTTTCTGGTTTTGGGGCTAACCACAGGAGCCTTCTACTCTTCAGAGACTCTTAAGAATCTGAAAGTAGATTTTTTTATTTTTAAGCTTTGGAGACTTAACATTCTAGGTGTGAACTGACTACATATCAGAACGGGTATTAGTCAGCAGACTTCAGCAGATGAGTCCATAGCCCTGGTACCTGTATACAGATTGTGCAACTCAAAGAGAACACAGGAGAAAGCTTTTCCCCCTTAAATACAGTTAAGAAGCTTTGTTGCATTTTTGGCAAGTGATCTGAATGAATAGCTCTGAACTGTCAATAGGAAGTAGTTTATCCTTATTACCCACTAAATGTCAGAAGTGGTGAAGTCATATTTATTTATCTATTTGGATTTGGTTGGAAGGCCAACTTTCAATTAAATTGAAGATAGATGATAATCAAACATACTACAGCATATGTGAAAAGCAACTGCATCAAATCCAGGAGGTAAATCGGTCCAAATGGGATACTCTGCCAAGCCAAATTAATTGAGAAACCTGAGTAAATGATCTCTGGCTAATTTGACATGTTGTCATTAGAGCAGCTAAGTGATACATCACAGTGACAATGTTTATCTGAAACAGAGAGGGAAAAGTGTCCATCCATGGTGTTCTCCAAATTGACAAAAAGGGGGAGAATGATTGTATGTCTTTGCTTAAATATTTGTTCAGAGATTTGCAGCGTTTGGTTGAATGCTATGAATGGTATGCAAGAAAAGGATTTGGTTTGGGGAATGAGAATAGTTGTCTGGAAACGAGCAAAGGATGTTTAAGCTCAGTTAACAGGAAAAATCATCTTAATGCCAGGTGAAGCTGCAGAGTCCTAAAAGTAGTTGTGAAACCGTCAACTCATCGTTAGTCTAAGGCTGCAACTGGGTAAAACTTTGCTGTCCACAATATTTGTGAGGATGGGAAGAATAGAGTCTGTATAATCCTCTTACAGTTCCACTGTGTTTTCTATGGGTAGTGAAATTAAAAAAGGAAGTCAGTTTTGCCATGGTAAAACTAAAAATATCTGTAGGATGAATTAATCTATATCAAATGTTTGAGTTGCATTCAAAATGAGTAGTGGAAATAGACTTGATTGCATGGCAAGTTAGTTGGCACTTAAAATAAAACATGTTTGAGTTGTCTGCTAAAAATATTACAAGGACTGAAGGATGTTCTTTTGCTATTTTTCCGTTAAAATGTGTATCTAACAGTTTGTAGTAGATGTTATGCTAATAAATTGTGTGAAAATTCAAAGACCTCAATACGGTATTTCAGCTTCTCTGAAGTCCTTGAATGGAGAAGAAAGACAAAACATCAGTTTGGGGTTTTTCCCCCCTATTTTTTGTTAACAGAAAGTGTTTAACAAAAAGTATCCAGGGAGAATTTCTGCAGCTCTGTCCAGCAGTTGATGCATCTTCTGGAAATTTACTGTGTCTTTTTCTTGTGCTTTAAAAAGTCTGGGAAAAGGATGGCCCAAACTTGCAGGTTGTTTGGCAGTGCCACTTAGAGAAACCAATGCTTTTGTGTTTGCTGCTGATGCTACAGTCTGTTCCATGAGCAACGATTTAGCGCACTGCCAAATGGATTCTGTAGCTGAGGAGGCTCCTTGATGGAGTCATAGCGTGGTCCCTTTCTTTTAAAATGTAGGCACAAGTTGGTCTCTGCTACTCCTCACGATCAAAGCAGGTGTTCAACCCAGAGCCTCTTGTATTCTGAATGTTTCTTTGCTTCCTTAATTTTATTCCTTGGAGAATAAAGGGAAACTTTAGGCTAGTCTCCTTTGGTCTTCCACAAGAAATCCAGGCTACTTCAGCCTCTCATCTCTGCAGATTCAGAGTCATAGAATCATAGGATGGTCCTAAAGGTATTTTAAAATACTAAAACACAGTAGAGTGCTGGGCAGCACGGGCCATTGGGAGTATTTTATTTCAGTGGTTTAGTCTCTATGCTTGCTCTCCTCCGACTGCAGAATCAAGTTCAGTAATGTGAAGCCAGTCGTTCTCAGGAGCAAGATCAAGACTGTAGAACTTGCATCTTTAAAAGCCCTTTGAAATGCCCTACAGGCCTTGCCGGTTGCAGTATAAAATGAAAAAGGGCTTTTCTGCACATAGTTCACAACTTTAAATATAAGCAGACCATCCAATTCTATTAATATGGCAAATAATTTATCACAAGGTTTGTGTTTTAAGAGAAATAATATCCCAGTAGGCATTGTACCAGCAAATCCTAAGGAAGGAAAGCTCTCATAAGACCAGAAGATAATGGTCAGATGGGATCCACAGATTTCATGGATAATTACCGGTAGCACTTGCAGGACTTCTCTACGTAAGAGGGCCACAAGAACTTTAAAATCTGGAGTTATTTTAGCTGAATGTTAAATCTGCTCAAGATGGTGCTTATGTACTCTCAACTGTATAAAAGTTTTCTTTGCTGATCAGTGACTGCCTTTTTTCATCTACATTGCATATCTATAGCCAGGAAAGGTATCACCAGTCTGAATGAGAAAGCAAATATAAAAAATGTCATGTACTCTTTTAAGGACACATTTTCATGGATCCCTTTTTTTATAATCCAGCTTAAGAGTGCACCACTTCTGAGAAGTTTATTATTTCATCCTTTTTTTCAACAGTGAATAATGTATTAAGTGGAAAAAATGTTTTGTTGCATTTGGTTGGATTCAACGATATTGAAATACCGCTGTATTAATACTGCGTGACTTTGCGGCATCACCTCCAAGAACTGAAAACAATGCTTGGTCTGGGAGAGGGATTCTTAGGGTGGTGTTTTGACTGAGGTTAATTATAACTCTCATTAATTTTCAGAAAATTGATGCCCAGGCCATTGAAGAATTCTATGGGTTAACATCAGACATTTCCAAAAACTCAGAATCTGGATATATCCTCTTCTACCAGTCAAGAGACTAAGACAAAAGATACATGTATACAAATAAAAGAAAAAAGGGATCAAGATATGTCCAAACGGAACATATTTGTGACAGCAGAAGCAGTTCCTCGTTGTTGCTGTAGGACCAGGACAGATCCAGCAGGGCGAATAAAGGTTTCTCCCTGCCGTTTCGTGGAGGATTAGTGCTGACTGCCGTAACAAGAAGAGCTTTTGTTCCAGTTTTCTTTCTGGGCTTTTTTTACGTGCTATCTTCCAAAATCTGTGTTACCTCTACTTGAAACCTGGCTGCTTATTTGTTCATGAACTGAAGAAGAGATTTAAAAGTAGCATTGTAGAATTTTTACCATTTAATGTTGGCCTGAGGCTATACCTTGGTTTCTACCATCGTCGTTTTTCTGTATTTTAGCAGAATGATTTCAATATTCAGTGTCAGCTGAAGGCATATTTTAGGATATGAACAGCAGCTGGTTGCTGGATATTTTTGGTGACTCAGACTTGAGAAGCAGTACAAAGCTAAGACATATTGGAAATGTCAAGTCTGTAATTTTTGTAAAAAAAAAAAAAAAAACCAGACAAAAAACCTCTCTGTGCAGCATTGTAAATTTCCCCATTATGCATTATCTTGGGTTTAGATAACACTAACAGCACTGCTTCTTTTTATATTTTTATTTTTACTGTTCTGTTTCTTCTTCAGAAGGTACAGAACTTTCTCCGTATTCAGCCTAGTCTGTAGTGCGTTTTTCTTTTGAAGCAGAAGTTTTGACTCAGAGCCACATTGCTGCAGATTTAAGGGGAGCGGAAGAGCAGTTACCTTTTGAAGAATATGTCTGGCAACCAGTTGCTGTAGGAAGGCTGAAGTTCCAGCGTTTCTTGGAGCTATTGCGTAAACCAAAAGTGCCCTCATTCAGAAACAGGATCTGTTCACCGTTTCATTCAATACATAGCAAACTGATGCAACTAGTGTTTTGAATCTATGCTAATACACAGAAACAGCACTAATTGTGAAGGGTTAACCAAGGGGAGCGTTATTTATGTAACTAATCCAGTTGTTCTCAGTCTTTGAGATAATGAACGTGTAAGAAGGATAACAAACCGACCAACCCAACCATCACCTTGCTAAGTGTTCCTCATCATCTGGTGGTAATGTTTGTATTGATCTGGGAATCATACCACACCCCTAAAAATGCTTCTGATTGTTTTACCTCTATAGGCCTTGCTTAACAGGGGAAATTGTTAGTCTTTTGAAGACTGAAATTAAGTAATTATCCGTTACTACGTGTGTATATATGATAATCTCAAGGATAACTAGGATGAAAAGGCGAAGGGAGTATGTAAGAAGTCTCAGAAAATCTTGTGTAATTTTCTTTTCGAAAAGTCCTGTTGCCGTGCCAAAGCTTGTCGCAGCTGGCTCTAAACTACCCGTGGAAACGAGTATTTTTCTCTCTTCATCTT
This sequence comes from Anarhynchus alexandrinus, assembly GCA_008711295.1. Classification (NCBI taxonomy): domain Eukaryota; kingdom Metazoa; phylum Chordata; class Aves; order Charadriiformes; family Charadriidae; genus Anarhynchus; species Anarhynchus alexandrinus. Next base: position 563,449 of record VUYV01000039.1, read on the forward strand.
GTTAGGTAACGCAAGAGCTGTCCTCTGTGGGGTTGTTCCCAGCACAGCCGTTCATGGTATGTACCGGTGATTGTTGTTCTTGAGGACATTTAACTTATGCAATTCTGTGGCTTGTACAGGATATAAAATATTTTACCAAAATATCGTCCTCAGGAAAACATTTTGCAACCAGTTTCTTGTGGCTGTATGTATCTGTTTCTTCTTACCGTGAGCAAAAACGTAATGTTAGCAATTAACTCTTGTCTTCAAAATGCAATTTAATCCATTACCGTTGTATTCCAACTGGGTGCAGGTTCCATTCTCCCGGCACATCTCCTCTTCCAGAAGATAAAATACGGACGTTGGGTTTTTTAATTATTTTTTATTATACAGAGTACTGTCATTTTAAGAGACATATTCAATAACAGCAAACGTTCTTGCCATCTTGTTCCTATTGTGTGAAAATTGTTCCTGGCTAAGAGTCTTCTCCCCTTGTTCACGCACAAGCTGTGAGTCCTCTCCTGGTGGCGCTACCAGAAGCCTGTCATCACTAAGTCTTGCAAAAAAAATGAAAAAGAGAGCACTGAGTTAAAAATAATCTAAACAGTAAATACGAAAATTAATGTAGTACACTAGACATGTATTTTGTATATCTGGTGAGACATTTTTACAAATAAAATACCTGACTGAGAGAGAATATTGAAAGATATATACTATAGATTAAAAACTGCTAAAAGTGCACTTTTGCTACAGATTTATAAGGAGACTAAAAGGAATTAAATTGGAAGAGAATGGTGTGATGTTACTTCTGTATAATAAATGACCCCACCTGTCTCCAATAAAGGTCATGTATGATCAAACGCACATGGCCCAAATGCTTTTCCTTGACTTGCAATCCGAGGCAGAAATAAAAGTAATTGGTTAATCGCTCGCTCTCCGTAGCCTCTCCCTCCATGCTGCTGGCTGAGGGATTCCCACCGCTGCATTTGCACGCGTATGACCTGTTCATAAGCGGTTTAGACCAGGAGAAATGAATAATTCAGTGTCACAGATTATAACCGATGCGCTGGTAAACCGAGGAGAGGTTACGCAGGGCCTTTTCCCCTGACACCCATCCCGCTGCTGGTGTTCCTTAATCTTCATCATCCTCTGTAGCTCTGCCGTTGCCTTTCCCTGTGATTTCCTTTCTCCTCCTCCCACTTTCTCCCCTTGCTGTTGGACTCCATAAGACTTTGTTGCAAATATTAACTGACTGATCTGGAACAGAGACATTTAAAAGCAAAAATAGTACCAGATGCTTGGAGCTTTTCAGGTTCATTGCGGGACAGGTCTTCATTTCTGTGTTGTTCACTGGAGTTCACTTTTATAAGAGGAGCGTTTGATCAAAGGCTGCTCCCGTGAGTAGGAATTCATGGGACGAGGGCAGAACGCAACAGAAGCAAATGGGATTCGAAAGTGACAGCTGCTCGGTAAAAACGCATTTTAAATCCCAAATACTGCCTGGTCCCAGTGCCGGGTCATACATTAGCAATAAATAAATGGAGCTAATTTTAAGTCTAGTGAGCATGAGTTTGACTTTCAGTCACTTTAGAAAGAGCGTTACCCGGAATTCATTTTGTTGAGGGCAAACGACCAAAATTGGAATCTCTGAAAGCAATGTGGGTTTAGCTTTGGGTACCAGTAAGGCAGGATTGATACTGGGATTTGGGGGCTGGTCTTGTCGCTTCAGCTCTTCTCCAGAACCCAGCTGGAGGGAGGGTGGAGACCATCCCCTGGTTATTCCTTCTCTCTGCTAACCAGCAGCACAAGCCCAACGCACCCCGTGTTTGGATGTCACTTCCAGTCCAGCAGATCCTACAGTTCGTTTGTGGAGAGGCTCTGCCCTAAAGACTGCAGAAACAGAGGTTGTTTATGAATTGGTGTTTGCGCTTGGCATGTTCTAGTTACCAGCAGGAGCTTTTTAAAGTCACCGTGCCAGCTCAGTTTAGGATATGTTTAAAACAAATCATAGTTGATTGGCGCAAGAAAGAAAATAGACTAACAAAGGCCCCTGAGACAAGTAAAACCTTCGCATTGTAGTCCTCGGCATTCATCAAAAGGAAACAATCCCCTGAAATGTAATTAATTCTCAACATGTAAAGTCCTGCTAGCATTTGCTGCTGTTGCACTAATTAACCTTCAGGCTACTTCTGTCTGCTTCCCTCCCGCTCCTGCAAAATCAGTCCTGTCTCCAGAATTGGTTCCCACCTACCCGGCCAGCCTTTGTTTGGTTCCTGAAAGCAGCAGCCGAAGGGGATTAGACATCTATAGATGAGAGTTCAGAGTCCGTGAGGTTAAAAACGGAGCGGGATCGGTGGGATAGCGTCAGGGGTCATCTTGCCTTTTTATTCTGAAGACGGTGCTTTGCAGAGGAAACCAAGTTGAACCTTTCTGCCATCTGGCTCTTCGTTTTAACTAACCGGCCTTTGCGGCAGCGTGTGTTTGGAGGGGATGTGTGGCATCTGTGGCTCTGTCGCATCTGGGAAGCGGCTTTTGTGTCCCAAGCGGAACCCAGCAGCCCTGGGCCGGGGTGAGGGTCTCGCTGCTCGAGGCTGCGCGTACCGCAGTGCCTGCAGCAGCGACAGACCTGGTGGCATGGGCTGCAGGGCATCGCCGGTCCCTGGGCAACCTGGGCTCCTGCCGCCCGGGGCAGGATGTTACCCGTGTGAACCTGTTGTCCTGTGCGCAGAGTTTCTGCGCTGCCTCTGGCGGGAGAGAGACAAAGCCCTGAAAGGGAAGGACGAATGCCGTAGTGGCAGCACGTTATTTGAATTGCTACTAATGAGCACGTTTAGCGGTTGTCAGTTGTTTCAAAAGCTCCCTAATACAAATAAAACGCAAATACTACAGGTGTGGTTATCAGCACTTCAGTAATGTACTTAATTGTGTTCTCCCTTCATCTTCAGCAGAAACAGTAGAATCTGCTGGATTCTTTTGTCCAGAAACTACTAAAAACTGCATGAAGATTATGAAAATCTGACTTTAGGACCTTGTTGTAGGAGAACTCGTTACCTCCTGCGAAGCTTTGTCTTGAAAAGAAAGTGGGATGAGATCAGCTGAGCCTGGAGAGGTGGCACATGGCATTTGAGGAGGTGGGAGGTGGCCGGTCCCATTCCCTCCGTGGTCCCCGAGAGGAAAGGGGTGACAGAGGGAGCAGCCCTGAGTGCCGTTCCCAGGCCGGTGCGTTAGCTGCCTCCTGAGGGACATGAAGAGTGAGCTGCTGGGGGACTCTGGCGAGGGAGGGCATGAGGCTGCTGCGCTGCCTTGGTGTGGAATGTTCCAGTTCTGGGTGAAAAAGAAGTCTACAGCAGCTATGGTTGGTAACTCATCCCTTCGTCGGGGCACCTCATGCCATGCCAGGATATGTTTGTGTGGAGAGGTGGATTTGGGACGTGGGAGATGATGGGTGTAGGAACAGATGCTCTCCCAGACCCATGTGGCACGATAGGCACTGGACCCATCCACCAGTGTCAGCTTGGGTGGGAAGTGAGTAGAGGGTGGCTTAGAAACCCCGAGAGGAGGAGTTGGACCTGAAGGGCAAAGATAAGAAAGGATTTGTGGAGGTCTTAAAATATCAGAGCCCCCAAAGTATTACTCTAGATACGTTGGCCCAGATTTATTGAGGGCAAAATGCTTTTGGTGACACGTCACTGAGAAGGGTCCTCTGCACCCAGATCCAGCCCCAGGGAGCTGCACCAACGCCGGGACGTGCAGTGGAGGCCCAGATTATGCTGCGACTTGTGTAAAAAAAAAAAAAAAGCAGATTGTCCCAGCTGGGTCTTCCCTGGCGATTTCCAAGTCACAGGCAGTGTACAAGGCTGCGAAGGAAGGGGAGAAGGGCAAGGACGGGGGCTGAGAGCTGCGTCTGGTGTTGGGAACGTCCCCAGGTCCTACCCCCAGTTCATTTCCTTTTCGAGATGGTTTTTGTCTGGAGTGTTGCTGCTTGAGCAAAATATATTGCGTGAGGAATATGGAGGTGGGAAGAGGCATTTTCTTGTCTTTAAGGCCTGGACTTAGAAGGGACAAGCTAGCAGGAGCTCCAGCTGGAGTCAACCTCAGGCTGCCACGGACCATCAGACCGTGACCGTGGATGAAGATAAGGTCAAATGCAGCTGAAGCTGTTTCTTCTGTCTACCCCTAGCTGGAGACACAAAGGAAAATAGCAGGTGGTTTTCAGCAGGAGCTGAATAACTTTGTAATTAAGTATCCTAATTAGCACTCAGTGCATTTGTTTAACAGAATCCCAGACTGGTGAGGGTTGGAAGAGCCCTCTGGAGCTCCCCCAGTGCCACCCCCTGCCAGAGCAGGGGCACCTCCAGCAGTGGCACAGGACGGCGTCCAGGCGGGTTTGGAATGGCTCCAGAGGGGGAGACTCCCCCACCTCTCTGGGCAGCCTGTGCCACTGCTCTGCCACCCGCACAGGAGAGAAGGCCCTCCTCAGGTTGAGATGGAACTTCCTATGGTCACGTTTGTGCCCGTTCCCTCTTGTCCTGTCACTGGGCACCACTGAAAACAGACTGTTCCCATCCCCCTGGCACCCTCCCTTGAAGGATTTATAAGCGTTAAGATCCCCCGTCAGTCTTCTCTTCTCCAGACTGAAAAGCCCCAAGTCCCTCAGCCTTTCCTCATCAGAGAGATGCTCCAGTCCCCTCATCATCTTTGTAGCCCTTTGCTGGACCCTCTCCAGCAGTTCCCTGTCCTTCTTGACCCAGGGAGCCCAGCACTGGACACAGTGCTCCAGATGTGGCCTCCCCAGGGCAGAGTAGAGGGGGAGGAGAAGCAGCCTGCATCTACTGCACGGTGTCACTGCGGCGCTGCAAAGCAGAAAGCAGGGACAAGAAATGGAGGGAGGGAAGGGATGGCCCGAAGGAAGGGAAACCGCATCTGGAAGCTCCGCTGTGCTTGGCCGTCTGTGCCCAGAGGCAGTTGGGAGCAGAGGGTTGGGATCTCAGAGGTCTTTGTGTGATAGAGCCGGTCAAAGCCAGCAGGAAGGATGTGTTTGGCCAGGAACCTCGCGTCGACATCAGCGCAGACTTCACACCTTGCAAGACCTCCTTGTCTTGCCTCGTTTGCGTCCCCTACAATTCAGGTCTGTTGTTCCTTTTAGTGATGGGCAACTGGAAATACGCTCGATGGTTTGAAAGCATCAGGTCTGGAGCAGTGTCTTTGCCGGTCATGGGGACTCCGCATGTTCAGGGGGCTGTGGCAGGTGGAAAGTCTCATCTCAGCAGCACGTCCCTGCGTCACGGCCGGTCCCTCGGTGATGGAACCCCCCTGGGTGGATGTTTGGCTATAATTGGGGCACCACCAGGTTGCCCTGTGTTTTTCAGGTCCGAGCCACACCCGTAGGTCCCCCTTCCCCATCACCTGGACAAGCCGAGGTAAAAATCCATCAGTGCCAGAAGACCGCTCCATTACGAACCTCCTCCGCGTCCCTTTGCTTCCACCCTCGCGCCAGCAGACCCTCCGCTCCTCCCCGGCGAGGGCGCAGCGAGTTGCACGAGAGAGCACGTGGTGGTGATGGGGAAAAAAGTGTTATTCTTGGCAAGCCTTTTTCAAATCCTTCTTTTTTTTTTTTTTTTTTTTTAATGTTAAACTGTTCATTTTCAGATTTTGAGTCACAATATTTCTCCAAGCGAAAGGCCACGAGTTTGGAACGAATCCAGTTTATTCCTTCAAAATTCTTTGCTGTCACTTCAATGTGAAAAAGCCAAACCGCGCTGGTACCTGCTGCCGCTGCGGGTGGAGAAACGGCCCCGACACCTCCGTGCCCATGGGTGCAGGGAGCACCGAGGGTGCTCGCGGGCACCTTCCAAAGCCTCCCGTGAGGTGCTCAGGGTCTCCCCCGAAATGTGGGGACAAGCGTGGGGGGTGGTGAGGATCAGAGAGCAAGTCTTCAGGCCAGGAAGGGGCATAAAAGGATATGTGAAGCCACCAGACAGAACAAAATGGAAATATTGTCATTAAGTTATCCCTAAGGTGCAGTTAAGTGAAGAGTTGAACGGAGGTTTTACCCTTATTTGCCTGGTTTCTCATGGGTGGTATAAAACTGAAGATAAACCTGGGTTTGAATGTTTGGGGCCTCTCATTTTCTTGAGCCTCAGACCCGGCGGAACGGCCAAGCTTTGGTTCTGCCAAAGTTTCCCAACGGGAAGGAGGGTGCTGGATTTGGGAAAATGGGTTTCTCCACGCTGTTTCTCCACAGTTTGAGCCAAGTGCTTCAACAGCAATGACTCGAGGACAGAAGGATTCCCGTGAGAGCTGGCAACCGCATTATCTTCTGCTAAAAATATCTTCCAACAAAACATAGAACCTCTCTGAAATAACCCATCTGAAAGAGCGGGATCCAGTTTCGGGCTCTCTGGAGGCCGCAGCGCGGCTCTCGGCTGCGGGTCGCAGCTAAAGGGCAGTAATTAGAGCGATGCTGCCTTCGGTCCCCGGGAGACGCATCCTTCCTCGAAGCAACGCTGGCGAGGAGATGAGCTTCAAGAAACCCGCCGGGTCAAAAGGGCTCTGCTGGGAAGGGAATACACCGAGAGCGTCCTCTGCGGCACCGTCTGGAGGCGCGAGCCGTGGGGAAAACGGGAAGGGAAAAACAGGAGGTTGGTGGGAAGGTGGCTTGACTTTTTGTCGTGGTCGCGTCCCTGCAGAGCAGCCGTGGTTACCAGCAGCCTGGCGGCTCCCACCGCCCCAGCGGTGGCTCCGAGCATCCTTGTGCTGGGAGGAGCCGTGGGCCGCCCGGCGTGCCTGGTGAGCGGCTCACGCATCCCTCCTCGAGCGCCGTCAAAGTTTATTCTGCTCTCTGGGACTGCAAAGTGGCTCCTGAAGTTGGTTTGTTGGTTTGGTTTTTTTTTTTCTTCCCAGGGAGGAAAAAAGAATTTCACTTCCCCCTCCTCCTTCCCCGAGCGTGTTTAATCATTTGCCAGTTAGTCATATTCCTAAGAAAAGCAAACGTTGCGTGATGGTGAGTGACAGCTCCTGGAGAACTGGCACTAATTATATCTCGGCACTGAAAAAAATAACACGCCGGGCTGGCGAATCTTGCTGGGAGGGAACCGGCTCTCCTCTCTCCTCTCTCCTCTCTCCTCTCTCCTCTCTCCTCTCATGTACGAGCGGCTGCGATGCCCCAAAACCCCCGAGCAGCCTCTCTCCTGCCCCGCAGACCCCTTCTCCATCTCTCCCCCGTAGGGATGATTAACGCCGTCTTGCTTTGGGTTCCACCCCATCCTTTTCCACCCTGATCTTCCTCCGAGCCTGGTGGGAAGCGTTCAGGGAGGTCTCCCTTCGACTTGGCCGCCTTTAGTGGCTGCGTGCTGCCGCTCGCCCCCTCAGCAGCCATCGCTCCCCACGTCGGTGCTGTCAGCTGCTGCCTTCCCCTGCACCATTCCAGCGGCATCGCCTCTCCCTCCGGTGCTGGGAGAAGCCGGGTATTTTCTTTTTCTCCTCTTGCCCTCGCTGCAGCGTTACTCGGGGCTCTCTCAAAAGCCGCCCCGGAGCTGCCGATGAGTCTGGGGCAGTAGGTGGAGGGATGAGCTGGACGGTCTGCCTGGGGGATGTCCAACCGGCTCTTGTTGAGGATGAACTCTCTTCTATTTATCCTGCTGAGCGGGTTGTGCTGCCCAGACACATCCCTGCTCCCCTGCCAGGATTTTCTCCCTTTTTGGGGCAGCTGGGGTAGCCGAAACACCCTGTTTTGGGGACCTTGCTCCCTCCCGTCCCCCGTGGCTGGGCAGCGGGGGTCAGCCCCCATCCTGCTGCGGGGCACAGGGGAGGTGAGGACTTGGCACAAGGGACTGCGTCACACTCCATGTGCTGCTGTGGGCACCTCGAAAGGTTTCCAGGATGAAAATACTGTAATATGGGGGGAAAAATATGCCCCTGGTTTTGCCTGGTCATGTAAGTGGGCAGGGAAGAAGGCGCTCGTGGGCCGCTGGCGGTGGGATGTCTTGGGGTGCCTCTGCCGTGGCTGCCAGACCGTCACGGGGATGGTCCCGAGCTGCTGGTGGGCGTCCAGCCCGCGAGGGACGGCTCCAGATCCGAAACAGCCCCAAAAGGGCTGAGCCGGGCTGCCGTGGCGGCGCTCCTGCTGTGCCCCGGGCTCAGTGGGCAGCCCTGGACCCACCTTTCACGGGCGCTCTGCAAACAAACCCTCGCTGCCCTCCGCTCTCCCTCCCCGTCTGTGCTCGCTTCAGGTTTTAACTGGGGCACCAGTTAGCGCCACAGCATCCATCCAGCACCCAGTAGCAGCTCTGACCCCACTCAGGGTATTCACTCCCCTATTTCCAGTTAAACAGAGCCAGGCGATCCAAACAGGCTGTGCCTTGGGGCCAAATCCCCTATATTTCTCTAAATTGGCGTTGAGGCAGGGCTGGGGGTCCGGTCCCCAACCCCAGCGCAGCACCTGCGAGCGCAGGAGGGTACGGAGATACTCCGCGGAGGGCACGGGATGCTCCCAAGAACCGGCATCAGGGCTGGGTTTATTTTTCCCAATGTATCAGCAGTGGTTTTTCCTGGATGGGGTTTTTGTTATCTTAAAAAGGCGAGCGGCTAAAAATAGCCCTCCGCCCGCTCGCCGGCCCGCGGTGTCGTGGCGTGAAGCCGGCGCAGGCTGTGCGCGGGGCTGACCTTCAGAGCCGCAGCTCCGGCAGCGGGAGCCCGGCTGCCTCCCGCTGCCCCCTCCTCCGGTGCTCCGCCAGGTAAAGAAGCTTTTTTCCCCTTTTCTCTGTCTCAAGAAACACCTGGTGGGGAAAGCAAGGGGATTTTTTTACTTTTTTTTTCCTTCCTGAAATAGCCACGCAGCCACAGATTATCCCAAACTTGGGGGTTTTTGGGTCAGATTTAATGACACACCGGGCTATAATGGTCATTTAGTTGCACGGCCATATAGCATCTCCCCCTCCCCGTAGGACAGCGGGGGATGTGGACATGGCTGTCCCCTCTGGGGACACACTGAGACAGGATTTGAGGGTCAGGGATGTGCTGAGGCAGGAGCTGGCGGGGGGGGGGGATTCAACAAGATGGGATTTGGGGGACAGAGACTCAACGAGGCAGGGTTTGGGATGCAGGGACCCAAGAGGGCAGGATTTGGGGGACTCAGGCACCCAACGAGGCGGGGTTTGGGATACAGGGACCCAAGAGGGCAGGATTTGGGGGATTCAGGCACCCAACGAGGCAGGGTTTGGGGGATGCAGGGACCCAAGAGGGCAGGATTTGGGGGACTCAGACACCCAACGAGGTGGGGTTTGGGATGCAGGGACCCAAGAGGGCAGGATTTGGGGGACTCAGACACCCAACGAGGTGGGGTTTGGGATGCAGGGACCCAAGAGGGCAGGATTTGGGGCACTTGAGCACCCAACAAGGCAGATTTGGGGACAGACACCCCACGAGGCAGATGGGGAACCACCAGTCCCTTCCCAAAGGACAGAGTTTTGGGCTCTCCAGGGTCACGCTGCGGCTCAGACCACGCTGCCATCCCCAGCAGTCTGTTTGCAAACCGAGAGGCTGAGAGCCGCCGCTTGGCAGGACCCGGCGAGGGTGGGGAGCTCAGCGAGCCCCTGCTGCGGCTGTGCAGGGTTTGGGGTCTCTGCCCAAAGCCAGAGCCAGCGCCACCATGGACTAACACCCCAAAGACGACAGCAAAATGTGGGTTCCTGCGCTGGTCCCCATGTTGCACCCAGGGATGAGATGGGTTGAGCAGACAGGGCTTGAAGCGATGAGCTGCGTCACTGCACCCGTGCGGCCATCGTGTTACCACGTGTTTTTTTCCCCATTGCATCTCCTCCAGTGACAGCCGCTTGCCCTGATGTCCCTGTCCCCAGGGCTGCTCCAGGGCCAGCTGTGTTAGAGGTTTTTCTCGCATGGAGGAACGCTGTGGGACCCGCATGGCTTGTGCCAAGCGGCCGATGGAGCAGAGGACCCCTCCAAGGGCACGGCGTTGCCAGCGGGAATAACTCCCAAAACGCCTGGGGACACAGTTGCTCACAAGGTTGGGTTTGATGGGGTCACAGCCACTTGGAGGGCACAGACGTGGCTGGAGAGAGCCTTCCCCAACGCCATTGACGCAACTGCGGCATCAGAGCACCCAAAAACGTGCTCTTCTGCAGCACCTCAGGCGCTGCCCACCAAAGAGGCAAGAGGCCGGACGGTACCTGGAGGTTCAGGTCTCCCCCGGTGCCATCCTCCTTTTATTTTTCCCACCTTTTCTTTTCCACGGTGGGATTTGTGAAGCGTGGAAGTGTGCTCTTTTCTGAAACCCAGCGCTGCTGGGAGCCCTTTAAGGAGCTCTTCGAACCTGCGGGACAGAACAACGACGAACTTTTTTGGAGGCTGAAGGCTGGAGGTGTCTCCCTTCTCTCCTCCCCACTGTCAAAAGGCACCAAATTCTCCCGATCCGGAGGAAAAAGTGCAAGCGGGCAAGCTGCATCCCCGGCAGGAGCAGCGGAGCTAAATAAAGCCCTTTGACACAAAACGAGAGCTTTGCGGTGAAACGGCATCGATGAACACTATGGTGGTAATTAGCGGTTCCCTAATGAAGAGCTGGGAAAGCGGGGGGTGTCCCGGGGGGGAGCAGCGCCTCTGCCGAGCATCGTGCAGATGGTGGGGGGCTACTGATGGCGGTGGGGGTCTGCAGGGATGGACCTGGCAGAATTTCCCCCCCGTGTCCCCTGTAGAAGCAGCCAGGAGCCTCCTCTGGGACTGAATTGGGGAAGAAATCCCCCAGTATGGTATGGGAGAGAAGAAGGTGAAGTGAAGGGCGAAGGGACCAAGCGGGTGCTCCTGGGAGGAGCCCGACTGCGGGACCGGGATGCCCCATGGCGACGAAACCCAGTGGGGAGAAAGCCTGGGACGCACCGAGCCGGGAGGAGATGGGTGCCGGCAACCTTGGCGGCTGGACGCCACCGTGACCCGGTGGCCTCATTTCCAAAGGTGACAAACAGCTGCAGCTCCCCCGGCGCTGCCAGCGTCTCCCCTTTGCTAACCAGGGCACCGGCCGCCTCGCACAGGGATCAGCCCCGGCACTCCCAGAAGCCATAGTTTTTCCTGGGATATAGAGAAACAGCTTAATGAGGGACAGGTATTAACGAGCCGGTGGTGAGGAGCTCATGTGTGTCTCCTTCCATCACCCCAAAGCCACTGCAGCCCCTGCAGCTCCCAGTTTCCCCATGGCACCCGAGCACTGCGCATATCCGTATCCCTCCCTGGTCCCCGCCACCTCCCAGCCCCGTGATGTCCCCAAACTTGAGCTCGTCCCACGCTCAGGGACCTGCCCGGGCATCCCTGCAGCCCCGTGGCTGAGGAAAGAGCCCGGCACATCAAACTGTCAAAAAGTTACGCTGAAGGGGAGTTTGGCCTGGAATTGGTTGGGGTTGTGTTTTCCCCGTCACAAGCAGCGATGAGGGTAATGAAGGGATCCTCTCCCCTCTGCTGCCATCCCTATAGCAACCGGCAGCCTCTTCCCGTTAAACAAGTGACTCATCAAACATGATTACACTGATATCAGGGAAGATGATCGTGACTTCTAGCTCTGACAAGAGAGCTGACCTTTTGGGAGAAAAAGAAAAAAATAATTAAAAAGTAAAATAAGGGAAATAGCTCAAAACTGGATGGGAAGGTGCAGTCCCGTGTCTCAACCTCTCCACCCATCCCGCCGCCCCCGCTCTGCCTGGGGACTCCTGGGTGGTAAATAAAGGCAGATCGGATGCAAAGAGTCTCTGCGCTGCGAAGTGCGAACCCCCCGCGGCTCTCTGCCGGCAGCGGGAGGCAGCATCCGCGGTGGGCCGCCGGCCGGTGCCGGTGCCGGGGCTCCCCGTGGCGCGCGGGACCTGCGGCTCCGTCCTGGCTGAGCCTGGGGTGACACGTCCCCGGGGCCGGGCACGACCTGTGCCATGCCGTGCATCGTGTTTCTGTCCGTGCCATGAACGCTGCTTCCCTCCGTGCCGTGCATGGCGTTTCTGCCAAGGCCGCGCGCGCACCGTTCTCCTGCACGCGCCGGGGATACCGCTGCTCTGCTCCCAGGAACTCGCACCGACACCTCCCCCAGTCCCTTCAAATTTGGCAGGTTTAAAGTATTTGGAGGGTCTTTCCCCACTGCTGGTTCTCTGCTTCCTCTCTCCCTCCGCCAAGAGCCTTTCTGCCATAAATTTCGGCCCTGAGAGTCTCGGGGATGACGATGGTTCTCGGCCAGGCGACCTCCGGCATTGCTGCGGGGAGAGGCGCAGCACAGCTCTGGGGTCACCTCCCCAGGGTAGAGGGAAACCCTTTGGGAATTTTTGGGTTTAAACCCCAGCCCGGAGGATGGAGAAGGCAGATTCCCAGTATATTTAGCAGGTCTCCGCTCTGGCTGGGCGTTCGCGCAACTGGAAGTGTCTCTTTTGCCCTGGGGATGTCTCTTTTTCCCTCTACTGAGACGCAGTGGTGCCAAAGGAGAAAACTCAATGCCCAAAGAGGGAAAAATACCTCCGGACACCCAAAATCCGGTTGTGTACGGCTCAGGCTGAAGGATGGGATGAGACCCAGGTTCCCAGCAAGCCCGGTGCCCGCAGCGGCCGTGCCCTGCAGCGATGCTGCCCCGCAGCCGGGGAAAGTCAGAAATCTTCACTGCTCCTCCTGGAATATTCATGGGCAGAAACAGCATCGCCCGCACCATCGATGAGACGAGGACCTCACGCCTGTGCCCGGAGCTGGGGGAGCAACCCGGCCTGTCGTATGCAGGGGGCTGAAATCTGCCTTGTCCCTATTGTTTTTATTTCTAAGAATTTGGGGAGCAGGTAGACGTTTTCAGCCCCTTTTTGGGCCCTATCCTGCTGGGCCGGGCAGGGCTCCGGCTCCGGCACGCAGGCAGCGGGAGGGCGGGGGGGGGGCAACATCTCCACCGAGCCCGTGGGGTGCTCCTGTTGGCTCCCGGCGCTCGGCTCTACCCGGTTATAACTCTCCCAAACTCCGGCTGAATTTTTTCCAAGCCAAGCGCTTGGTTTGCGTTAATTATTTCACTTACCAGCCGGCAGCTGTGACGTTTTTGGGACAAAGTCCCAGCCCACCCCACGTTTCAGCCCAAAGCTCCAGGTCTGGGCGATGTGGTCCCCAGCCCGATTCCGGGGAATGTGCCCGCCGCTCCAGGGAGATGCTTGGAGGGGAGCCTGGCGCCGCGACTCCACGTAGGATCCTGTTTAAATGTCAGAAGCCAGAGTTAAAATCAATAAATAGAGAGGACCGGCTGTGCTGGGGCGAGGGGGTGTCGGAGCTGCTTTTTTGCTCCACTTCAAAGCTGAGAACTTGTTCCCCGGGTTTTATGAAACCCGACGTCCTTCCTGCCCAGCGGGAAAGGAACTGGGGGAGGCTGGAGGTCCTTTGAGCGCTGCCGCGGGGGGGGGGTTTCCCCGCTGGGTGGGCTGCCTAACGCCCCCCCCAGCACATCGGGAGGGATCACGATGGAGGTTTAGCGCTTGTGACGGAGCAACAAATCCGTCCCCACCGGCGCACGGTGGCTGCGAATTTCTTTCAGTGCTGATGTATCACCGGCTCCAGGGCAGCCGATGGCTTTTCTGCACGGAGCTGGGACGTCCCTGGTCCTGAGACCCGCGTCCCTGCCGGGGCTCGGGGGTTCCGGTGGTCCCAGCACGGGCGCAGCAACCCGGCTCTTCCGGCGCGGCTCGCTCCAAACCCGGCTTTGGAAAGCTCACGCTGGTGGCAGCAGGGAGACCAGCAGGGAAGGAAGGCTGCCCTGCACTCAGCTGCAAAAAGACTCCGGATTATTTTTTTTTTAAAGAATCTTTATTGTTTCGCTCCTTCCAGAACCACAGAAAACCTTCCTTACCTCTGTGCCACGTCAGGTAAATTAGGTTATTGTTAATTATTAATTATCACAACCATTTGCCCTAATACGCTCCCGGTGTTCCCTACGGAGGGATGAATCGTGGCGTAGGGGAAGCACGGTGGCTCCTGAGGAGGTAGCCAGCCAGAGCACCAAATACGGCCAGGGAGAAGGAGGAAAACACAGCGCAAAAGCCCTTTATTTCGGAAAAACCACCCTGCCATAGAAGCCCTGCTCGCCAGAGCTGAGCTGACATATGGCGGCACCGTGTGTGCCAGCAAAGGTGCCTCAAAACGTGTTGCTCTGGCTCAGGCGAGCGCTGGAGCTGAAGGACTTGGAAGAAAATCATTCGGACAGGAATGATACCGCTGAAGGGAGGAGGAAAAATCGTCCCCCTGGTTTGGCCTGAGTGTTTGGGGGGAACCGGGAGGAGAAGTCAGAGCGAGCCTTCAAACCACACAGGGCTGCTCCTTCCCGCCTGCCGCAGCTCGGCATCGCCCCTGCTCGTCCGCCCGTCCCTGTGCAGGTGGCAATAGGGTCCTGTCCCCATGCAGGTGCCATTTGGGTCCTGTCCCCATGTGTGCACCAGTGGGGTCCTGTCCCTGTGCAGGTGGCAATAGGGTCCCGTCCCCATTCAGGTGCCATTTGGGCCCTGTCCCCATGCGTGCACCAGTAGGGTCCTGTCCCTGTGCAGGTGGCAATAGGGTCCTGCCCCTGTGCATGCACCAGTGGGGTCCTGTCCCTGTGCAGGTGGCAATAGGGTCCTGTCCCCATTCAGGTGCCATTTGGGCCCTGTCCCCATGCATGCACCAGTAGGGTCCTGTCCCTGTGCAGGTGGCAATAGGGTCCCGTCCCCATTCAGGTGCCATTTGGGCCCTGTCCCCCTGCATGCACCAGTGGGGTCCTGTCCCTGTGCAGGTGGCAATAGGGTGCCGTCCCCATTCAGGTGCCATTTGGGCCCTGTCCCCATGCATGCACCAGTAGGGTCCTGTCCCTGTGCAGGTGGCAATAGGGTCCTGTCCCCATTCAGGTGCCATTTGGGTCCTGACCCCATGCATGCACCATTGGGGTCTTGTCCCTATGCAGATGGCAATAGGTTCCTATCCCTGTGCAGGTGCCATTTGGGCCTTGTCCCCATGCGTGCACCAGTGGGGTCCTGTCCCTGTGCAGGTGGCAATAGGGTCCTGTCCCCATTCAGATGCCATTTGGGTCCTGTCCCTGTGCATGCACCAGTGGGGTCCTGTCCCCATGCAGGTGCCAATAGGGTCCTGTCCCCATGCAGGTGACATTTGGGTCCTGACCCCATGCGTGCACCATTGGGGTCTTGTCCCTATGCAGATGGCAATAGGTTCCTATCCCTGTGCAGGTGCCATTTGGGCCTTGTCCCCATGCGTGCACCAGTGGGGTCCTGTCCCTGTGCAGGTGGCAATAGGGTCCTGTCCCCATGCAGGTGCCAGCGGGATGCAGGGATGCAGAGATGCAGGCTGTCCCCAAGCAGGGGTGGCCCTGGCAGCCTGGCCCTGCCACCAGAGCGCAGCTGAGCCCGGCCCCAATAACAGGAACCCCAACAGCCTCCCGGGGCAAACCTGTCGCTGCAGAGGCTGTGTGTGAGCTGGGATGCAGTGCACTAAGCGTCCCTGCTGCGCACCGCCACGTGTCCCCTTGGTACCCGCACCCCTCCAAAGCCGCTGCTGAACGGGGGAGCATTAACAGCAGTTGAGTGTCTAATTGCAACGGCGCAGCGAGACATGGTGTCCCCACTGTCCCCACATCGAACAACCCACAGATATCTCATTTTGGTGTGGGAAGGTCTTGCACATCTCGGCAGCGCGGGGCAGGCTGCGACCTGTGTTCCCCAGGGCTGCAAAAACCATCCATCCATCCATCTGGCCATCCCTCCATCCATCCGTCCATCCATCCATCAATCCGTAGCTCTCCGAGAGGTACAAATAAGGTTGCAACGGTGTTATTGCAGACAGGATGGTCACTTCTTCAAGCCGGGCCCTCAAACAGGTCCGTTCCAGCTACCTGTGCGAGAGGTTTTTCAGCCAAATCAACTGTTTTTCAGCAGGGCCAGATGATTTTATAAGCCGGACTCCTGCCTGCCTCCACCTCCTCTGCCGCCTGGATTTGCCATCGGCACCTCAACCCCCAAACCCACCGCGGAGCCCTGGTCCTTCCTCCTGCCGGGCTGGGATGCTGGAGCCCGGCAGCCGAAGCAGCGCCGGGAGAAGTCCCCTCTCTCCGGCAGCAGCAGCAGCGGTGAGAAAATGGCCTAATTTCCACCCCGTATTCACAAAGATTATGCAAAGCCTTTGAATGTAGGACTTGACGCGCTCTCCAGCGGCGCGCGGCCCCCGACGGCCCCATTTTGGGGAGGCTGGCGCGCGCGGCGCGCTTGTTTGCCACCCTGATTAGTCAGCACTGCTAATTATAGCCGCGCTTTTCCTTCTTATAGCTCGTCAAGCACCGTTGGAGTAATAGGGAACAACAGAGGCGCTGAAATAGGGCTGCGTCCGCTCGCTGCGGAAAAGATGCCGGTATAAACACAGGGATGAATTTCCAGCGGAAAAGATGCCGGTATAAACACAGGGATGAATTTCCAGCGGTGCGGCTTCGCACGCAGGTCTTGGGAAGGTCTCAAGGCAACGAGCTCACGGGTTTGCTGAGCTCGGGTGCGGGATGCTCTGGCAGAAGCGGGAGCTAGGGTGGGAAAAGCTGATGTGATGCAGGGAGGTAATGATTTTTTCCCCAAGGAAAAGAAATAAAGATGGTTTTAATACTTTTAAAGAAAAAAAAATGATGGAGAATTGCATCATGGCTATTTTAGCAGCTGTGTCCCAGGTGTGGTTTGATTACAGCCCATGACGGACAGCGGAAGCCCCATGGCATTACCAGCCGCCGGCGGCTCAGGAGCTCACCTGGGCTCACCGCGGAGCCCAGGGGAACTAAACCCGGCTGCCCGCTGGCTCGGTTGCCCATTCAGGGCATTCCGGTTGCCGTTTGCAAAACCAACACACAGGGGTGAAAATGCTGCTGGTCTGTCCTCTTTTGCAGACTATTGGCGTGGGAGTAATTCCTCTTGGTGAGCTCTGCGCCACCCCTTATGCCCGTTGAGCATCAGCCCTTGCGCAGACTTGTCGCGGGTGAGCTCTGCCTTGGACGGCCACGTCATTAGTGATTGCCGCCCCGCAACCCACCCAGGCGTTCGTTAGCTCCCTCTTAGGGCCACCTAATTAATCGCCACGAGGGCCTGGCTGTAGAAATAGCCACAGTGAAGGAAGGCAGCGACGGGGGTAGAGATTCAGTGGTTCCCAAGTTGATCTCCTGCTCACCAGGCAGCCGCAGTGGCAGCCACGTGGTTTTTAACCAAAAAAAGCACAATTTCTAAGGCAGGATGAGACCCGGGTCAAGCCCTGCGGAGGGTTGGCAGCCGCCTTGGCACCCCACATCCCCACGGGGCAGCGCCTGGGGAGGACCATGCGCGGTGTTTAGCATCGAGCTTCCCCCCAGGGGCCAAAAGCCGAGAAGGAGGAGGAGGAGAAGGAGAAATGGAGAGCAGGGAAAGCCTTCTCCTGGCTGAACGGCATTCCCGGGTGAGGCTGCTGGCCTCTCCCTGTGCAATCACAGCATCAGGCTTTGGCTGGTGGCTTTGATTAGCTTTACTCCTCGCTACTGAGTCTGTAACTTGAATACAGATAAAGCATACTTCGTATATCATCAAAATGTTCTCAGAGGTACTCAGGGAGCTCAGACCATTATATGTGCAACCGTGAAAGGCAGATGCTCAAATATTACAAATACGACGTGGAGTGGCGCACCCTCACGGATGCGACGCTGCTTGCCGTCGGGGCAGCTCTGGAGGCGGTGTGCCTTGGTTTAAAAATGGCCACATGACGTCATTTTTGTCACCGGCGGAAGGCTTGAGGAACCCATGACACTCCTGGAGTGCCCCAGCAGCCGCGGCTGCCCCGGCACAGGCAAGTTCCCCTTTCAGACAGACGGACAGACATGCTGGCCCCCGCGTGGCTGCCGAACCCTGGCAGCCCCTCTGCTGCCGCTCAGCGCCCAGCGCAGGCACCAGCATCGCTGAGAGGGTCTATGGGCATCCCAAAATGACTCCCAGCTAATAGGGGAATAGTCGCGTACCCCATTGTGTGGCCGGCACAGCGGATGGTTTACCTGAAAGGAGGTTATAGAGAGGTGGGGGCTGACCTCTTCTCCCTGGTGACAAGTGGTAGGACGAGAGGAAATGGGTTCGAGTTATGCCAGGCGAGGTTTAGATTGGATATTAGGAAAAATTTTTTCACTGAAAGGGTTATTAAACATTGGAATAGGTTGCCCAGGGAGGGGGTGGATTCGCCATCCCTGGAGGTGTTTAAAAAAAGGGTAGGCGTGTACTTGGGGACATGGTTTAGTGGTGGGTTTGTCAGGTTAAGTTAATGGTTGGACTTGATGATCTTAAAGGTCCCTTCCAACCTCAGTGATTCTATGAACAGGTTGCCCAGAGAAGTTGTTGAGGTCCCATCCCTGGAGGTGTTCAAGGCCAGGTTGGACAGGGCTTGGAGCAACCTTGGCTGGTGGGAGGTGTCCCTGCCCAGGGTAGGGGGGTTGGAACTCAATGATCTTCAAGTTCCCTTCCAACCTAAACCATTCTATGATTCTATGTTCTCCTCGGTATGGGACGAACAGGAGAGGAGGCTGGAGATGTGTTGGCACAGCCCTGAGACCCCTGGCACATGCTGGGAGGCACAGCCAGGTGGTGAAACCCCCAAAAACCTCATCAGAGACGTGGAGCTGCTCCTCCCCGGGCTGTTGCAGGAGGGCAAGCAGCCCCAATTGCCGGGCGAGAAGCCCGTTGCGATAAGTGCGTGGAAAAGGGGCACCTCTTGAGTGGAGGGGGATAACACCTGCGGGGTCTGGTACTCACTGCGGGATGTGGGAAAAGCAGACTGGGATTGCACCAAACTTGTGGTGGGATGTCGAGAGGAGGAACTGGAGGTGGGGAAGGGAGGCAGCAGGGTGGTTTGGGACTACCAGGGCCACCATGGGGCCTGGGGATCAACCGAGACACCGGGGTGTTTGAGTGTACATCGGGAGTGAGACTGCAGGAGGGGTTGGATGCTGGAGGCAGCGGGAGGTCCAAGCCAACCGCTGGTGAGACCAGGGGGTTTGGGGTCACCTGAGACCCCTTGGGGTGTGCGTGTCTGTACAAGGGGCAGCTACGGATGAAGGGATCCAAGGGCCACACTGGGGCAACTGGGAGCCTGAGGGCACTTACTGGGTGGATGCACAGTGTGTCTGCGTGTGCCCATCCCTGCTCAGTCCCGCTGTCAGCTGGACCTGGGGACCCTCTGCTGGGTGGGGGATTCGGCAGCCCCCGGCAGATCCGTTTGGGACAGTAGGGCCGTCCCTGCTCAGACCTGCAGCTACTCGTGGCCCATCAGCCTGCCTGGGCCGCCCACTCATCTCACCCTGGGGGCCCTGGGGGGGCTGTGTCCCCGCAGAGCACCCCGCATGGCCGCCACATCCCCTCTGCCGCAGCAGCTCAGCCCAGCCCGAATTCTGCACCCACCTCCTGGCAGAGGCAGGTGCCGATGGGAGTCAATCAGAGCTCCTCACCCGCCTCCCCGCTCCCGGGCGGTGCGTAATTACTGGGAGCGGGAGCGAATTCATTCAGCTCTTCGCTCAGATTTCCTCCGCCCCTTTTCATGCTGCTCATGTCACTCGGCACACAACGGCGCTCAGTCACGCGGCCGGCGGCCCCAGGTAGATGACGATTCAAGTCCCCCGGGACGGGGCTTGGCCTGATTAAGAACCCAGATGCTCCTAACTGGGGCGACTGGGTTCAGCCAAAACCACCGTTAATTCACCTAAATATCTTTGCACATCAGGAGCTGGAAATCCTTCCCGGCATCGAGCTCGCTGCGCTGCATAGCTACAGCCTGGAAGAGAGAGGGGGATGAAGGAGTGAAGCTGGAGTGTTATGAAACCAGTAGGAAAGGGGGGAGAAGGTGTAGCTGAAATATTGCCGACACGGGAGCTGAGCATCCCTGCTTTGAAGATCCTGCTCCCTCTCTGAATCGCGGAGCCGTTTGTGGCCGGAAAAATAATCGTGGCTTTGGGATTTGTTCCTTTCCAGGCAGATCCTTTCCCAAATAGTCGGGAAGGAAGCCTTGGGGGTGGGTGGGTGCTGCGGTGCGGGGATGGGGGCAGAGTGGGATGCACACCCATCATCCTCGGGCAGGTCCCCCGGCGCAGGAGGGTGGGTGCCGGGCTGGGCAGCCCGCACGAAGTTCCCGGGTGTCGATCCTCCTCATCCCAGCTTTTACGCTGGCTGGAGGGAACCCGTGCGGGGTACAGGCTCTGGGGTGCGATGTCTCCCCCGCGGGGTGATGTATCTGCCCCAGCCCGGTTGCACCGGATCCCCCGAAGACCCCCAGCTGCCGGCTCCTGGGGGTGCAGGGGGACCGGTGCTGCTGTCCCTGGGCATTGCCCTTGAAGAGCGGGGCAGCCGAGCCACGCCACGCCGGATCAGCTCCCCCCCCCCCCCCCCCCCCCCCCCCCCCCCCCCCCCCCCCCCC
>VUYV01000039.1:586269-605197 GCA_008711295.1 Anarhynchus alexandrinus
GTGCGGGGCTTCCCCGGCTCGGTGAGGGGCTCCCCGGGGCTCGGTGCGGGGCTCGGTACGGGTGTCCCCGGGGCTCAGCGCGGGGCTCGCCGCCTCTCCCCGCCGCTGGGTGCCCCCGTCCCTCACCGCATCCCTCTCCCTCTCTCCCCAGCGATGCTGCACGGCCCCGCCGCCATGGGGGAGCCGTGGCAGCCGCAGCCGCAGCAGCAGCAGCGGCTCCCGGGGCTCGGCAACGCCTCGGAGCCCAGCGCCTGGCCCTCGGCGGCGGGCGGAGCGGGGACGGCGGCGCCGGGAGGCGGCGGCGGCGGGGTCGGAGCCGGAGCCGGAGCCGGAGCCGGGGGGGCCGTGAGCCCCTGGGACATCGCGCTGTGCGCTACGGGGACGGCGGTGGCGGGGGAAAACGCGCTGGTGCTGGCCGTGCTCTTCTACACGCCGAGCCTGAGGGCTCCCATGTTCCTGCTGATCGGCAGCCTGGCCCTGGCCGACCTGCTGGCCGGGCTGGGGCTAGTAGCCAACTTCGCCGTGCGGTACCTGCTGCGGCCGCCCAGCGAAGCGGCGGAGCTGGGGGCGGCGGGGCTGCTGCTGGCCGCCTTCTCCGCCTCCGTCTGCAGCCTGCTGGCCATCACCGTGGACCGCTACCTGTCGCTGTACAACGCGCTCACCTACCACAGCGAGCGCACGCTGGGCTTCACCTGCGCCATGGTGCTGCTGATGTGGCTGCTGTGCCTGGGCGTGGGGCTACTGCCCCTCCTGGGCTGGAACTGCCTGAGGGACCAGAGCGCCTGCAGCATCCTGCGGCCCGTCACCAAGGACAACGCGGCGGTGCTGGCCGTCACCTTCCTCCTCCTCTTCGCCCTCATGATGCAGCTCTACCTGCAGATCTGCAAGATCGCCTTCCGGCACGCCCAGCAGATCGCCGTGCAGCACCAGTTCATCGCCACGGCGCAGGCCACCTCCACCCGCAAAGGGCTCTCCACCCTCTCGCTCATCCTCGGCACCTTCGCCCTGTGCTGGATCCCCTTCGCCATCTACTCCTTGGTGGCCGATTCCAGCTACCCGGTGGTCTACACCTACTCCCTGGCGCTGCCCGCCACCTGCAACTCCCTCATCAACCCCATCATTTACGCCTTCAGAAACCCAGACATCCAGAAGTCGCTCTGGCTGGCCTGCTGCGGGTGCGTCCCTTCCACGTTCTCCTCCAGACCAAGGACATCCAGCGACGTCTGAGGACTGAGCGCGGAGCGAGATGCACTCCCCTGCTCTCCTCCTCCTTTTCCTCTCCGTCTTTATTGTTTCCTACCGGGAGGAACCCCCCCGGCCAGCACATCTCGTTCCATGAAAAGATGGCCAAAAAGAGGAAAAAAAAAAAAAGGGAAAAGGGAAAAAGAAGGGGGAAAGAAAGAGAGAGAGTAGAATGATAATGGTTTCCTTTAGAAATGTTATTTTCTTACACATTTTATTTTTTATTTAAAAACACAAAACACCAAAAAAAAAATAGAAAAGAAAAGAAAAAAAAAAAAGGATCTCCGTACGATGGCGTTTGTCTCCTCTCGGGGTAAGGAGCCAGGGGAGCAGCGGGTTTGCCGGCCCTGGCCGGGTGGCTTCCACCCCTCCCGCGGGCACGTCCCACGAGTGGCGGCCGCCGGCAAGGCCACAGGAGCGGAGGAGGGGGCGGGTGTCGGGTCCTCCCCCCCCCCACGGTGGGGCTGGTCCCCACGCGTGGGGCGGTTGTGTGGGGCGGTTGTGTGGGGAGGGCCCCTCCCCCCCCCCCCAAAAATNGAATTGGGGTGGAGGGGACCCCCCGGGGGGGGGGTGTGGGGGGCACACGGTGCCTCTCTGTTTCTATGTCGTTTGCGCAGCACTTTGAGAACCTGCGGGGCGAAAGGCACTTTAGGGTATGGCCGTTGTTTCGGGCTGTCGCCGGGATGGGGGTATTTGGGGAATCCATTCCCCCCCCCAAAAAAAAAGAATAGTGAAAAAAAAGGTGGCCGCGGGCAGGGTGGGGGGTCGCCGTGGGTGGCCCCCCCCACGCCCGAGGCAGTGGGGAGGCCGAGGAAGGTCTCTCCTGCCCGGTTTGGGGTTATGGGGTGATGCGCTCCCCCGGCTGCGCTCCCTTCCACACTGCTCGTTTACATGGGGTGGGATTTTCATCCAAAGACGGGGCCGGGCTTGCTGGGGTCCCCTAGAGGGAGGCCTCTGTAATCACACGCGTGTCCTGGTGTGTTATTCCGGATGCTACCAGTTTAACTTGCTTCATTAGAGAAGCTATGGTACCCTCACATTCCTCTACTGTATCATGTGCTTTGTGGTGTTAGTGAAACCATGACGAAGTGTCCTTTTATCTTGTGCTTTCTTTTGGCCGAGAAGTGGAATAGCGCATTCACTTAAAAAGCAAGCAAGAAACCAAGCAACCTTCCAAGAGAGGTGGTAGGGCTCGGGGGGAAACCCCTCGGGTGGCTCAGGGCAGAGGTGGTGGGTGCTGCTCTGGGGCCTGGTGTGGGAACAGCTCGGTGGGTGCAGCAGAAGACCTCCCCCCCCGCCAGCTAAGCCTGGTGTCCCAAACACGTTGCTCTCCTTTAAAGAAGGATGCTGTAATCTCCAGCATCCGAAACGCCCCTCTAGGTTCTGCTCCACCACGGGGAAAACAGGCAACGGTTCCTATCAACGCAATCCAGCAGCACCGCCCCCACCAAACCACAGCACGTGTACACCGGAGTTTCGTGGAAGACAGAAATGTTCTTGCTTTGTGAGGCTGTAGTGGGTACGAAGCCACTTTATGGCTGGATACAGGCACAACTGGATCTGTGCAATGAATTTCTCGCTCCTCAGAGCTAAGTGCACATGAGAAAGCTATGAATCTCCAAAGTGTGCCTGGGGCTTGGACTTATTGTCTACCTTTGAAAGGTGGCCAGTCTCTCTCTTTTTTTTTAATTTCCTTTCTGTTTTGGATACCTTGGGCAATGAGCAGTAGGCACAATGTTAAATCAGCATACATCTAAAAGTAAATATATATGTAAGAAAGAGTAATATATATATAAAACCACTTTCTCTGCTCATTTTATTTCTTCTGGTTTCCGTAAGTGCAGCCAGGTCCCTGGAGTTCCTCAGCGTGAAAACTCAAGACAGAGTTCGTTTAAACCATTTTTGAAACTTTGTGAACATTTCGAAATGTTTTTATACAACCTGATCTAGAAGACAGTATTTGTTTCCCTGGGCGACTCATTTTGTATCTTCAAATGAAATGTAGATTAACTGATCAGCTCTAGAGAAACCTTGACATGAAAAAAGTTGCATTTTATTGGCTTTCCAGTCAATTCCCTATTGCTGAAGATTTTGATTTTAGCAGTGTTGGTTTAGAGTTTAATTGCATACTTGAAACTTATCTCAGTTGGAGGGATCCATTGGTCAGCTTTGACAAAGGCATAAAAGGGTCAGTGGAAGATAATTTTCCCCGGTGGCCCTCCACAGCGGTAGGAGGAAGATTTGGGATATGAGGAGCTAAAGCTGAGGATACGGTCCCTACCAGACAGCTAAGTCAGAGAGGAGGTGGAGATGTCCTCACCGAAATGCTTGATAGTCACCCAAACATATTTACAGCAACTTTGTCGAAGGCAAACTCTGCTGCCTAAATTCTGGTCCTTGCACTAAGGAGACTTTTACTCTGCTGCATTAATCCAACTCACAGTCAGCATCAAGATGTGGCGCGAGCATATTGCATGCTCAGATTTAGTATAAAATGCTGATCTAATTTTTTTTCGAGTGATGGTCTAGGACCTCTCTCTTGGAGACTGTTAAAAGTGGCCACAGAAGTTGTTAAAAATGCTCGATAGGCTTCAGGAAAAAGTCTCAAGAAATCTTCTCTGAAGAGCTTTTTGGTAAATTGGCATTTTTGCAGTCTTTCCCCTAAAAATATATATATAATGCATTTTTTTTCTAGGTGTTTTTTTCCCTTTGCTGCTTTTCCTCTCCTTCTTTATCAGTGGAAAGAGGGGAAAACAAGGAGAAGTGAGGAAGAAGATGAGCAGGAGTCCACCCACCATGCATTGCGTTGTGGAAATCTCTGACTATTTTATTGCACCTTTGCTTTGGTGGGTTGGTTTTTTTTTCCCTATAGAAAATCTTTCACTGGAAAAAGTTTTGAGTGACAATGTTGGGCATCGGTGAGGACATTGGATATTGGAACCTCCTTAAGTTGGACATCAGGAGAGATAAAACTTTTAAATACTTACCTCGTGAGTAATGCTGTGTGCAGGGTGGGAATGCCCTGGTGTCCTTCAGCGCTGGCTTTGGGATGTGTTTAGTACAGAATACAGGGCCTGATTTTGGATGAGGTCATGTTGCCATAAACAAGGAGCAGCTCCTGCGAATGTGATGGTATCACATGGGGATGGGCCACCAACTATAAGAGGAGCACTGGAAAACAGAAAGGGTTTTCCAGCACAGTGAATCCTCTGTGGATTCACTGAGGATCCAAAACACCTGGAAACATGGTGAAAAGAGCCAAGCAGCACCTGTCTAGCTCCTGGGCACCATGAGAAGGACACAGAGCAACCAGAGTATGGACCATTGTTCTCCGTTTTCTGGTATTGAATGTATTGGTAAGCCTTCTCTAGCTGGGATTCCTATGTCACAAGGCGTTAGAAAAGTTGAGGTCTATAAAAGCCATTGACTTAATGATTGTGCTTTTCAGATTGTGCTTTTTTCCCACAAGGGGACAGTGATAGTTCTGCAAAGCACAAGGTCTTTAGCTGGTGGCAATTCACAGGTGTCATTCGACTTCCACTGAGCCTCTGTGGCCACTCCAGCTGGCAACTGGAGCTGTTTGGAGAGGGCTGGTCGGCGTTCGGTTGGGAAGACCTCCGTGTCCTCACCCTGGCAGACAGCCCAGATCTTGCCGTTATACCTTCAAAACCTGAGCTTTGCACGTAGCTTTTGGTAAAAGATGAAGGGGCCAGAGCCTGGCCAGGCTTACGGCCACATCACTTCTGGACCCTACAGGAGCTGGTCTAGATTTACAGCAGCAGAAACAAGCAGAAAATCAGTACTGAACAATTACACGAGGTATGTAACCAGCCCNCATTAAAGGTGGCCACAGAAGTTGTTAAAAATGCTTGATAGGCTTCAGGAAAAAGTCTCAAGAAATCTCCTCTGAAGAGCTTTTTGGTAAATTGGCATTTTTGCAGTCTTTCTAGCCGGGGAAATGAATCTGCTGCTTATTTGGTTGATTTATTTACAGCTTTCTCCTTGCCTTTGGCTTTTCTACCATGAGTTGGTGGCAAGCAGAATATAGGTATGAAATAGTTTCTGTGTTGCTGGTCAGCGGTTGTAGTTGAGGGGATGAGGAAAGGGCGAGGAGGAGGAAGAAAGAGAAAACATTCCTGGAATATGCTGTAAAAAGGACAGGGACACCCCTGGACGGGACGTAACCACAACTGCACGAACACCTTGAGTTTCGTGGAGATGTGCTAGGGGTGGGCATGAGCTTGTGCATTTACAGCAAACCCTTGTTCCTGTCCCAGCTCGTTTCCATTGAGAAGTTAAAAAAAAAGAAGCTAATACAATGTATAGACTCTGCCAACACAGTTGTTTAGTTTTTTTTTTCTTTCCATTTTGTTCAGTATGGACTATGAGCAGTGAAAACATCTCTTTTTAGCCAACTTCATTTCAGTAACCAGCAGCAAATATCTCAAGGATCTCAGTCCTGATGCGGCAGCCGCAATTTGTTCATCTCAAATGAAGAGTTTGAATTGAACTTTGAATAAAACCCCACTGTTCTCAGTAGGTGATGAAGTACCTCTTTCTTGCAGAAGCATCAAATTTGGGGTGGGGAGGTCTCTATAAAGCCATTATCTTGGTAATCACTTGTGTTGTATTGACCGGAATTGATGACTCAGTTGTTAACAATTAATTAACAGTTCACTTTTAATTGTCAGGAATAATTGTTCAATGCACATGGTATTTCCTTGTAATGCCTTTCATTCCTGCGCAACCTTTTCTCTCGGTGAGGCGGTCGTGCTGCCGTACAGCTGATGGCTTCACTTGTACCGTTTGTACTTTTTCTGTCAAAAATGCAGTTGCCTACCGAAAAATCCCCCGAGAGCCACCCTTCCCGCTGTCCCTGCAACACTGGCAATAGAGCTTTCCCATTCCCGTTGGAAAACTCTTCAGTACAGAGCGTTGTAGAGATAAAAATGGATTTTCAGTAGAGAAGACCCAAATCAGAACAGATGGGCCAAAGCTCTTTTGTCCCTGACTTTGAGGGATGCGCATAAATTGTCCCCAACTCCAAGGGTAATAGTTGCCTTCACAAATTCTGCTCGATGTCAAGCGTGATTGTCTCTAAACCAAGGTGATTCCTTCCCAATTTGAGCACGCTTCGGCGGGCAGGACGCTGGATGTCTGACAGCACATCGTACCAATAGACGCTGAAATCACCAGCACAGGTTTATGACCTTATTGCAGGATCTGGGAGTCAGGAAACATCCGGCTTGTCCCAGCAAAAGCTCTTTTCCAACTGGGCAGTATGTGGCTAAGGATGAGGTGTAGTGCTGGCCGCTGCTGGCAAAGCCGGCATCCCTCCGAGCCTGCCGCAGCCCGGCCTCTTGGCTCTGCAGCGCCTTTCCTCTGCACCACGTAGAGAGTGATACGGACTGGGCTCATTTCTGATGTCCCTTGTGAGTAGGTCAGAATCAGGCCCCAGGCAGGATAGAGAGCATCCTCCCGAGAGAGCCAATCCTTTACCTCGGAGGGAGGGATGAGTCTCTGGTGGCAAAGCTCAGAAAGAGACTGAGCCAGACTGGGGTGGCCCAGGGCCAGATCCTGCTCTGTGGTCACCGGCACGGCCCTGCAGTCACCCTTTCCTGAGGCTCTGAACCCCCGATGAGCCTGGCCAGGCTTGGGGCAGCGTCCGCCGGAGCCGCCTTCGGCAGCGCGGACGGACGGAGCGGGAGTCGATGGTCCCCGTTCCCACTCCTGCCTCCTGTCCTATCCATTTCCCCAGGAACGAGGCCATCGCACAGCAATCAGAACAGCAACTTGTTTTGATGTAAGTGTTTTCATGAGCCTTTTAACCTGACCGGGAAAGTTGATCTCAAAGAAAAATGTACAGTTATCATTCAATCACGGTTAAATCAAGCCCCTCCAATGCACTTTATGAACGAGTGAAAACAAATCAATGCTGTTATTGCACTGTATCTCTATTGTGTATAATATTATACATTCATCTGTAAGAGTAATTTATTTTTATTACTGTAAATAAAACTGTTGAAGTGATTTGTCAAGAGGATATCCAAAAATAGGGGTGGGGGCGGGGATGTAAAATTAAAACATTTGAAGATCTGGGCTCCTGTCCCAGGTATGTGCCATACTGTGCGTCTGTGTTTTTATTTCAGCTGGAGCGAGTCTGGGACGGGTTTCTGCTTTCCCTCACCTGGGGTCTGTGCTTCCACTCGCATCGCGATGAGCTGGTTGAGGCCAAGAGCTGCTGGAGACATTGCTCGTACGGGTTGGGAAGGAACGGCTCCTGCCGCTCGGAGCCTCCACGCAAAAGGATGGAGACTTTTCCATCAGCAAGCCGCCCTCTGATTACCCAGGCGGTCAGGGATTAAATACCCATGGGAACGCATTGATCTGTGAGAGCTGGTTTCTCCAAACGAAGGGTTATAGAGATATCACAGCTTTCTGCTGCTGCTTCTGTGCCCTGGCCTCTAATAGAGAGGGGAGGATCACAGGGCTGATAACTCACAGCAAAGGGACCCAATGAGGGCACGCTGACAAAAAGCCGAACCCAAATCTACTTTAACCTCTTAAAATCTTTATTATTTATTTTTTTTCTTTTTTAATTATTACCACATGCATAAAGTGTCAACAGTTTGGGATTAAGATGACATTTTTTGAATGAATGTAGTTACAAGCGGTGCTTCGGATCGTTCCGGGTTTCCTCTCTACACTGTACAGAAGAAAGCTTGTGTTGCGACCGACGTAGTCCCTACCTTTCCATCATCGTGTCACGACAGGCAGAACCCACAACACTGGGGAGAAATACACTTGTTCACACGTAGCAACTGGGTACGGTAGATAGATACAAGCAGCAACATCTACTCACCTATTGACTAAGTGCACATGGTTAAAAGACCCCATTAGACAGTGAACATCTCCTCCTTTTTTTATAATATCAACTATAGAATAATGGAAATCAAGTTATGGCCTGTAACGGGTGACCCTCCCATGGGAGAGACGCCCATCTCCCATCAGCTGCTTCTATCAAAAGGCAAGTGGAAGGAAATACAGGTAATACTTCTGCCGGTATTAAAAAATGAGCCTTTTGCAGGAGCATCGGGGCAGCCCCGCTGGCGCTGAGCACCCCAGGAAGCCAACCGCAAGGTGCCACCGGGCTGGCACCTCCCTGTCCCCGCCGTGCCACCCCTGCGGAGCTGGAGACAACCTCCATAAAGAAAGATTGGCCCCAGCCCTGGCTCCAGGCTGTACTTATGAACGACTGGTGCCAAAAGGAGAGAAAACTGCTTTGTAAAATGCTCGGCTCAAGCTGGCGGCTCACAGATGCGCTATTTTAGGAGGATCAGTTGCCCCAGTGCTCCGGAAGGTCTCCCTAGCTTGTAGCTGCTGAGTCTGGGTAGTGCAAGGGGGGTTTTGGGGTGTCTGAGGTGCTTCCAGCCCAGCCTGGGCTACCCTTGATCCCTGGGTGCAGGGCACAGGAGATGATCCTCATCTGCCTTCAATGCCCCCCAAAATAACGCTCCTGCGGCGCCTGGCCTCACCCCGAGGTGCTTGTGCTCCTACTCGCTCTGAGAGTGACGGAAACCTGGCAGCGAGATGGCTCCTGTCCTGCCGCAGCAGCTGGCATTGCCCCAGCGACCCTGGGCTGGGGCAGGAGGAGGAGGAGGAGGAGGAGGAAGGTTTTCCAGCCTGCATGCTTGTCCCACAGCAGCAGCAATGCACACACCCTGGAGCAAACCCACCAGCAGGTGCATGTCCCCCAGCAAAGTGGTGACAGCGTTTGTCCCCTCCCTACATGCCCACCGTGTCCTCTTGGGGGCTGTCCCTGCGCCAAAGGTGCAACGTTTGCACGTGCACCTGGAGACGTGAGGTTGCCGGAGCAGGATTCCCTTGGGTTGGCCAAGATCGGAGTAAAAACTGCTCCCAAAACTACCCCTGTGCAGCTGTGGGGGTGACAGCCCATGCGCGAGGAAGGAGGAACCCCAGCAGATACCTCGGGGCCTGGGCAGGTCCAGGTTTCCACCCAGGTGAGGACAGGCTGAGCATCAGAAATGCTTGGAAGCATTGGGCTTGGAAGCCCACCTGCCCCGTGAAGCCCCACGCTCCTCGGCAATGCAACGGGGACCTCCAGAAAAGGCACTTGTATCAGTAAAGAAGTTGCCGCGCCACTGCGGGCCCGCTGCTCTCCCGACGGGAACACCGGTTCTGAGCCCCACGCGTGAAACGGCACAGCCGAAAATGGAGGGAAGGAAGCGCCGGCAACGCTTCAGCATCAACCTGAACTCACGCCGGAATATTCTGTTTCACGTTCCCCTGGGCAAGTCAAGCGGCCCCAAAATGAAGGAAGTCTATTAAGATGGGGGGCCATCAAGCCCCGAAACACTCCTAAAAATGCATTTCAGAGAAAAATTTTTCTTTTTGGTGGGGATTTTCTTTCTTTATCCTAAGGTGGTCTGATCTGAGACGAAAGGCACCACAAAGAGAGGCCCCATTTGTGGAAAACCGGCCAGAACTAAAGGTAGACCTGAACCATCTCAGTATAAAAATAACTTTGGTGGTGGTGAGGGGGAATGTGGATGCTCCCAACAGTACGATTTTTGGAGACCTGGTAGGACTGTGCCAAAGCTGCGCCTGCAGCCAGCAGGGCGTCTACAACTCCTCAGTGTGCATCACCGCAACGTCATCGGGCTGAAAGTCCACTTTGTTTCTGATGCAAGATTTTTATGGTTGTTTTTTTCATGGCGAGAAGTGACTTTCTATGGATTAAGTGTACCCAGCTAAGGCATAAGGCATACACAAGCACCAGTAACGGGTGAAAATCAATGGGATTTGAAACACTTGAGCTGGGGTGGGGCCTTCAGGGACAAAAGCACCTCCTGCGGTGCTGGAGACCCATCTCCTTGTTGTGCTGTGGGCTGATGGGTTGCTTGCCTTTAAACACTGGTTTCTCAGGAAGTGATTTTTGAAAGTGGATTATGGTGACGACTGCTCAATTTTTTGGCGGCTGGCTGGGAAGCAATGCCAGGTGTGACCTTCCCTCAAGGTCCAGGGGGAGGAGACAGAACAGATTTTCCTTCTGGAAATCGCAGGTAAGTTGTTTGTTTGCTTTCTAGTTTTGTGGTGGGATTTTTGTTTTAGATTCCTCAGCTGAGCTACCCCAAATCAAAAGGTAACTTTTAAATAGTTCACCTTAATGTACCAGCATGGTTTACACACTGCAGTCTGTGGACCATGAATGGTCTGGAGGAGCAGGTTGCTGGAACTGCTGTCTCCTAACTACTGAAATACAGCAGTAACGGCTGCACGTCCTGGTTTTCTGCAGTTAGTTTGCATCCTTCCCTCCCGGGTGTTTATTCTGCAGTATGCGTTATCCTTTTTTTTTAATTTGAGGGTCAACACCAAAACCAGAAAAGGTGCAACAAAGCTAAGGGAGAACACAAGCAGGCTGCCCTGGCTCATGGGCAATGCTTTGGGGCTGTAACCTGCTGGGACAGGTCCACAAGTAGTGGTGCAGCAAGCCTGAAGGAGGGCACGAGGCAGAACTACGAACACACCAGGTTTGAAGCGATGCCCTGGGGGCACCTCCATCATCTCGTGGCCCAACACAGGGTCACGGACAGCACTCCTGTCTGGTGTTTGCTGACCTGCTTCTCAAAGAGCTCCCATGGTAGAGCCTCAGAGACTTGTTTCAGGGTTTCTCCATCCTCATCTTGCAAAAGCTTTCCCTGAGACCTGATTCAACTCCTTTCTGCCACTACTCAACCCCATGCCTCGCACAGTAGTCCACCATGCACATGGAGGACAGGTTTATTCTCCCCACTGCCCTTCGTGGCTTTGCAGCAGGCTTCACCTACCTGAGGGTTTTCCTGTACAGAGCGGTGGGAGCATAACCAACCTAAAAATCTAGGTTATTTTCTTTCTATTTGGTTTCCTCCTCTACACTCTTAATACTTTCTCCACAGCTAAGTTCTAGACCTAGAAAGTCCCACAGGGCTAACCCAGTCCCTTGGCATTGCCACAGTGGGAGAGGCGTGAGGGAAAAGGCTCATTTCACACACACTTGGGCTCACAAGCCCTCAAACACAATGACCAACAGCAGATTTAAGCCTCTTCCTGCTAAGAGCAAAAGCCTCCAGAGGGACCTCTGGGTGCTGCTCTGAAGGTGGCACCTGTGGGAAGATACCTATTAGGAGAGATGCCTGTGGCAGGGTGAAGCATCAGTGATCTACCATCACGTAGTGCTGTGGAGACATTTGTGCCCTCAGGGCCCTGTACCAATGTAAGACAGACATTAATATTGATAACGTCACATCAACATTGCCTTCAGGGGACACCATGTCCCATCCAGGTCCATCCCTTGCTGCAGGCTCTGCCTCAGCCTAGTGACAACACCAGGATGGTGTCCTCCTCCCACCCTGCCTGTGGGCACGGTACTGAAGGCTTTGGGGCAAACCTCTCATTGAAGTCTTTGACTGTGGGTGGGTTTTTTTTCCTTCCCTCCCCCAGCAAAATGCAGGCACAATTCTCACCTGGAGAAAGCAGAGCTTGAGAGCATGATCACAGAAAACCTGGGGTTTGTTAAAGGAAGATCAGATTCACCAAAAAAATGCAACCTTTTGACTCCCAAAAAGATTGAAATACTTCAGAGTCCAGGATTGGGCATAACTGCCTGAAGGAGGACACTTTCTACAAGCTTAGAGGCCATCACATGAATTGCACGGGCAGCTCTGAGTGCCAGCAGGTAGCTGTGATGGTGCATCTGGGCATGTTTCTTATCACCCACATGGTCATCCCAGAGAAACACAGCTGTATGGGGACTGGGGAAGGTCCACACTAAGGGCACGGCGACCCATTCAGAGACAAAACCAGCATGTCATTGGCGCTCCCGTACTTTGCTCAGGCACTTTTGCGTGGGGATAGTGGAGGGGCAGGAGAGCCCCACCGCCGCCATCAGCGGGGGGATGCGGTCGTGGTGCCGGTCGTGGGGTCACCTAAGGAAGGGACAACAGTCCTCAAGGTGCTGCTGCCCAGTTGAGGGGAAATTCATGGGTGAGTGAGCATTTGAGGCTTCTAAAGTGCAGTGCAGGTTATATGGTCTTTGCTGTAAACTGTAAACTCTGCAGGACAGAATCCTTGCCCTTACTTTTATTTTCTTTTTAATCTGTAAAGTGACATGCCAGCTGAGAAAACCTTACCCCTAAATAACAACTACTGCTACAGGAAAACGGGAATCACGGCGACAGGAGCAGCCTACGCTGCCCTTGCCAGCATCCCGTGATGGGGAGCGCTTCCCACGACCCTCCATGGTCCATCCCCAAGGAAACAGCACGGTGCTCCTGCTGGCCGTGCGCCTCTGGAGAGCAACCTCCAAAATACCACCTCCAGTGCTACAACCTGCCTCCCTCCAAGCGAAACTTCCATTTATCATCAAAGCTGAGGTGTTAATTCAGGCTCTGGTCCCAGGGGAGTCTGCAAAGCTTCTGTTCGGGCTGTTGGTGTCTTGAAAGGGTGATAGAGATGGGGAAATTGCTGGGAGGAAAATGGAGGGCTCTTACTTGAAGGGAACTCGCTGGAGAAGCTGTGTTCAGCCTTATGTTTGTCACCAGAATAAAACATTCCCGGGATAAAATAGCTGGAAAAGCAGGAGTTGTTGTAGGATGTGATGCTTGCTCCTCCCTAGGTCTCTGCCCAGGAAAGTCAGAAACCACCCAATTCCTACTTCTTCCTTCAGGACACTGATCCTCTAAGAGCCACCAGAGTCAACAGCTAGCTTCAATGTTCACTCAAAATCAAGGGGACTCTGAGGGTGCAGCACTGGAACGTGAACACGTCTAGACTTCCACCAACCTTCATGAAACTTGAGCAAGACCAGACTTCACACCTGACGTAGCCCTCACAGGCGCTGACTGCTGTACCCATGGCACAGTGGTCCCCGTAACGTCCCTTTGCAGGTAAATCGGAGATGTGCAAGAGGTTCCTGATGGACCTCAAGGAGCCTTCCACTAATATCTCTAAGCAGAACCATACTGGCTTATTTACTCTTCCGCTGACTCTGGCCCAATTCATTTGTATGCACACAGAATATACTTCCCCCTGTTGGCAGACTTATTTATTATTTTTAATCCATGCCCATAAACTGGCAAGTAGGAGAAAGCAGATAAAATGGAAAGAGGAACTCTCAGGAGATCGGTTGGGCTCATTAAACGTTTGGCACTCTGCGATTATCTGTTGGCAATGAAATGCCACTGCTATATTTTCACATGGAACGTGATACCTTAATGTACAGGAGAATCTCCTCAGCCCACTTCTGGTACACTTGAGAGAGGAGAAATTCAATCATCTGTGACCTGAATTGTATTTTTAATGGCTGACAAGCTAGATAAAATATTTAAATATTCACTTTTATATCAGCCCACATGGGGATTTGAGCATTTCAGGTTGTGTAACGCAGCATGGCCTACTTTTAGAAGAGTATACGGAAATAGGCACATATGTACAAAATACTGAGTACGCAGCATATGGGTCAGCCAGCCAGTGTTCATTAGTATGGCTCAACCAATTCCAGCAGAGCTAACCCAGCCCAGACCAACCAAGGAGTTGGCATCACTTGTGTTGGATTTCATAGGTCACCTGGGCAAAAAAGAGATGAATGCACCAAAAATAAAGATGGTCATCCTCAAACATGGCTGAGTCCCTCAAGCAAAGGCACTGAGGGTGTTGGCCTGCCAGCAGAGCTGGCCTTGCAGGAGCGGCTGTATCATGAGATTGGGGTTCTCGGTGCCACCATGTGCTTGCTCGCCTTGTGGTGCTGCCAGGAGAGTTGGGAAGAGCAAGTTGCACTATGATCAGACCAGAAATGGGTGTCTACAGCCCCCGCTGACTATGCAGGTTACTTCTCCACCAGCTACACAAGAAATTTGAGCAATGAACTCTGATGTAGACATCTCACTGGGGAGATGCTACCTGTGGATAAGCTCCATCCCTGGTATCAAGACAGCTTCAGTGGAACCGAGGCAGTTCAGATCCCTGGAAAAGCTGGATCATGGTGTCTTCAAGCAATGGGCAATGCCAGGAAGTTGGGGTCCTGCTGACTTGCTTTGGAGTTGAGCATGTGAAATGGGCTTGTGCTATTGGGGGCTTTCCTTACACAGACCATAAACAGTGAGGATGCGCTGGGATGTCCAAGGAGAAGAGGATGATGTAAGAATGCAAAAGCACAAGGAAACGAGGGTGAGCCTTGCTCCCTGCACCCCTGAGGCTGTGCATCTGCTCTGCAGATGTGGCCCGTGCCCAGGGCAGGCAAGGCTTGAGTTACGTGATTGTCAAGCGCTTTGCCATGCAACGGCGTTGACCCTGACAGTAGCACGGGGTGACTGACTGCTGTCAATCCCAAGCACAGCCAAGTTGCTGTGAGGTGACAGGGAAGCGAAAGGCTACAGGGACAATCCTGACACACCAGTGGAGTCCTACCAGAATTATCAGTTTCATGTGACACACGCAATGCAACTAGTGTATGAAAAGAAGAGACACAGTCTTGTAGGGGCACTTGGTTCCTCTCCAGTTCCCACCAGGATCAGCTCAGCTTCCCAGCGTTGGGACAGGCACAGACCCGAGGGATTATAGAAGGGTTTAGGTTGGAAGGGGCCTTGAAGATCATCTCGTTCCAACCCCCCTGCCCTGGGCAGGGACACCTCCCACCAGCCCAGGTTGCTCCAAGCCCTATCCAACCTGGCCTTGAACACCTCCAGGCATGGGGCAGCCACAGCTTCTCTGGGCAACCTGCGCCAGGGGCTCACCGCCCTCACAGGGAAACATTTCTTCCTAATATNCCAGCCCTCTGATCATCTGGAATGAGACAGTCCCACATGTCCCAAAGTCCCTTCTCTGCCTTCATGTGCCGGTGGGACTCCCTGGCTCTGCCCGAGTTCCACCTGGGTCCCTGCAGCCAACTCTGCAGCCCTTCAACCACCATATCAGGTAACAGCAGCTCCAACAGCCCTCTGCTATTCTCTGCCTTGCAAAGGGTTGTTACTCTTTCTAAAATATCCACATAAACCAAATTTCTCTTCCCAGACAAACAGTATCACAATCGCACGTATATTAATAACTCTCTACAATAAACAGAATCATAGAATCATCTGGGGTGTAAGGGACCTTGAAGATCATAGAACCATAGAATAGTTTAGGTTGGAAAGGACCTTGAAGATCATCGAGTTCCAACCCCCCTGCCATAGGCAGGGACACCTCCCACTAGACCAGGCTGCCCAAGGCCACGTCCAGCCTGGCCTTGAACACCACACCATTCTGTGAGGTACCTGTGGCTGCAGTGGAATTTACACCTATTAGAGTAATTAATGCCAAGCCGAGGTTTAATATCGCCTCCTTTGGTACTCTGTAAATGCAGTTAGCAGCAGAACTGGGATTAAGTTATTAGCCTCAAACACCCGATAGGTGATTTATAAAGTCACAGCTAAACGAGGGGTAATTACCCCAGGTTTGGTCACTGTTTGTCATANGACATCAGAAATGAGAGCTCTCAGTGAGCACCAAGCATCAGGAATTTCTTAGTCACCTGCAGGACACCGTGTCTCCTGGCCTCCTTTGGTCAATCCTGTTTCCCCGGGTTTTGCAGATGAGCTGTTCCATGTGTCCTATTGCTCTGCTGCTTCTTGCCTGCCCTGCCTGCCCTGCCTGCAGTGGGAGCTCAGTGAAATGGGAGGCACAGAGCCTCCCCACCAGCGTCCTGGGAGGCTGACCTGGGAACTGGGATTGATTGTTACAGCTAATCCTGTACTGATGGGTCTTCCTCACGCTGGGAGAGGCTGTCCTTTAACAGGCGGAGCGGGATGAGCGCCCGAGCAGCTTAAAAACAGCATCAGCGCTGCCGAGATGGGGAATTCTGGGGTTAAATCCAAGGATTTTACTTGTAATTCCTTCTTGGACAATCAGCCCTGCTGAAGTCAAGGGGAGCTTTCCCTAAGGAAAGGGTGGGCCAAACCCGGGGATGTGGCCCATGGCAGGGGACCCCCCCCAAACCCTTGCCCAACCACCCTTGCCCTCTCCCACCTCCACGCTACTCTTCTGTTTGACCCCCTACTCAGCACCAGAGATGCGGGAGGTGTCACATCCAAGGGACAAGAGACCATTTTGGTCAGTCAGGAGAAGGGAGGGCTCCTGGGGATGTTTCTCAGCAGCTGGGCAAGGGGGTTTGTCCCATCTCACCACAAAGGGTGTCTCACCAGGGGGAAAACAAGCAGATACTTGGGGCATCATTCAACACCAGCATTTCTCAGGGTGAAACTGAGCATCAGCCTTTAAGCCTTTTGGGTCTCAGCCATACCCTCCCACCTCCTTTACAAGTCTGGTCACCCCTAGACAGTCAAAATACTACTTTTGTAGCCCTCACCTATGTGGCTACTGGGAGAGCTGGGGAGGTGGGCTCAGAGCCCAGCTTCTCCCCAGAAGAGATGCAACATTGGGACTCAGTTTTCCCCCGTTCAGGGACTCATGGTATATAGGAACACCTGAGAGGACCTCGGGACACTGTGTCGGGCAAGTCCATGGCTGGTCCTGGCCCATTTTTTGCTGGTGGGGAACGTCTCCCAGCTCTCTGAAGGTTCTTACTCCTGACTGTGATACTTTCAGTGTTTCCCACCCCTTCGCTCTGCCTTCCTGTGCCTCCTTCCTTCGTAGCTGCATGAAAAGCCTTCAATGAATCGTGCTCTATGTTGAGGAGCAAAGTACCGTAGCCACTTGATCTCAATTGATCTCCGTACCGTGGCCACTTGATCTCCATATGGGCGCAGCTTGTGGGGCTGCAAAGTGCAAGTTGAGTGTTTACCTAAAAGCAGCATTTTGTCTGATTAATTTCTTTTTTCAAATAACACTGAAACGGTGTAGCTCTTAGGCCAAGTAGAGTTGGGCTTGGGGAAGCTCCCTGGACACCTCTGCTCCCTTCCTGGCAGTCCCTTTCCACCCCGAGGACAGCACACATTGGCACCTTTCAAAGCCCGGAGAAGTGCTGTGCGTCCCTGCCAGCTGCACAAGCCTTGCCTTCACGTTTTTTCTCCCAGAAAACTGGTCCTAAGGATGGAAAGGGGCTCAGGTCACCAACGCCTTGGTCTTCTCCAAGGACTCACAGCACGATGGTGACCATCCCTATGCAACTGCGGCACAATGCAGTGCATCGCTCTACGGGGAAGGAGGCTCCTGCCCACAGGCAGCCTTTGGAGCTGCCCAATCCTATGAATGCGGGCAGCAGAGCATCCCCAAACCCAGCGCACGGCCATCCCTGCGCACTCGTGGTGACACCAGCTGTGCAATCAGGCTTCTTCTCCAGGAGCTTCTCATTAACACGTTTAACATCTAGCTGATAAAGCACTACTGCCTCTGGGTTTCCCTTCTCTAGCAAAGCACGCTCAGGGCCAGTCTTAGGTCTTGCTCCAGGTGTAAATGTGGAGTAATCCTATTAACCTGCCTTCAGAGCATATTTGAAGTCATTAAAAGTGGAGGTGCTGCTAATTTCTGGTCTCACTGCCTCCGAGGTGTATCCTACCAGTGCTGCTGCTGCTGCCCGAAGGGTTTTCAACATGGTGTAAAAGCAAAGCTCCTGAATGAGCGGGGCCGCCCGCGCTTGTCGGCGTCGAGGGTTGGGGAAGGCGCCTATACACACCTGGTACGGAGCCGGGGAGCTCCGCGCCAGCCCAGCCCCCCGGGGCCCCTCAGTCCGACCACTCGTTATCGTCCAGCTCGGAATCGTCGTCGGACTCGCTGTACTCCACCGCGATCCGGCGGGATAGGATTGTCGCCACGTCGTTGCCCACCGGCTCTTTTTTGGCCTCTTGTTCCCACTGCTCCTGGACTTTCCGGAGTTGGATTCCTGCGGTAGGGAAGGGCGGAAGGCTTTAGGGAGAACGTTCCCAGTTCTGCACCCAATGTGCAGTGACCCCCCAGTAAAAAGTATTGGCTGAAACAAGACAGCTGCAGCCCCCTTGCAGGAGGATGCACGTGATTATAAAGCTATATGAGATACTGAGGTGATGCATGCTGTTATGAAGCTATATCATAGAACAAAGCTCCTCCTCTGCTTCCACTCAACCTGAAGAGGTTGAACCTTCTTGAAGGTTAAATCTACCATTCAACCTGAAGATTTGCAGGAAGGGGAAATGGGAGAAGCCTGGAAGGAGGCCACGTGCACGAGAGCTGCCAGTCATCCCTGTGGGGCTCCATCCCACCTCTGGCAATGGGTTTCCCCACCTCCCTCCAACCCCCTCCATTGCATTTCTTTCCCTCTCCACGTCCCACCTGGGTGCCACCATGTCCACGCATCACCTGGCCACCTGGGGCTCATCTTGCACTCAACGAAGCCAACACCACCCAACTCTATGCCAAGAGGTATTTTGCCACCGCGGTGGCAGTACTGGGGACCTGTCCTCCCCCCTTCCCGCTGCTACCAACCCCTGCCGCTCACCCCTGCGGATGGCTGCCAGCAGGTCGCTCCGGGCATCGCTCATGGGCATCAGTGGGATCTGTGGCTTCCGTGGCTCCATGGCAGGGGCCGGTGGTGATGCCGAGTGTGCCGGTGAGGCGGTGACGGCGGGAGGACCCGGCGGCGGCGGTGGGGGTGCCACCGGGGGTCCCATGGGGCCAGCTTGTGGCGGGGAAGCGGAGTAGGGGCCGGGGGGTGCAGGGG
>VUYV01000039.1:641412-680103 GCA_008711295.1 Anarhynchus alexandrinus
GATTGCTCCCCCCTCCCCCCCCCATCCTCGGTAGCCGTGGCTATATTTATCTCCCGACAGCATCATGTGTTTCTAAGCTGCCGTGTACTCGATTAAAAGTAATTCATTTGAAAAGCGTGCCCTGAGCTCGTCCCGCCGGGTGGGTTTTGGAGGAAGGAGAGGGACTGTGAATCAGCTGGGGGGTGTGAGCCACCCCCTTTATTTTTTATTATTATTGTTATTTTGTTATGGGTTTTTCAAGCTGGCAGCCTGCCTGCCTGCCTTATCTGCCGGGGGTGGCTGCAGGAGAGCATCTGCCTCACCGACGTACGCG
This sequence comes from Anarhynchus alexandrinus, assembly GCA_008711295.1. NCBI lineage: Eukaryota > Metazoa > Chordata > Aves > Charadriiformes > Charadriidae > Anarhynchus > Anarhynchus alexandrinus. Next base: position 641,726 of record VUYV01000039.1, read on the forward strand.
CTTCCTCGTATCCATTCAGTGGAAAAGCCCACGTAGGGCAGGTCTGGCACCGTCACACCGAGGGCGGTGCGGGGTCTCGAGTAGTTAACATCCTTCGGTAGCAAGACCCACCCAGCTGTGTGTTTTGGTAGGACCTACGGGCTCAGCCGGGATCGAGGCTGCGTTGTGTTAACCCGGAGAAGGGACGTTGTTTGCTGCAAAGACCCCACTGGTTAGGTAGGCTTGGTTGAGGGCCTCCACCTTGCCAGGGTGGTGGTCCCAGCAAGTCTGTGACAGACACCAGTGTCGGAAGGCCCGGCCTTGTCCCGGGTCTTGGTATCCTGCCCGAAAACATCATGGCCATCCCCACGATGGACGCCCATGGCCCACCTTGCTTTTGTCTGGAGGGTAGAGATGGACACTTGGCATTGAGGGAACCTTGTGGTGGTGTCCTTACTCTGGATGGGACCTGGGCAGCAGTCAGAAACAGAAGTGGGAGCGTGCTGCGGAGAGGGGCAGTGCTGGGGGGGCACGTGAGGACCTGAAAGTCTTATTTGGGTGACCGGTGTTGCCCGCGCTCCATCCGCTCAGCTGACGCATGACTGGTGATCGCGGTGATGCGCGCGCCAGGATGAAATCCATTACGAGATACACCGCATCCACGGATCACAAATTAACTCTGCGATACTGTTAGCGGAGAAGCGATGCGATCGTGTAATTACGGGCAGTAACGGAGTGCTGCAGAGAGCTGCGGACGTGTGGCCGGTTGTAATTAGGGTGATTGATGGGCTGTATGAGTGTGCGTGTGTGCGTGTGATCCCCAGGAAGCTCATCGCGTAGCTCTCTCTTTCCTGCTCCCTGTGATTGTATCTAGAAAGCCTAAGGCAGAGCTCTGAAGGTAGAAGCGGTAACAAAAGAAAATTAAATACTGCAAGCTTTGGTGGTTTAAAGGCTCCATGCCCAAGACGGAGGTTGTAGGAGTCAGCATCTGCCTCTTGCTCCTGCGATCTATTTATTTATGGCTATGACCGCACCGAGGCCTCGAAAAAGAAAGGCGTGTGGGTGTGCGAGGTGAACCCAGGCTCGGTAATTAAATTGCCTGGGTGACGAATATATGCATTTCGGTCCGGGCGCTTAATGAAGAGGCAGTTAATAACCCTTGCGCCGCGATGCATCGACTGAGTGCTTCTCCCTCTGCGCTGGGAGGCTGTGGTGCCGGGGCTCGGGCGGCCGCCGGCGGCGGGGAGAGGTGGCGGTGATGCAGCCCATCTGCGGCGGGGAGCGCGGTACCTCGGGGGCTGCAGCTGCGCTGGCTGGGGCCGAGGGCAGCGGGGTGCAGCGTGGGGCCCCCCCCCCCTTCCTCCCTCCAACCCTTCCTCCCTCGCTCCCACCCCTCCCCGCTCAGGGTTGCATAATTTCCCCGCGGCGCTCGTTTGCGTGCAAACATAATCAGGAAAATATTGTAGCTCCTTTCCAAGCGCTAAGTGATATGGCCTTCCTGAAAAGACTGCTGCTGTCTGTTTGTCCTCCCGCCGTCGGTCTGCTCCTGCCAGCTGTAAGCTACAGCCACATCCCGGGGTCCCCCTTGTCCGCCGCCAACCGGCAGCAAGTTGGGGGGACACGGACCCGCTCCGTCACCGGCATTCGGCACGGCCGTGGGCGCATCGCTTAGCCCTTTGGCTCCGCTGTTAAATCTCCCCTGGGTTCCCAGGAAGGGGGGTTTGTGTCAAAGCGGGGGTTTGGCGGCAAAATGGGGAGCAATGTTGTGAGCCGGTCAAGCATCCCTTTAAAAATAGGGTTATGTTTATGCTAAAGCGGGTACTAGTCTGCACTAAACAATAGCCGCCCCAGCACACGGCTATAATTATCAAGGTTTATTTCTTGTTTGCATTGGTCACGTTTTCTCGCGTTTGATCTTGAGAAACGCAGGATCCGCGGAGTTCAGATTGGGGGTCAGGGCTTGGAAAACAAACCCTCTCGCAACAATGCATCGAATGCATAGGCTCCTTTGTTTAAAGAAATATACTGCGCCGCGTATGTCAACAAGCAGCGCCGGGCTGAGGCGGGCTGGCTGCTGGGACCACCGCGTGCCCCTTCGCCGCGGGACGCCAGAACTGGGACTTTTGCAAGGCACACTCTGTGCTTTCGGGTTTGTTTTCTTTCGGGGGGGAGCGGAGGACTTGCCGGGAGGGGGAACGCTGGGAATGGAATTAAAAAAAAAATAATAATATACATGTGAACACTCAGCCAGGAAAAAAAATATTGGTGTCCTCTGCTGCTCTGCTGGAGTGGTGTTGAGTGATACTAGAAAGCGTTTGCTGGGAGATGAATGGTGGCGTTTCCCTCCGGCTGTACAAGGCTCGTTCCGGCGCTGAGGGACTTGCAGGGCACAGCCACTCCGGTGCCGTCCCCGCCGGGCATCGGCTGAGCCGAGCCGAGGGACGGATGAGCCATCCCGGCGTGCTCATCTTCCCCAGCTCCAAAAGCCAATTTGAGTGGCAGAACGGTCCTGGTAAGCATTAACTGAGCATTGACCCTCTTAAATCTGCTTAAGTTTGCTCTGCTGCTGCTTGGATGCTCTCCCAACCTTGGGAGAGGTGAGCGCGAGGTGAGCCCGTCCCCAGCCAGGGCTCTGCCCTCGCCCGAGGAGGTCCCGCTCATGCCCAAACCTCCCAGGCATCCCAGCGGGGTGCTCTGGCTACCCGGGGAGAGCCGAGAGGGCGGCACTTTGCTGTGCATCTTGTTCCTCCAAACGCATCCTTGGTGCCATCCTGGCAGCACGCACCAGCGGCGCAGCCTGAAAAAGCACATTGATTTTTTTTTTTTTTTTTTTTAAATATATTTATTTATCTTTTTCTTCTCCCTTCCTCTGCTTTGTGTCAATATCCCGGGTATAGATTAACTCTCTTTGCTTAATATTTAATGTTTCCGTTGCTGGGAAGGGGAGCTGCAAGCACTCGGGGAGATGGCCTGAGGAGCTGGTCTGGTTTGGCCGCGGCTCTTCCGAGTGCATCCGTGTGTCGGGCAGCATCCTCCGGTCCACGCGCAGGAACTTGGGGAGCAGCTCCCCCCACCTTTTAGTCCAGCCCCAGCCAGGAACGGAGGCTGCTGGGGTGCCCCGGGGAAGCCGGGCTGGTGCATGGACCGTAGCCCTGGGCTTATCGTGTCTCGTACCCACGAGGCCAAGACGTAGCGGATGTCAGCCAAGACGTAGCTGATGTCATCTTTATTTCTGAATTCTCATCTGTTTCGGTGGGGGATTTCTTCGTGAGCGCTGATTTTGCATCCGTAGGCCAGGCGAGCTTAGCTGGAAAAGGCTATTTTTACCCTAATTGGAGTAAACGGGAGTCGCATTGGAGGCTTGGTAGGGAAGAGTGAGTTGGTTTCTTGGAGAAAATAAAGCATTTCAGTGCTAATAGTCATAGTGAAAGGTGGGGAGGAGAAGCCACGGACTCTTCTCTAGGCTGAAGAAGAGTCCCGGGGCAGGTGAGCGTGGCTGGAGCACCAGGAGCTGGGAAGGGAAACCCCAAGGAGAGCGGAAATGGCAGGAGGTGATTCTTGGAAAAGGTCCCAACTAAATTTCAGCAATGCTCCATAAGACCGAGTAGGGATGGCTGCCATGAAACTGCGCTTTGTTTATCCCACTGCGACGAAAGACACCCACCCCAGGTCTTCGGTGGGGGTTTTGGGACTCTCTTAAATACAAATTACCGACCGGTGAGAGACCTGCGATGGGTGTCATTGCGCAGTGCTGCTGCCGGGGAGGCTCCTGTCTCCTGAAGCTGATGCTGTGATCGTCACCTTCTTACTCAAATCCGCAGGATTTGGCACTTTTATTAATTGCCAGGGGGCTGCGCTGGCCCCGTTTCACAGGTGCGGCGGTCGAGGACGCCGTGAACCTCGGCGTTCCCGGGGGCTTCCCCACATCCATCCGTGTTTCCAGCCCCACTCCGTGTGTCCTAACCCTGCGGAGGGATGCGCTGTCGTATTTCCATAGCCTGGACAGGGATGTAAATCCAGCAAAAAGAGCCCCCCCCAAAAAAAGCGCCTTTTATCACCCAGCCCTGCTATCTGGGGAGTGCAAAGGGCACCGCGGAGCTTTCCCAGCTTTACCGGGGCGTTCCCTCGGCTCTTCCCCGATTTGGAAACTGGAGCTTGTGATTGCGGCGGAACGGGGGCGAATTTCGGAGGAACTGGGTTTTCGTCGCTCGAGCTGAGCGCAAGGTGCCGCGTGAGATAAAGCAGCCTGAGAAGCCAACAAAACCCAATCGTGTCGTTAAACCTGGTTCTTGGGGCCGTCGGGAGCGATTAAGGTTATTAGGAGGCCAGAGCACTCTTCCTAAGGGAGGTTCTTGTTTTTAAAGACTGCGGGGGCCCTCTCAGCCGGCACACTTGCCGTTTTAGTGGGTTTTAATTCATTTTTAAGTGTCCTCCGCCAGCCAGTCTCAGTTGTGTTTTCCAGTGGCCGTCATCCTGGAGTGGCAGCAGCTCCTGTGACTTCGCTGCGGTGAAGAAGCAGCGCGTGGGGTTGTGCAGTTGGTTTGGGGTTTTTTTTGGGGGGGCTTTTCAGTTACAACAAAACAAAACAAACAAAAAAACACCAAAACCCACCCCACCTTGCTGGGATTCGGTTGTAGTTTAAACTTTGAAGGCGCCAGGTTTCAGCTCCATCGCTGAGAGTGAGGAGGAGGAGGAGGAGGAGAGATGGACGGGCGAAGGGGGCGGATGCTGCAGAGTGCGAGGCCGGGAGGGATGCGGAGGCGCGGGGTGAGATGGGGCGCGATGCCGTACAATGCCGTGGGGCCGGGGGGTCAGCAGCAAAGGAGCAGTTTCATCTCCCCTTTTTTGGGGGAAATCCAGGAGTTTGACAAGTCACCCTATAATCCCATTAAAAGCCCTGGGCAGCTGGAAGCCGACCATCGGCCGGGGCGGTTGACATCCAGCACCTTAAAATAGACCTAACCCATCAGGTTGGGTGAAACCCCGTAGCCGGAAGGCGCCGCTGACCTCGCTGGCAGTGCCCGTCGGGCCGGCTGCGCATAGCTCACGTGGGCGTTGTCACCAGCATCTCGCCTCGTGTCCCCGGGGCAGCTCCTCCGGCTCCCTCCCTCCTTATCCCACCTGTTACGGATACGTCCGTTCATGGTGCTCATCCCGCTTGCGGGGCGGCACCGTTGGGCACCCCGTCCCGCCGTGGACCCGGCGAGCGGTGGGAAAAGCCATCTTCCCAAAAATCCAGTGGCGTGATGGGGACGTGGAGGTGGATGGTGGCTGGGTGGATGTGGAGCCGGGGCTGCCGTCTCCCCCAGGGGCTTTGTAGGGCTGCTTGGGGCAGGAGGAACAACCCGGGTTTCCACCATCCCGAGGCTGGGTTTGTATTCCATGGTGCGCGGTGGGAAAATCCCACCGGGGACACGGGTGGCAGTAAACAAGCCCTGCTCCCGCCGTGCTAACGGGGAGCTAATCCCAGTGGGACGGTGGCACCGGTAGCCGCTGCGCCGGAGCAGGGGGGGGATTTGGATCAGTCGGCACCGTCTCGATATAGGGCCCGGGTAACCTTTTGCTTTTTGATCTCGGTGACTCCTTGGGACCTCTGCCAAAGCAGCGTGGCGTGCGTGCCAGCAGTGGAGTGACAGTGCGGCTGGGCGAAGCGATGCGCGGGCTGACGGGGACCTCAGTGGCGTTTGGGTCGGTGCCACGTGCACTTGGCTCTCACCCCCTGTCCCAAAGCCATGTCCCCCCCTACTCCTTGCTGGAAACCGCTGGGGCTTCACCCCGGCTCAGTAATTGGGGTTTTGCCCACTTTTGGCTGGCGGCCGGGTGCCGTAGGGAATTTTCTGGCACGTCACCAAATACCTCGGTCTCTCCCGCTCACTCTTTTTGGGGGACGGTGACCCCTCAGGGGTTTCCTACGAGCCAGGCGGGGCACGGAGGGGGATGCTGGCGTTTGCCGACCGGGACGGTGGCCGTGCACCCACCTCTCGCAGCCAGCGGTTTCCCTGGGAAATCGCTTTTCACCGGCTTTCCACAACCACGAGCCTGTGTGTCCGTGGCGTAACCATACCTGCTCTGGCCACGGGGGGCAAGAGGAGCGGGCACCCCCGTACGCCGATATAACACGCCTGCAAAAACGCTGCTGCGCCCACTGCAGAAGGGATTTGTTGGGTTTTCCCTTCCTCTTCCTCGAAGGATTGGTTATTCCCTATTGCAAGGGAAGGAGATGCTGCCCTTTGGCATTCATCCCTGCGGAAAAGGTCCCGGTGGAGGACCACGTGCCGAGCCGGGCATCACCCGGGGACCCTGCGTGGCTCTCGCGCCGGGGTGTTGCCCCGTGCCCGCCGTGGGCTCTGGGGAGCTGGGTTCACTCCGGGCTCTTTCCGTTCACCCACCCCGAGACAGTTGGGGCGGTTGCAAAACCCCACATGACGTGTGCTGGGAATTGCTGCAACACGCTCGCTCGCGGGCGCGAGCCATTCCATTCTCTCCCAGGCACCTCGTACAACAGGTCCTGCCAGGTGCTGAGCCAGGCGGGACGCGGGGCTGCCCGCGGCGCCCTGCCTGCACCGCTGCCTGCCCGCGGCGCCCTGCCTGCACCGCCGCCTGCCCGCCGCACGGACCGCCGCCAGCAAAGCTCCTGCTTCTGCTTCGCCCTCCATCAAGCACATCCCCGCGGGGCAGGGATGCAGCCGTGGAGGGTGGCACAGCTCTGGGTCCCATTAGTGCGTTTTCAGGCTTTCTCTCCCCCCCCTCCACCGCGCTTTTTATTTGTAGATCCCTAAAAAACGTACCCGCTGTAAGATCTCCCCGCCGTCCCCAGCACATCCCTCGAGAGCCGGAGAAGTGTGGAGGAAAGCCCTCGGGAAGGGCTGCCAGGTCGCAGCCCTGTGCCCCGTGGGGGTTTGCTTCGCCGGGACTCGTCTCGGGCATGCCGAGGAGCCGTGCCGTGCCGTGCCATGCCGTGCCGCCCTCCGCACGAGGAGCAGCTCAGGCTGCCCCAAGCAACCTCCTGGGCTCACCTAGGACCGGCGAGAGGATGGCGGTGGCAGCTCGGCCCCGTCACCCCTTTGCACCTTCGCTTTGCATCCCCCAGGGGAGCTCCAGCCTGGTGAAATCCCATAGCTCCATCCCTGCATCCCGCAGGGCACAGATGTACCTCCATCCCTGCCTCCCGCAGGCACAGACAGAAGAGCGTTGCACCACACCGCTGTAAAATAAGCTCCTGGCACTGTGTCCCGGTGTAGGCATCCCAGTGTGAGATGGAGACGGTATTTTTGGGGTCGGCGCTGCTGGCAGCGCAGCTTTGGGAGCATCTGGTTTGCAAAACCCTACTGTGAAGGAGGCGAGCTCACTGGACCCGTTTTTTCCCTATCTTCGGGGCTTTTTATTTTGGATTTAGCAGCTGAGGGATGGCTTTTAGCTGATGCAGAGCAGAGAGCGGGGGAAGCCCCGTGTGCTGGCGGAGCGGCGCGGGCGCTCGCTGCATGGGCTGACTTGTTGGGGTTCGCCCCGGGCCAACGTCGGGGCCCTCCTCGGGGAGGAGAAACAACCCTCCCGCAGCGCCTGCGGTGAAGGAACCTGCTCTGAGCACCCACCCATCACCCCATCCCTGGGGCCCAGCTGGGACGGGGACCCCTGGGGCACGCAGCCTCCCCCCAACCCTGCGCCCAGCAGCAGCCCCAAAAGCCCTTTTTTTTGGCCATCTCGCGTTGGGCACCGAAACAAAGCGTTTGTTTCAGCCTCTTGGCCTTAATCTGTCCGCCCCGCAGATCCTGTGCGTAAAAGGGAGGTGAAATCCGTCCCTCTTGGGGGGCTGCCGCGCGAGCGGCTGCGTCGGTGCTTGCCAAGGAGTCAGGCGTTGCGGCCGGAGGGCGCATACGAAAGCCGGAGCCCGCCGAGGTGGAAATCAAATCTCCTTAAAGTGAGGGTTGTGCCTCCCGTGCATCGTCTGAATCGGGTCTGATGGAGGAAAAAAAACCAACCCAAAAATATAAAAAAAATCATCTGTGATTAAAGATTGACGGTAATTACATAATGGGTATGCACCAGATGATGCCCAGACAAGCTCCCTCCTGGGATTCCCCAACTTTCGGAGTGTTTTAACTTTGCAATCATCCTAAAGTGCTTCTACCGTGAAGGGGGTAATTATTGATATTGCGGCAGCGCCCGATGCGATTGCACAAGGCTCGGCAGCGGCACCGCGGCCGCTGGAGCCGGGCTTGGGGGCGACCCTGCCTCCTCTGATACCCGGGGCAGCTTTGGGGTACGGTCAGGCGCTAGAGACGCATCTCCCCGTTCCACACCCGGCATTGCAATGGCACAAACAAATCAAAAACCAAGAGAGAAAAGCTGCTTTTTTGGGTCTATCGGCGAAGCGAGCGGGGGCAGCCGGGGATGTGCGCTTGCTCCGTGGCCAACCGGTGGTGAAGAGGCGACGTCACGACGTTCTTGATGGCGGGCCAGCGATTAATCCACGTATTTTAGCAAAACCCCGTTTATTTCTTCAGGTTCGCGCAAGCGATGGAAGCGGGGAGCGCTGGGGGTGGGGTGGGGTGGGGGGGAGCTTGTCTGGGATTAAACTGGCCTGAAAGCCAAGCACGCCAAGCTCGCGAGCCTGGGGAGAGCTTAATTAAAGTCAAAGGAGAAGCGTTTCCAAGAAAATCATACGGGGTATTTAAACGGGATATTTTTGTTCTGGGCCCAGAATGTCTCCTTTCCCCCTCTTCGGTGTCAGCTTTAATAAAACAAAATGAGATCTCCAAGAAAAACAAATTGCAGCTCTTAAAAGGCGCTGCGGAGATAAAAATCAGTAACACTGTTGCTGGTAACACCTTGGGTTATTAAAACGGAAAGAATGCTAACGATGCGATTTGCATCGGCCTTTCTTGTGGCTGCGCCCCGGCAGGAGCCCGCTGGCCCTGGGAGGGGGGGGGGCACGGGCGCAGCCCCTCACCGTGGCCTCTGGGCTGGGGCATGGCTTGGAGTCGGGGGGGAGCACAAGTGGCTTTGCTGGCGGAGTGGATTTGGGAAACGGTCACGCGTGGGGAGATTTTGGAGGGCTTTGTTTGCCTTTCCCGAGGCGGGCAAATACCGCTCTGCCCACAGCTTGGTGGGGTCGGGAGCGGCGCTGAGGTTGAATACTAAAAAACTTGAAAAGAAGGGCAAGAATCGGGATTCAGGGGACAGCAAACTTAAAAAAAAAACAAAAACAACCCACCAAAACAAATCGGGAAGGATGCTACAGCCCACCGGAGCTCTTTCAGAGGCGTCGAACGCGGGGGTGAAAATACTAAGCTGGGGTTATTATGGCCTGAGAGCCGCTGGGAACGGCAGTGCTGGGCACGCTGAGGCGCCGCGCTGGTGACGTGGGTTTGCACTTTGGTCCCTCGACCGTCCGCTTCCACCTTCCCGCAGGAAGAGGGGATTAAAAGCCGCCCCTTTTTTTTTTCCCCCCATGTGCTTCCATCCTCCCAGAGCTGACCATCTCCCGGTGGGAAGCCGGCAGAGACCACCGCTGCCTTCCCTGGGTGCCCCCCGAGGGCTGCAGGGACGGAAGCAGGGCGGCGCGCAGCCATGGGGTAGGGGATGCTGCCCACCCAGCTTTCGGGGCGAGGAAGCCCAGCGCTGCCGTGGGGTCCTGTCTGTCCGTCTGTCTGTCAAGCAGGAGGATGCTTTTGGACAGGGTGGTTTTAAAATGCCCAGCGTGATGCCGTCCACCCCATAACCCCAACCCGTCCCTGCCCGCCAGCGGGACGGGGGGTGCAGAGGCCAGCTCCTGCCTCGCTGCCATGGCTCCATCAGATAAGGCAATTAAAGTTTTATCGCTTAATTGCAGGGTATAATAATAGTGGAGTGTTATTGAGATAGGACGTTGCCAAGGGGGGAATATCGGCGTTGTTGGGTTTTTGTTTAGGTTTGGTTGTTGTTTTTTTTTTTTTTTCTTTTTTTTTTTTTTTCAAAAAAAATTCGTTGGGGGTTTCGGCCTGCTGNGCGCTGCTGGAGGTGTGAGGTCTCCACGGGGCTCCTCCTGCCCGTACCCCACCGCCTCCTCTGCCCGTACCCCGCCGCCTCCCCTGCCCGTACCCCACCGCCTCTCCTGCCCGCGGGGAAATTCAGCGTCAAAGAAAAGCCGTGCCGACCGCCCCCATGCCAGGGACGCTCTCACCCGCAGTCGGTGAGAAACCAGCCTGGGAGGAGACGGGGCGAGGACTGACGGAGATGTTCTCAACCGCCTTCTAGACGGCTTTTCCCCTTACGCCTTGGGAACGCGGTTTCCAGCCCCTGCAGGTTTTTGCCGTCCCCGCTCGGCAGGTTGCGGGGTGCGTGCTGGCCGCTGCCTGTGGGCACGGGGCTAACGCCGCCGAGCCGGATGCCCTCGGGGAGGGAGAGCCGGGTGTGCATCCCAAAGCCCTCGCGCGAAGCTTTTCCGCTCTCCGTGCCGCGTGTGACATGCTCCACCGGTGCCCCTGCGCCGAGGTGGGCAAAGGAAAATTTCATATTTGGCAACTCTTCCCCAGCTGGCGTGGGAGAGGTGAGCGGGACATCGGACCCCATACCCAGAGCTCTGCTCGTCTCCCACCCCCGGGTCCCCGTTTTCCCCTGTCCCCACTGAACCCTGCAGCTATTGAGGTGGCTGTGTGCTCCCGCCCTCAGGATTTGGGGCATTTCCCTGCCCAGACTGGCCTGGACGGGGATTTTCTGCCTTGAAAACGGGGATTTTCAAGACCCGTATTGGTGCAAGGTGGGTTTCTCACCAAGAACTGAAGTTTTGCCGTGTTTGTCCCGACGACTGCAGGGTAGGGTGGTAAGAACTCAGGACATCTGGGGACAAGGGATGGTGTCGTAGGCTTTTAGCTGCAAGAGCCTGGCCCTTGGGATCTGCGTTTTGGGAGAGGGCTTTTATTACTGGAGACTCATATAAAATTAAATGTGTTGCCCAAAGCTAAGAAACCATGGCAGATTGGGGTTTTTTTGGGTTTTGTTTTTTTTTTTTTTTTTTGGTGTTTGCATTTTCCTTGCTGTTTTTTTNCTTCAGTTCATCAACCAAAGCGTGAACCGAACAGTCTGAGTGGAGGTACTTCAGGTCCTGATGTGACCTCTGCCTGGCTGTTAACCCTCGCTGGCCCATCCTAAAATAACCCGCAGATAAGATTAGCCCCAATCTGGATGTCGGAACTTGTTTCCCTCCCTTGGGACAACATCCCCCTGACCCCAGGTTTTCCCAGCCTCCCCCCAACCCCGACCCCGCCACGCTTTGTGCCCCGTTGGCCTCGTAAACCAAAACACGCCGCAGGAAAAAGCAGAAAGCGGTTTTTACAGCAGGGTGGCGGGGAGGTTTTCCGCTCAACGGAGGCGGTTGCTTCGATTTTTTTTATTGCGGGATGAAGGGGAAAGGAGGAAAACAAAAACCCAAGCGAAAAGCTGTTGGGAAGATGACGCCGGGCAGAGCAGCATGAAAAGCAACGTCTTTGGGGGTTTTGCTTCCGAAGGAGGGATTAGCCACTGCAAACCATCAGGTATTGCTGGGTGATGTTGCCCCCCTGGCCACACGCTGGCACTTTTTGGAGCAAATGGCCCTTTCTTTTATCACCCGGCTGTGCCGGGGCGAAGCTCAGCCTCGGTCTGAGCATTTAAATTTGGGAAGATGCTGAGGAGCCGAAAGAGCAGGATCCCGGGGCTGGTGTGCAAGCGGCAGGTTGTTGGCTGGTTTCCCCATTAGTCAGGGCTGGTGACGAGTCAATCTCCTTTTCCATTTTCTTCTGAATGAATCAGTTTTGGCTCAGCCCGATGGTCAGACTGGTTAAGCGAGAAGCAGCTGATATCAGTCTCATTAGCAATCGAGACAGAAGCGAGCCTCTCCCCGGCTCTGCGAACGCCGCCTTGAGCCTCCGCTGGCCCACAGCAGCCGTCCCGGTGCCCGGCGGGACTGGCAGCAGTGCGGGACCCCCCCCGAGCCCTGGGAATTCGGCTTCTCCATCGCCCTGTTCCCTTACACCTCCGTGCGCCTCCCGGCTCCTCGACACACTGAAGCTTTGTGGCCGGGTTACACCAAGCGGCGGACGCAAACGGGGATCTGCATCCCATGCCTTCTGCTGTCCTCGTGCATCTGTCCTCGGTCAGTGCCTCAGTGCAGATTTTTTTTGGGGGGGGACAAATTTTGGCTTCAGGTCGCCTGTGGTTGCTGCTCAGCTGAAGCTGGGGAGCACAGCTCAGCTGCGTTTGCTGCTCCAGTCCCGAGGAGGCCCCAGTCCACAGTTGCTCCTTGGCCAGTAGAAAGGACTTCACAAAGAGTTGCGGTCAACAGCTCAATGTCCAAGTGGAGACCAGTGACAAGTGGCGTTCCTCAGGAGTCGGTACTGGGACTGGCGCTGTTTAACGTCTTTGTTGGCGACATGGACAGTGGGGTCAAGTGGCACCCTCAGCAAGTTTGCCGATGACACCAAGCTGTGTGGAGCGGTCAACACGCCTGAGGGAAGGGATACCATCCAGAGGGACCTGGACAGGCTGGAGAGGTGGGTCCATGCAAACCTCATGAAGTTCAGCAAGGCCAAGTGCGAGGTCCTGCACGTGGGTTGGGGCAATCCCAAGCACAAACACAGGCTGGGCGGAGAACGGATTGAGAACAGCCCTGAGGAGAAGGACTTGGGGATGTTGGTTGATGAGAAACTCAACATGACCTGGCAATGTGCACTCGCAGCCCAGAAAGCCAACCACATCCTGCACTGCATCTCCAGCAGCGTGGCCAGCAGGGTGAGGGAGGGGATTCTGCCTCTCTGCTGCACTCTGGTGAGACCCCCCCTGCAGAGCTGCCTCCAGTTCTGGAGGCCCCAACAGAAGAAGGACATGGACCTGTTGGAACGAGTCCAGCGGAGGCCACAAAGATGCTGCGAGGGCTGGAGCCACTCTGCTGGGAGGACAGGCTGAGAAAGTTGGGGTTGGTCAGCCTGGAGAAAAGAAGGCTCCGGGGAGACCTTAGAGCCCCTTCCAGTCCCTAAAGGGGCTCCAGGAAAGCTGGGGAGGGACTCTTGATCAGGGAGGGGAGCCATAGGACGAGGCAGAATGGTTTTAAAATGAAAGAGGGGAGATTTAGGTTAGATATTTGGAAGAAATTCTTTCCTATGAGTGTGGTGAGCCCCTGGCGCAGGTTGCCCAGAGAAGCTGTGGCTGCCCCATCCCTGGAGGTGTTCAAGGCCAGGTTGGATGGGGCTTGGAGCAACCTGGGCTGGTGGGAGGTGTCCCTGCCTATGGCAGGGGCGTTGGAACTCGATGATCTTCAAGGTCCCTTCCAACCTAAGCCATTCTGTGATTCTATGATTTTGCCATGACTTCGGCTGTAGCAGTTGGGATTTGGGAGCCCTCCCTGCCTGGAGCAGGGCTATGTGGCAGGAGTGGGCTGCGTCTGCTCGGTCCTGTGGCTGCAGACCCGTGGTGCAGGTTTACCCCAGTCTCACTGGTCTTTCCTTTGTTGCTGGCACAGAGCACACATGCACTTGGCCCTGTGGTGGCATTCGGTGCCCTGTCCCCGCTCTGCCCATCCGTAATGCCACCGCCACATGCGTGCAGCAGCTCAGTGCCACCAGGCAGGGCTTGGGAAGGAGGAGCGCCGTGTCGGGGTCGTTGCAGGGGCTAAGCCCTTTCTGAGCAATCTGGTGATGCTGCAGTAACCAGCCCGTCCCCAGCGCTGTCACGGGGCGGCTGGTGGGCTGGGGTCCTCCAGCAGATCTCTGCAGTCTGGTGGTGGGGCGAGCGATGGGGTTAGATCCACCCCACTCGGGGTGGATGCAACGCTCGGGACTTTGCATCCCAGGGCCGCCCGTGGTCCCTCACATCCTTCCTTACCCCAAAATCCCCGGGGGCTTCAGCTCTACGCCGCTGAAGCCACTTGGCTCCTGCTCTTCCCTTTGCCCCTGGGCATGGGTGGGCTTCACGGGGGAAACTGGAGCTCGGGCGCTTGAAAACAAGCTCGGGGATTGCGGTGTGTGTTACCCAAAGCAATCCCACGCCCGGCACCCGCGGGAACAGGGTAGTTTTGATTCCTGCTCCTACCTCAAAATGCAGTATTTCCGTGGGGAGGAAGAGGAGGCTCCCGGGCCACAGAAGTAGGACAGGCGGCTTTTAAACCTGAATCTCAGGAGGACCAAAACTTACCCAGTAACTGATAGAAACCTTCATTAACCCGCCCTGTTATTTATTCCGATTTCAAAGCCCTTGATGCGGCAAAAAGCGAAGGCATTTCTCCGGGGAAGCGCATTAATGTTTCACCGGTCTTCGAAGCACTTTGCTGCCGAGGCACTTTAAACGGTACGGGCTGTCCCCGGTTCCCCTCGGCCTCGTTAAACATTGCGTGGCTGCGGGGAAGCCGCCGTGCGGCTCTGCCCGCAGCCGTCGTGTGGGCTAAAGCCCTCGGGGGGGTTGCTTTTTTAATATATATGTATATGTGTGTGTGTACACATAGATGCACACAGACATATAGATGCACATATATGCGTGTATATGTATTACGGATCCCCATTCAAGGTGGAGCTGGAGGGCTCGGGGTTCCTGAGATGCTAATGGGGAACGCGGGGCTGGGTACCATCCCGCGTAGGAAACCCCGATGCCTCGGCTGTGGCTTTTCTCCACCGAGCATCAAAGGGCAGGGCTGGCCCTTCCCCGCACCGCGGGGCGGCTGCCGAAGCCACCCGGCGTCTGAAAAACTTTCAAATGAGAGCAGGTCAGCCAAAAGTAACACCCCATTGGCAAAGGGGTATAACCTGTTTCTTGTTGGGGGAAAAAAAAAATAATACCCAAACCAAATTAATAAAGTATTGCCGTTCTTCAGTTTCCTTTAGAGATCGGATTTGCTTAATTACAGCGTGGTCTATTTTTCTGAGGTATCCCAGGTGTTCTCAAATACGCGCTTTAATGTCAGGAAACTCCAAGAGATTAAAATCGCATGGATATTTTACCCCTCTTTTGGCCTCCGGGTGTTCGGTTTAATGATGACGCGCAAGTCTTGCATCGTTTGGGGAGGTTTTTTTTCCCCATCAGTAGGTTTCAGGAGCACTATCCAAAGGCGTTAGTGTCTCTGTGCTGGAGACCCGGGGGAAGCTCTCCAGCACTGGAGGAGGAAATAATTTCCCGATGGCCATCAGGAGAAGAGCCCGTATCTTCCACCACGGAGCGGTTTCGCCGCGCAGACGTGGCCGGGGCAGCCGGGGATGCTGCCCTGGCTGGCTGCCTGCTCGAGGGCTCTGCTCAACCTGCTTGCAAACAGCTCTTCTTCAGTTATTTTGATTTTTAACGATATTCGCTCGACAGAGGAGACTCCCGGATGGATCCCTCATTGCGGTCAGTCATCACCTTGTACCTTCGTGCCGTGGGAGGGTTGGGGCTGGGGCTGAGCGCTGGGACCAGCCCGGGGGGCCGTGGTGGGAGAGCCCAGGTGGCAGAGGCCATTGCAGGGAGGTGTTATCATCTCCTTTGTGAACGAAGCTCCGGGGCAAAACAACTTAAAAGCCGACTGGAGGAGCCTGGAGAGGGGCCTCCCTTCGGAAAGCACCCGCAGCAGCCGCCTAGGTTTTCCCTTTCATATTTGTAGCCCCGTCTATAGTCTGGTATTGGGGCAGACTTTGTCTTCGGGGAAGTTGGGGCCTTGTTGGGTGTAAGCAAATAAGTAACATAACTGAAATATTTTGATAATATTCGAGCTCAGGTGCCGTGGGGGCGGCGGCGCTGCCGCCCCAGCGTTCTCCATTTTGGGGTGCGTGCCCCAGGGGAGCTCAGGTGGAGTTTTTTTTTCCCCCCATGGAGCTTGAGGAGGTCCGTGGGGTGGTTATGGGCTGGGGGCTGCTTGGGTGGGGGGGAGGATGCTGCGATGCAGCATCGCAGTGGGGCAGAAGCAGCAGCGCCGGCAGTGTGTGTGGGTGCCACTGGGAGGGACACGGGGGATGCTTTCTTCCAACCTTGGGGTACCGCAGCCTTGGCTGAGGGACATGGGAAGGTGTCTCCACTGAGGACCACACACTGAGAAAGGGTTGGGTCAACTGGGAGACGTGGAGGAGCGGAGGGGGAATGATGTCCAGGGCTGAACCTGGGCTGGGGTTGTTCCTGCTAGAGGAGGGAAGGTGCATCGCTGCCTTCAGCTCCCTAAAAACTTGCAAAAAAGGTTCTCTCTGTCCAGCGAGGGACAGGTTGCAAAGCGATGCTGTGAAATTTTGCAGCAGGGAAGGTGTGGGTTGGGAGAAATGCTTGGAGTGCAGGCAGACCAGCTCTTGCCTAGGGGAAGGTTGGAGATGCCCATCACCGGAGGGTTCGGAGAAAAGGCTGGGCAGAGGTCTGCCAGGGCTGGGAGGAGACCGTAGATGTCCCCCAACGGCACCTATTTGTCTGAAAAATGGTGGTTTAAGTGTCTGGGTTGGGCGGAGGAGCTGTGGCCGGGGCTCCTGGGTTTGGTCTCAAGCATGCTGTGACTCTCCCCTTAATGACCAGGGCTGGCAAAGGGCTGGAAGTATTTTTCTTTCTGAGTATCCCTTAATTAACTGAAAGGGAAGGCTGTCAAGTACCCGATCGGGAGGGGAAAAAGAGCTTCATGAGCCTGTGACCAGCCCAGCATTTCGCCTCTATTTATTCTCCCCAGCCTCTTTGTTTTCCCTTTGAAAAAAAAGGGTGTTTTTCTCTTTCCCTCCATTTAACTGCTATTTATTTGCTGGTAAGTGGAAGGAATTCAGCTGGGATCAGCCCGGCTCCTGCCAGCAACTGGAGTTGAAAAGTTTCCGTGGGGGAGATGTAAGAGCAGAGCAGGGGGGTTGTTTTCCACCCGCCGCCCATCCCTGCGTCACGGCCAGCCAGGTTGGGTGGGTTTAATTCTCCTTTTTTTACTGGGATGTTGACAAGTGGCCGTGGGAGTTGCAGTGGGAGGAGCACGGCCCCCGGGGCCGGAGGGTTTCTTCTCGCCGTTAATGGGAAACAGAAGATGGCTCGGGAGAAATTTGGCAAAGAGGGAAACTTTTCTGTCTCTTCCAGCTTGGAAAAAAGTCTCCTTTCTCACCCCAACCTCCCCGCAGAAGGCGGAGGGTTCCCAAATGCAGTCCAGGCAGGGTTTGCTGGCAGGGGGGGAGAGGAGACAGAAAGCGCCCGGTGATTTCGCAAGGGATGGAGCAGTCTTGGGCCACCAGCCGCGTTTCGGGAGGGGTACCCAACCGGGAGCTGTCCCGTCTTCTCCCCGAGGCATCAAGGGGTTGGGATGCCCCAGGTGCTTCCACCTCGGAGTAACTTGGGGATTTTGGGGGTCCTGCAGCCGTGTATTGGGTATAATATCACTGTGTAGATGGAGATACGATGCCAGCCGCGGGGGTGGGTTTGCACTGGGCACAGGCGCTCGTATAGGCACACGGATGCTGTGCCTGGCCAGGAGATGAACCGCTGACTTTGGCACAGAGGGCCCCCTTGGCCCCTGTTTGCAAACGTGGTGGTGTTGCCTTGGATGGACGAACACGTCTTGCAGAGTGGTCCCTCAGTGCTGGTGGTCTCCAAAGCGAGATAAAGCGGTGGGGTGGATTACTGAAGCTCCACCACCCCCATCCCTCAGCTGCCCTGTCCTCCCAGTTGTCTGTGTGCTGCAAGAACTGGTTCCCAGTACGAGTCTGCCGGTTACAAGAAGCGGCCATGGTGGGGATTTGGAGGAGGTGACGTGGTTTTGGGCTGGGGGAAGAGGAAGGGTGTCACCATTGCCCTGTTGGGATGGGAGGATGGTCGTGGCAGGGCGTGAGTGCTGAGCTGTTCCCAAGCGAGCGCTTCGTGCGCTTGTACAAGTGACTGGAGGAGGTTAATCATAGTCAAAGCCCAGTGAAGTTTGGTCAGGTCATGGCTTTTCCAAAGGCTTAAAATTTCGGACGTGCAGCAGCCGGCGTCTGGGGCCACAGCTGACCCACACTGTCCCACCGGAGTTAATCATTGCCGGCGGCTCCGGGACCCGCCTGGCTCCAGCAATGGGAACCATTTCCCCAAAAACACAGAGTGAGGAGCCAACACATGGGGCCGGGAGGAACCCTTAACCTGCCGGGGTGCATGGGGCTGGGGAGAACCGGGTCTCCTAACCCTGACCCTGACCCAAACCCTAACCCTAACCCTGACCATGACTCTGACCATAACCCTGACCCAAGCGCTAACCATAACCCTGACCATAACCTTGACCCAAACCCTAATACTGGCCCTGACCCAAACACTGACTCTGACCTTGACCCAAACCCTAATCCTGATCCTGACCCTGACCCTGACCCTTTACTCTCCCTTTCATCGAGGTAGATATTGTGTTTATTGCCCTGTTGGAAGCAATGTGGTCATCCAGAGAGGGGCAACTGCAGCAGCCGCTGGCAGCCACTTGGGAGCCCCCCAATCTCCCCGCTCGCCCTGACGGGCCCTGTGCTGCCATCTGCACTTGGGGCTGGATGGGGTGGGAAGGACCTTGTCCACTTCAGTCACCCAGTCCCAACTGGCAGGTCCCTGGGGGCTGCTGGTCCAGCCCTGAGCTGCTACGCTAGATGTGGCCGCTGCATGCCGGGAGCATGTAAATCCCAAATCACTCCAAATTAAGCCCAGGAGTCATGAAACGTGGGGTCTGGCCCCCATCTGTTTGCCTCGCTGGGTGTAGGTTCTCCAAAATGGGGCTGGGGGCTATTGGTGGTTTCTCCACCGTGTTTTCCGCCCCTTGATGCTGCAGAGCAACCAAGTACACACAGGGGCTCCTAGAGTTGCAGGGGGGACATCCGAGGGGCATCACAGCTGGGGAGAAAAGTTATATTAAAGAAAAAAAGAAAAGGAAAGATGGAAAATATCAAAAGGACGATCTCCTGGGTTTGGCACCATGTGTCTGGGAGAGCACCGGGAGCTGCGGGGGCAACCGGACCCCAGGCTGGTGCCTGCAGCACTGCGCTCACTGTTGGTGTTCCTGACACTGGAAAGAGTTTTTTTTATATATATATATATTTTTATATATTAAAAAAAAAACTTTCTTCTCCCTGTGGGTGTGTTTTGAAAAGGGGCTTGGGAACAATGAGGATTAACAAGCAGACAGAGAATTAAATGCAGGGTTTGAGTCTTCAAATGTGTGCACATTTCAGAGCGCGTGTTTGTGCCAAGATAAACTCCGTCAGGAATAAACAACGTTTTACATGAAAGGCTAATTAGAGATTGGCGCTCCGCGGGTGGGAGGAGGGAATTTTCACCAATTAAAATGGAACTTTTCTGTTTTTCATAAAATTGCTGGATTAAAACGCAGCCAGGGGCTGGTGAGGTGTTTGACAGCGCAGTTGAAGGAGAGGATGCTCACTCCTGGGACGTGCTTTTTTTCCCCCCAATACCAAAGAGGGTCTGCCAGTTCATTTGGGCAGGAGCTGCGTGAAGGCAGTGGTTTTGCCCCAGTGGCTGAACCCCAGTGCAGCCCTGGGCTCTCACCCAGGGAATCACAGAATCATCGAATGGTTTGGGTTGGAAGGGACCTTGAAGATCACCTCATTCCAACCCCCCTGCCCTGGGCAGGGACACCTCCCACCAGCCCAGGTTGCTCCAAGCCCCGTCCAACCTGGCCTTGAACACCTCCAGGGATGGGGCAGCCACAGCTTCTCTGGGCAACCTGCGCCAGGGGCTCACCACCCTCACCGGGAAAAATTTCTTCCTAATATTTAATCTAAATCTGCCCTCTTCCAGTCTGAAGCCATTCCCCCTCGTCCTATCACTCCATGCCCTTGGAAAAAGTCCTTCCCCAGCTCTCCTGTAGCCCCTTTAGGTACTGGAAGGCCACTATAAGGTCTCCTTGGAGCCTTCTCCTCTCCAGGCTGAACAACCCCAACTCTCTCAGCCTGTCCTCCCAGCAGAGGTGCTCCAGCCCTCGGAGCATCTTCGTGGCCTTCTCTGGCACTGCTCCAACAGGTCCATGTCCTTCTTCTGTTGGGGGCCCTAAAGCTGGAGGGCAGCACGGCAGGGAGGTCTCACCAGAGTGGAGTAGAGGGGCAAAATCACCTCCCTCAACCTACTGGCCACGCTGCTTTTGGTGCAACATGGGAGATGGGACATGGGCAACCTTGGTCCAGCTTGGAGTCTCCCAACATCAAGAGAGACTGGAGTAAGAAGATCTCCAGCCTCCTTGAGGGTGTAGGTCACACAAAGATGTCTGGATGGGATGTGGTGGATGGGAGCCTGTGTTGAGATGAAGTTGTTGTGACTGTAGCTCCTATTTGTTGGGTAACTTTAGTGTGTGGTAGGTGAATCATCTCTCAAAAATTGTAAGCCAGAAGGCAACGCGGAGAAGAAAAACCTTCCTGGCCTGCCTAGGGGAGTGCTGGTGAGAAAAATCCAGCCCGGGCACATGGGGGGTTTCAGCTGCAGAGCACATGCTGCCTTGTTGCTTTTGGATGGATTTCACAAGAATTTGCATTTCTCGACCGGCTCTGGAGCCTCCGAGGCCGAGCGGGAGCTGGGCTGCGGACGGGGAGAACGTGATGCAGCTCAGACATGAGCTCGAACGCCATTTTGCTCGAACCGGGGTCGAATTTTATGGTTTTGGAATGAAACGATGCTAAATGTGGCTGGGGCTGAGTTTCTCTGAGACGTTCAGCGCACGAACCTCAGGCAAACACTCCGCGCCTGCCGCTTGCCAAGCGAAACCACAGATCTCTACTTAATGTGGCCACAGGGCAGCTAATATTGGGATTTTTCTCTCACATAAGCTGATATCTGTCACTTAGCGGTTACAGGAGGTGGCCTGGGCATCGTCTCTTAAATGTCCCCTGTGTCCTTGAGAGTGAGGGAAGGCAGAGAGGCCCAATGAGGAAAGATGTGGTGCTTTTTTTTAAAGGAAAGCGCATTCCTGGCCTGCTCTGCTCCTTGTGCTCCCGAACCAGTTAAAAACTGACTTTCTAAAAGACTCCTATGGCAGAGACTGCGTGGACGCTTGCTGGGTCTGGTCTCTGAGAAGCTGTTGTGTTATCCGTGGTCGTGGGACCACGCCACGGTGACGGTAGCTGTTACTTCTTCTATAACATTCCCATTTTTCCTTGCTCTCTCCTAATACCACCACGAACGGGACGCTGAAAGGGTCTTTAGTCAGACCTGGCTTTGAATAATTCCTCTCAATAATTCCATTTATTCCAATTTTCAGGCTGTTATGGAATTGTTTTCGAAAGAAGGGAGGGGGGAGAAGTCAGCCAAACCCGATAAAGGGGGGCTTTGTTCTGAAGCTTTAGGGTATGGTACCAAGCGGGGCTTGCTATACAATTAATGAGTTTATCTGGCTTTTAGCTGCACGTGATGCACGGTGGCTGCCACCGCACCGCCCCACCACCACCTCCCATCCAGAGGAGCCTGGCTGCTCCTCAGCTTCGGTTTGCTGCTCCTCAGCTTTCGTTTACTGCTCCTCAGCTTTGCTTTGCTGCTCCTCAGCTGTCGTTTGCTGCTCCTCAGCTTTGGTTTGCTGCTCCTCAGCTTCGGTTGGCTGCTCTTTAGCTTAGTTTCCCTTCCTGCCGTGCATCGCGGTGGCCTACTCAGATGTGACTTTGCGTCTGCCTTTATTTAAGCCTTGACCGACCCTCCCCGGGATGGGCTCGGTCCGCGGGGGGTGTTGAGCACATGGGGCCGAGTCGTTGGGAGCGTTTCAGGCTTTACTTTGAGCGAACGAGGGGATGACGCAAATTGCTTTTTAAGGGCACAAGACAAAACAGCTGCTTCGTTTTCCCTGCAGATGTGCTGCGGCCGGTACACATTAGCTCCGCGGAGCGGGGGGTTACAGCCGTCCGCTTCCCCGTAGCGTCTGCGTGGGCAGGGCCACCAGTTTGCTCCCAGGCCACCCAAAAAGGGAGCCAGGTAGGGTTGGGAAAGGCTTTGAAGATGTGTGATGAGGTTTGTCATGCCAGCAGAGCTTCCCTGTCCCCACAAAGCACGCACCAAGAAATGACTCGTTTCTTGGAGGAGCGGTGCAGACGGGGAGATGGAGGTGAACTACCTCTTGCTGCCCTGTGTCTCCTCTGAGAAATGCCGGGTGACCCTCCGCGGCGCATCCCCGTCCCCTCCAGCGGCCGCCCTGTCCCAGCCGCACGGCGCGAGTGGGAGAAGCCGCGGGAAGCGAGGGAAGACACTTCCTCCAGCGGCGGATCTGAGGTCACCTCCTGGCCCTTGATCCCTCCAGCCCGATGTATTTGGGTCAGCGGGGAAGCACAGCTGAGAGCGATGTCCCTTCCTTCTCTCTCCCTGGAGATTCATTTATAAAGGAACAAATAGGCTCGGCCACAAATACTACGCAGTACAATTTTTTTAATGATGTTTTTTGGAACAATGAGCTAAATACCGGGGGGGTTTGGATCTGCGTCTCGGAGCGCTGATGTTTTCCCCTGTTGTTTCTCACCTTCCTGCTCCCACCTTGCTCTGCTCCGCCGTGCCCAGAAACCTTTTTCTGCTCAGGAAAATACCAGCAAGGAAGGAATTTTTCATCCTTCTGGGATGGCCTTGCTGGAAAGAAAGCTGATCTGGTGTCTGGCATGTGGGACCCACCTGGACCAACCCTGGGGGCCCTGCCCATGGTGCTCACAGCCCTCCCTGGTCCCTCAGCATCACCAGCCCCATTGCAGGTCCTTACCCTGACGTGTCAACCCTCCTCTGCCACAGGGTCCCCAGCAGCATGGTCACCCACTGGCAGGAGGAGGAGGATGACCTGGTGGCTGAGGCATGCCTGGTCCCAGAGCTCCTCCATCATGGGCATAGCTTGATGTTGTTGGGCTGGTGGGCAAATGGGTCACCTCCCTGGTTTTTACTTCTTCTTGAGCCTAGAGTGAGCAGTGCTGGGGAGGACGGCTCAGCTTGGCCGTGCTACCCACATCTCCTACACCACTGCATCGCTGTTCCCCTTGGACATCTTCAACCACTGTGTTCCTCTGTCTATGTTGAAGGCCATCTTGCTTTGGATCTGCCATGGGTCAACAGTTTGGCTGTCTTCGTTAAGTCAAGGTGGGAAGGAGCAATTTGCAGAGCTTTAGCTGGAGCTTTTGCCTGTGGGATGCTCTCCATGGTCAACCTCTCTGCTCCACCAAAGGGCCTCCACCAGCCCCATGCTGGGCTCTTCCCATACCCCAGAGCATCCCCAGGGCCACCAGGAAGGTCCCATCAGCTCTGGAGGAAGCTGGAGCTGCTGGTGGCCTGGGCTTGGATGGCAGCTTGAGCTGCTGCTGTCCCCCAGCCCTCTGCCGTCCCTGCCGGAGCAAGCAGTGAGGAGTGGGGTGCGTGCACCAGCGGGGTCACGGCTCTCCAGCTGCTCCCCAGCCTTCAGGCTGGGCTGCAGGTGGGAGCAGGGTGGCATGGACATGGCTGGTCTCGGCGTAACTCGCAGTGCCAAGCTGGGTCAGCAGAGAGGTGGCTATTGGGGAGGGACAGCATGCGTTGAGCCACCTCTAATATTGCCAGCCCCCAAATCAGAAGTCATCTTCACTCCCGTTCATGAAAGGAGAGTACTTTAAATGCCTTTTTTATTATTGTTATTATTTAAACTAAAAAAGTGGTTTCTGAAGCGTTTCGTGTTCCTATAGGGCATCCCTTGGAGAGGGGGTTTCTTGGCTGTCACCAGCCGGGTCTCCCCCGTGGCACCCAGCTGGGCAGCTCCAAAGCCAGCCCCTTCAGCTGGCGCTCCCCGGAGGTGGTTGGACTCCCCACACCTTGAGACTCCAACAAGCCCTAACCCGACTCCTGTCCAAGTTCTGCGCAGCTCTTGAGCTCCTTCCAGCCCTGTCCTCAGCTGGATTCGGTCCATGGTTTCTTGTAGGAGCTGCTTGATCGCACCGTGCCGCTGATAAGGCTTCGTGCCTCTTGTGGGGGCTTGTCTTTGTGTGTTTCAATATCTCGCCCAGGTTATCAGCCACAGAGGGTTGTGAGGTGTGGCCGGGCTAGGAATTAACCATCTCATCCAAACCCTGTGGAAATCAGAAGGAAAGATTCTCCTTTTTTTTTTCTTTTTTTTTTCCCTGTGCCCTTTAAGTCAAGTCGTAACTTCTCCAGCGTCGGAGGAGCTGCTGAAGGGAAGCCCTGACTCAGGCTGGTTAAGCCCTGTTTGGTTTCCACCAAAGGAGTGGCTGCCTCTGCCCTTCGTGTCCAGGAAAGTCCAGGAGAAACTTCACTACCACGTTACACAGATTCCCCAAAATAAGCCCTTCATCCCCTGGATCCAAGGACTCCGTCTCCATGTCCGGAGCGGCAGGTTTGGCGCTACACTTCACCCAAACCCTGTGGTTTTTTTCCAAACCGGTGGTTTTCTGCCATGGCTTGCCACCAGCCTTGCCCCGACCGAGATGAACGGAGATCACCGCCGTCAACGCTGGGGCTAAACCAGGGGGGGGTAAATTGTGCGACCCGCTCTCCGGGGGCTGTTTCGGTGTGAATCACGCCGGGGCCCAGGCAGATTTCTCCTGCCCCCAGATTTTTTTGCCGAGGTTTCCTTCCAGTGCTGGAGCTCGCCCAGCCCTCCCGGCTTCCCGGGGCTTCGCTGGGAAGCGCTGGGAAGACAAAACCCCGCTCTGGAAGTGAGGCTATTGTTCTTACTAATTTTAACTTGATGTTCTTCCCCAAGCCTATTTTTATTCATTGCTTGTGGTAAGCCCTTTCTCTAAGGTAGAGCAATTTGCCACGGGACTCTTTTTTTTAATGTGCGTGCGTGTGTGTTTACCGATTTTAATTGAGCGATATCTCCTTTTTACAAACCCAAAGCTGGAGGAGCTTTTAAGCGCCCGTTGCTGAGCCTCTCGCCCCGGGTTTGCTTTGATCTCCGCAGGTGAGTGTGCGTTTTTGGGGCCAGAGATTGATACTGCTTATTTGCATGTAAATCTCCGGGTTATTAAGATCAGAATCTGGCCCTTTAAGTTTAATACTTTGCTTTATGCTTTTATTTCCGCGTTTCTTAAAGTAATTTCCAAAAATAACAAACTTCAAACATGACGGGGCCATCTAACGTTTTACTGCCTTGGCTGGAGTAGAAGGAACATTTCTGGAAGTATATTATCCAATTTAACGAGCCTTTCCCATCTTGGCTTTGCTCCCACCCCTCACCCCCTCCTGGAGTTGTTTTGGACGGCGCTTTGGAGCCGCGCCACCTAATCCTATTAGAAGGACTTTCATTACACTGTGCCTTGTGTTTATAACCAAGAAAATCAGTCGGAGAAGGGAGGGGGGGAGGTCTTCTCCCTCTCCCTCACCCTTTTGCGTTTTGCCTGGTGGCGAGAGGAGAGCCCGGCGAGTCCCGCGAGGTTCCCGCGCAGCCTCTGCTTTTCTCTTTATTGCTCCGCTCTGCGTTTATTAAGGAACACTCGGGAGTGAATTGGAACTTATAATTAATTTGGAAGGGTCAGTTCTTCCCAGGCGAGCGAGGGCTTCTTTGTGTGGTCCTTTTTGAAAGGCAGAGGTTGGAGAGGCTGTTATATAGTCGGGATTTGCTTTTTAATAGGGACCCGGCTATTTTCTGAAAATCTCACGGCTCTTGAAGGACGGGTTGTTTTTGTGCGGGGCTGTGCTAAAAGGGTTTGCAAAAGCGCTCGGTTTGGGTGCAAAAAAAAACCAACCCCAAAACCAAAGATCGGAAGNTGGTTTTTTTTTTCCTTACCACATTGCTTTTCTTGAAAACCTGCCTTTCCTCCCCAAAATAGTCACAGAAACCATTAAAGAGAGAAGGTGGAGGGCGGGGAGAAGGTGATGGACTGAAATAATCTGCGAATGATAAAAGTTTCTGAAAAAAGACAGACGGGCGGACAGACAGTGGGTTTCTCCAGAGGTGGGTTGGAAGGAGACATGAGATCGCAGTCGCGCTGGGGCATCGCCCGGCGGGGCCGGGGATGTAATCTAAGCTGGCGCAGCGTGTCTCCCATCAGCTCAGCTGCAATGAGAAATCCCCAGGGAACGGGGGGCGAGGGGGAGGCGAGGCTGTCCTGGCGCAGTGGTGGGCGAGTGCGGGACCTGGAAATGTTGAGCTGGACCTGGAGAGAGGGAACTCTTCCTAGCCAAAGCCAGGGAGCTCTGAGGAGCTCAGGGGGCTTTTGGTCGTGGAGATGTCCCCTATGGAAGCGGCATCGTTACATGCACGGTAAAGGCCGTTAGGAAAAAGCCTTGAGAGCTCAGTGCCTTCCCCAGGACACGTACGAACCCGGTGGAAGGGAATAAAAGGAAGACCTGGCCGTGCCTCCATCACACGGGCAAACGGCAAGATGCTCCAGATGCCAGTCTGCCTCGCAGGGCACTGTGATGCCAGTGGGCAGCGCGAGCAGTAACCATGTTATTTATGAGCTGCGCTGTTAATTAACAGTGTGATGGGGCTGCCTTTCTGCCGAGACCGCCTTCGAAGCTGGAGTCGGTCCCTGGTTGTTCTCCTTCTGGCACCCATTTGATGTCCCACCCTGACTATTGCCTTTCTTCTCTCTCTCCCCCTAGCATGGGTCGGCTCCTTGGCCATGGGCATGATTTTTTTCTGCTCTCCCATCGTCAGCATCTTCACCGACCGCATCGGCTGCAGGACCACGGCAGCCTCGGGAGCTGCCATCGCCTTCATCGGACTCCTCTCCAGCTCCTTCACCAAGTAAGGCTGCAGAGGGGCCCTCCAGCTCCTCGGCGAGCTCCTCTTCCTCACTGTTCCCTGCAACACGTTGCTGCTGCCTTTCGGGGCGGGGGGGACAAAGCAGGTGGTTTCCATCCAGATGGGAGGTCTTCTGGCATCCCCACAGCCCACGTGCTGCCCACGTGCCCACAGCCCGTTTCTCTCCAAATTGAACCCAGTTGCTCTTTCACCCTTGTATAACAAGAGAACGAATTTCACCTGAGCGAGGGACTTTGTTTTATGGGATTGCAGCCCTCGGGTCCTTCATTTGATCTTTAAAACGGGCCACCAGAAGTCGGGGCGCCTCTTGCGGGCAGCTCCAAAGAGACGCTCGTGGACAAAATCCTTCTACTTTGCAACCAATTTTGCATTCGGTACCGAAAGCAAATTAATGCTTGAAATAATATTTGATGGGTTACACCTGGCGAGAGGGAGTTTCGGTGGCGGGCAGGTGGGGAAGGGGAGGCAGAGGGGGTTTGGAGCGGGTTGTGCGGTTCCCGGGGTGGCTCGGGCGTTGGCGGCAGCGCGGGGCGATTGCTGCTCCTGCTTTTCCACGGCCGATCCCGTGCCATGAATTTGTGCTGGCAGGCGCTCGCCGGTGTGCATTGGGATGGCAGGTAGGTGTACCTGATTCGATGCGAGAGTCTTTCCAACCCGAGACATTGGCATCTTTGTGGGAGCAAAAAGGGGTCACCGCTGGGGTCCTTTATGCGGCGCTGGTTAAATGGAGTCTCAAAGGCACCATGGAGACACCCTCCGCGGCATCATTCGCCCCAGTTTTTCTGAATAAAAACATTGCTGCGGGTTGGGTTTCAGTTAAAACCAATATTGTTTTAATTAAAATGCTTCAAGAAGTGGGTTTTGTTAACGCAAATACACTCTAATTTCCCGGAGGGTGACTTGCCGGCGCTGTGCTCCTCCCTGCCCACCCTGCCCGCGCCGGGCAGCGGGACGCCAGCTCCCTTTTACCCCGGTCAGTGAGACCCTCCCGCTCACCCCAGCCCTGGATCCCTGTGGATACGTGCTGCGTGAGGAGTCACCAGCTGGGGGACCCCCACCCCGTCACACTGGGGCAGAGCGGGGACAGGTTCTGAGCCTCCCGGCGAAGCCCCGAGGAGTGGGGCCGATTGCAGCCGGAGCACTTGGGATGCTAAAACCATCTCGGGCAGCGGCGTGGAAGGAACCACCCTCTGCGACTTCCTCCGCAGATGCCACCCCTTTGTATTTCAAAACATAATAGTAATGGGAGAAAGTGCGGTCGGTCCTGAGGGACGGTGCGCCCGAGCTCCTGGCAGCGCAGATCACAGGCGCTTCCCGTCTAATCTCGCTTTCCTTCTAATCAACGGAGCTCGGACTCTTTTGGTTTTTTTCCCCTTCCCTATTGTAAAATGTTCGTGCAAAGCAAAAGAGCTCTTGGGACCACATCGCTGCCAGTGGCTTGTTGTGTTGGGCTAAAAAAAAAAAAAAACAAACAAAAAAAATCAAACAGTACAGGCAGAGAAGAATATTATTTCCAGGAGAGCTCCAGAGCTGAAATCCCCATTTCCTGCGTTCTCGCTCTCGCTTCGCATTCCTTTGGCTGCCTTTTAAGGCAGAAAGGAGCCCCTTTGCAGCCGGAGCGCAGCGAGGGAAGCTGCCTGCGGCACGGCCGAGCCGGAGGAAGAGCAGCGGGGCTGCGGGAGTTGGCAGAGCTCCACCGGGATGGCGAAGGCGCATCCCGAAGTTCGGAGCTAGCGGCTCCTGCTCACCCAGAACAATGGAGGAGAGGGGTTTTTTTTCTTTAATTTTTCGTCCCTCTTGCCAGTTCCCCGCAGCCGCAGCTGGAGGTGACCCAGTGGTCACCCAGAGGTGACCCACCAAGTGCCAACTGGGCTCCATGGACTGGTGCAAAGGGAGCTGCTGTTGGTGAGCTGCTGCTCTCCTGCAAAGGGAGACACAGCCCGATTTTGGTGGGCTCAGGCAGGGCCGGATCAAGGCTAATCAACCCTTTATCTCCTGATTTCTCTACAATGGGTTTGCTTTGTCCAAACAAAATGGATGGGGTCGAGGAAAGGGTTTTCCTCACTTTGCTGCCTTGCACCGGGGCGTCTCCTGCGCTCGTTATCAGCTCGAGCCACCGCAGATCTTATGTGCCCTCAAGAAGAGAGAAATCCCAGTTGTGCTGAGACTTCACCTTCCCTCCAGTTTTGAGGGGGATTTTTTTAGCGTGAGGAATGGGGGATAATGGTCTGTTCAGCAGGGCTGTCTTCATATGCCCCCCCAGTGCCCCTCCAGTGCCTTCCCCTTCTGCACCATGTGGTTCTGTGGTGGGGTTTGAATCCTTTTTCATCTGCCTCTCCTTCCCCTCCACAATTTCTGCCCGGTTTCTCCTGCAGAGAGAAATCCCCCAAACCTCCGCCAGCGGGGCTGAACCAGGGCCGTTCCTGCTGTAAGCTGTGAGAGGCAGCCACTGGAGGGGCACCTCCTTGTCCCAGGAGATGTCATTCTCCATGGAAGACCTCATTAACCAAGGGAGACGATGCCGCCCTTCCCACCGGAGAGCAGCTGGCTGATTCCCAGCCAGCGGGGTGGGAAATCCTGGCTAAGAAGCGAGGCTGAAAGAAGCCCTCGCTCATGCAGGGCTGTCTCAGCGTCAACGGGGAGCAGATGGGAACCGCGGCATTTGTCTCCACTTATCCAACACGTCAGCTTAGCGGCGGTACCAAAGCTGGTGTGACCCAGCCGAGATGGTTGGTCCGTGGGAGACGGGAGACAGCCTGCGCAGCCCAGCTGCTTGCCTGGCTCCTACGGAGGGGGTTTCTGATGTGGCTTCGTTCTGGAGGAGCTGGGAATTGCCTTTCGTGACAGTCATTTGTCTTTGAGCCGTTGGGTCCAGCAGGCACGTTCTGCTTGGCTAGCTATAAAGAGACGAGCGTGTAATGGAAGAAATTATGTGCTTGTAAACGTTTTCGCAGCTTCAAACTGCTACGTTAGATCTGGGCTGCTGTCTTCTCGCTCGCTTCGTGAGCAGCACGTAGTGTTTCAGGAGTTGTTCTCAGTGTTGGAGTAAAGACCCCATTCGTGCGGCATCGCTTGCCCAGTGAGCTGCCCAAACGTTTCCATCGCACCCTCCTCCCATGCGGTGTTTCGTGGCAGACTTTTGCAGCTGAATGCGTGGCGCGGAGACGGAAGAAAGAATCCTTCATCTGGAGAGAAACACAACCGGTTTTTTGCACTGCCTAACTTTAGGCTCCTTTCTCAGCTGCTTCTGTTGGGAAAACCGGGCTGGCAATTGGGAAATGGCTCCTTCCAAAGGTTCTCAGGACTTTCCACTTGTTCTGTAGAGCGGCCACTTCACTCCCTCCTTGAGTGCAGTCACCAATGTAAGGTACAAATGAGATCTATTAACCATCTAATTGAAGCTCCCAGAGGAGTTTAAAGAAGAAGAACTTAATTAACCAGCCTGGAGCTTGGGCAGAAATGCAATGTTCCCTTCCTACGTGCCTAATAACCAGCAGGGTTGGTGCCTTCTGCTTTCAAACACTGGGTGCAGAATGTTTTCAATTAGTGCTTTCAGTGGAAAAAATAAATGGATTTCTAGCTAAAAATAACCCACCGTGCCCACCTTAGACAATCTTGTTTGCTGTAATTTAAAAACCATTCGAGTTAGGTCAACTTCCCAAGGAGGGCAGGTTGGCTGCTGCCTTCTCCTCTCTGCAGAAAGCACTCCCCAGCTAGACTTCATTTTCCCGAAGATTTAACGTGCCAGCTGCGAAATGAGGATAATCCTCGCTTTGGCTAGGGAATAAGCTCCTTGAGGTCAGACCGTCTGTGTAGCACCTGTGGTATGTGAGACCTGGGTCTTGACTCCAGGTTTTGCAGGACCGCCCACGGGGAAGAAGGCTTCCTTACCTCTGCGTAACGTAACCACCTCGCTGTGGTTTTTTTTTCCCACTAGGTCTCTGGAAGTTCGTTATTTCACGTATGGGATCCTCTTCGGCTGCGGCAGCTCCTTTGCCTTCCAGCCCTCGCTGGTCATCCTTGGTCACTACTTCAAGCGCCGCCTTGGCTTGGCCAACGGCATCGTGGCCGGCGGCAGCTGCCTCATCTCCGTGCCGCTCCCCTTCTTCCTGAAGATGGTCGGGAAGGCCATCGGGCTGGCGCATACTTTCCAAGTACTCAGTGCCTTAATGCTCATCCAGATCTTCTTGTCCCTGACCTACCGGCCCATCTTGCCACCTTCTTGTGACTCTCAGCACGATGGGCAGGACAAGCTGGGCAGCCGGAGCATGCGGCAGCAGTGCTGGTCCCAGACGCGCAAGTATTTCAGCTTGAGGGTTTTCCGGAGAAAGACCTATCGGATTTGGGCCTTTGGGATCGCTACTGCTGTCCTGGGATATCTCGTACCTTACATGAACCTGGTGAGAGCCTTGGCTGGGACTGGAAGGGGAGGGAGGTCCCTTTGCCCAGAGTGAAGGGGCTCCTCCATGCAAGCGAGGAGGAGGTGGGAAGGTGGAGATGGGCACTAGGGATAGAGCCACCAAAAGCCTCAAAGCTAAGAAACTGCTGCAGGCATGTCCTGTACACAGGAACAGTGGTGGGAGGAGACAGCTTTTTAATGCTCCTATGTGTCCTCTGTGCCAGGGTGGGCAGAGCCGTTGCTTCCCGTAGCTCCTGAGGACAAGTGTGGTAGCAGGAGAGGATGGAGCTGTTGGGTTTGGGGTGGGCAGAGGTGGTATGCGCAGATCAGTGTGGTGCAGACACGAGGGTCACACAACCACCCCCAAATCCACAAAGCCCTCCGCGGGAAGTCTTGTCCCTTTTGGGGAGATGAGGATTAACTTATTGAGGATTCATGTCCTTGCGTCCCTCCCTCCATCCTAGGTAAAATACGTGGAGAAGCGATTTCAAGAAACCAAAAAGGACTGGATCCTGCCGGTTTGCCTCGGAGCCATGTCAGGGCTGGGGCGCTTGGTTTCAGGCCGCATTGGTGACTGCATTCCCGGGCTGAAGAAGATTTACCTGCAGGTACGTTGTGTCCGACCCTCCCACGCAGCTGCGGGCTAACCGCCGCGGGTCGGGGGATGGCACCTCTACATCAGTATCAACACACTGCCCAGTCGCTGTCAACCACAGATCGCAAATCCTTTACCGGCCATTACCTGACGCTCTCGTCTGTTGTTAGGGAAGGAAATTTAATACAGAAGGGTGCACAGAGAAGTTGCACGCTTGACCCGAGGCCTTGGTGTCTGTTCGGCAGCCAAAGTCGGTGGTCCCGACTCTTCCCAAACTGCTGGACACCCCCTCACCTTCTTGTGTTTTTTGAAAAACAAACTGCTGAAATCTAGCAGCTAATCCAGCAGATAATCCTTCCCAAAGCTTCTTAAAAGGTTATTCTTAAGGGCCTCTCAGAGACGAGCAGAGCATGGATGGTCTTGCTGGGTCCAGAGGAGGGGCTGAGGTCGTTGACCTGTTCAGTGTCATCTTCATGACACTGCCCATCCCCACTCATCCTGCACCCCAGTGACGTGCCCGCTTTTGTCTCCCCAGGTTGTGTCCTTCGTGCTGCTGGGCATCCTGTGCATGATGATCCCCCAGTGCCAAGGGTTCGAGGGCGTCATTGTCATCTGCCTCTTCCTGGGCCTTTGCGACGGCTGCTTCACCACCATCATGGCCCCCATCGCCTTCGAGCTGGTGGGGCCCATGCAGGCGTCCCAGGCCATAGGGTACCTCATGGGGCTGATGGCTGTGCCCATGACCGCGGGTACGCCGATAGCAGGTTGGTAGCACCGCGGTGCCGGACCTGGACCCAGCTGTTGGGAGGGAGCAGATGCTTGTGGCAGCTTTCACCCATGGTGATATTTTGGTGTGAGAACGGATATATGGTTTTGAATTTTCTGGCTTATTGTGTCGCATGGGGGTTGAAATATGGGTGTAGCATCACTTCTTGCTATGTCCTGTAGCATCTCAGGGCCTTTCTCCAGGCTGGTGAAAGGTGACCAGTGGGGGAACAGTGAGAGGAACCCAAGATCACATTAACTGATTTCTGTTTGAAGCTGAGCTAAAAATTGGCAGATAATTCGTTTTCTAGAAGTCCTTTTAGATACCTGGGGACTGATTGCTAATCCGTCAGTTCAGCCCCTGGATTATTGAATCAAAGTTAGAGGTGGAGACACCTGAGCTTCTGTCTTCCCAAGACTTGGGAATGTGTTTAAGCACAGTATGTATGTGTTTAAGCACAGTAATAACCACCACATCCTAAACAGCGAGCACTTTGCCGGAGCTGGCCCTTGAACAGCAGAATGCCTCCATCAGCAATCGCTAAGCTAAAGCTGTGTAAGCACCTCTGATCTTTCTGCTTCTGGCAGCCAAATTCAGTTGAACGCCCGCCTGAAGGAACGTGGGGGTTGCAGACGTCTCGCTGTTCAGGTCCCGCAGCTGTACCCCCCTGCATCGGGGAGGGACCTGGGAGTCCTGGTGGCCAACAGGATGTCCAGGAGCCAGCAATGTGCCCTGGTGGCCAAGAAGGCCAATGGCATCCTGGGGGGCATCAAGCAGAGTGTGGCCAGCAGGGCGAGGGAGGTCATCCTCCCCCTCTGCTCTGCCCTGGGGAGGCCACATCTGGAGCACTGTGTCCAGTTCTGGGCTCCCCGGGTCAAGAAGGACAGGGAACTGCTGGAGAGGGTCCAGCAAAGGGCTACAAAGATGATGATGATGATGAGGGGACTGTAGCATTTCTCTTACGAGGAAAGGCTGAGGGACTTGGGGCTTTTCAGTCTGGAGAAGAGAAGACTGAGGGGGGATCTTATCACTGCTTATCAATCCTTCAAGGGAGGGTGCCAGGGGGATGGGAACAGTCTGTTTTCAGTGGTGCCCAGTGACAGGACAAGAGGGAACGGGCACAAACCTGAGCATAGGAAGTTCCATCTGAACCTGAGGAGGGCCTTCTCTCCTGTGCGGGTGGCAGAGCACTGGCACAGGCTGCCCAGAGAGGTGGGGGAGTCTCCCCCTCTGGAGCCATTCCAAACCCGCCTGGACGCCGTCCTGTGCCACTGCTGGAGGTGCCCCTGCTCTGGCAGGGGGTGGCACTGGGGGAGCTCCAGAGGGCCCTTCCAGCCCTCACCAGTCTGGGGTTCTGTGAGCAAAGTGGGGCTTCCGGATAGAGGCAACCTGCAGAGGAGCAGCCCCTGCCTGCTTTTCCTGTGCCGTCCCAGCCGACAAGGCGCTAGGAAGAGCCACCTGAAACGTTTGGTTGGTTAAGGCTGTCTCAGCTTGCATTTGGGATAATTTGGGATGTGTCTGATTGTGTCCTGTTGTGGTTAAATAGCAAGGATGGCGGAGGCGTTCCTTCTTGGCTTCCTCGCTGCACAATGTTGGCTGCGCACATCCTTTAATCCCGGGCATAAAAACTCCCAAGGAATGCAATGGAAAACAAGACCGTTTTAAAAACCCAAATCTCCCCAAATCCGGTGCTCGAAGCAAGCTGCAGCTCTCACTTGAGGGAGGAGACAAGTCGGTCTCTAGACTGACATGGCTACAACCTCTGTTACGCTTCTCTTTCAGGATACCTCAATGATTATTTTGGGAATTACGACGCGGCCTTTTATTTCGCCGGAGTCCCCCCCATCGTCGGCGGCTTGGTGCTCTCCGTCGTCCCGCTGGTCCATCAGAGGATGCTGAAGAAGCAGCGCCTGGATTCCGGCAAAGACAAGATGCTGGTTTCGGAGGCGGTGGTGAACGGGGAGCTGCTGCCGGGCTGCCCGGCCTCCGAAGCACACATGTAACGCCGCCGCTCACCGACGCGCGCTGTCGCCACCAGCAGCCTCCCCGTAGCCCGAGCACAGGCCCTTTTCTAGACGGACCGTAATTCTCAATGATCGCAGATGCACTACGTTTGTAAAGGAAAAAAAAAAAACAAACAAACAAAAAAACAAAACGACAAAACAAAACCACAAAAAGTTCTTCTAGTTAAAGGCTTTTAACTAGCAGAAACGCTCATTTTCGGGACAGTTTTGATTTCAAAGCCGCCTTTTTTTTTTTTTTTTTTTNTTTTCCCTCTAACCATTTTTCTAAGGAGAACTCTCACCAGGATTCAAACTTGATCGATCTCCCGCTCCTCTCCCCGGTTTTCTATATGTCACAACAGAGGTTTACAGCTAATAAATGCCTTTTTAAAAGCAGGCCACAGATGCAGCTTGTTGAACCTTGCAGCTCTCCGTCCTCCTCCTCCGGCGTCGCTCGGGTGTCACATCCAAGCGAGACAGCCCCGTCCCCGTCCAGCGCCGGAGGCCGTTTTGGAGCCAGCAGATCCCACGGAGGAAACGCTGCTTTAACCCGATGCACAAACCAAATAAATGGTCGTTGAGTCCCGCTTTAATCTTCTCCTCTCCTCCTTTTCCGCTGCTCTCCCGCGCACCCCGGGAGCCGCAGTCGGGATGATGGGGAGCTCAGCCGGCTCCGGTCCTGCCACCCTCGTCAGACGGAGCCCCGCAGGAGCACCCCCTTCCTGCAAATTATGCCTTAAAAACACGGGGACGAGACCAGCAGGTCCCTCGGCCACTTTCTGCCTCCATTTTTTCTCACCCGGTGACTAAGGATTGGGCTTTTGAGGTGCAAAAGAGAGGGGCAGCTCCCAGCTCAGCCCGCGGCGGCCGGCTCTGCAGGGTTAAAACCATGGGCAAGCCGCCGAGACGGGCACTTCGGAGGCGTCAAGGTACGCGGGGTCGGGACGGAGCCCCGTGTGTGTGTGTGTGGGTGTCACAGGTGTACTCTGTGCCCCGAGGCAGCTTCCCCCGCACCCAGGGATGCAGCTGGATCGGGGCCCCCAGGGATGCAGGGATGNTGCCCCGAGGCAGCTTCCCCCGTGCCCAGGGATGCAGGGATGCAGCTGGATCGGGGCCCCCAGGGATGCGGGGATGCAGCTGGCTCGGGGCACCCAGGGATGCGGGGATGCAGCTGGCTCGGGGCACCCAGGGATGCGGGGATGCAGCTGGCTCGGGGCACCCAGGGATGCGGGGATGCAGCTGGCTCGGGGCACCCAGGGATGCGGGGATGCAGCTGGCTCGGGGCACCCAGGGATGCGGGGATGCAGCTGGCTCGGGGCACCCAGGGATGCGGGGATGCAGCTGGCTCGGGGCACCCAGGGATGCGGGGATGCAGCCGGCTCAGGGCACCCAGGGATGCGGGGACGCAGCCGGCTCGGGACACAGGGTGCCACCGCTCTATTTTTTGGGGACTGGTTTTGTATTACGCAGCAATAACGGCGAGTCAGTATTGGCAGGGGAAGCCCGGTGTTTCCGAAGGGTTTGAAAGCGCCGGCAGCGGTTAACGCGTAGCCCGTGCGTTGCTGCGCAGAGGTGGTGCGGGGTCAGTGCCGTCTCCGCGGGGAGAGGCGGAGAGGTCGAGGAGATGGCACAGCCGGTGGGTACCCACCACGCGGAGCGAAGGCGGAGCTCAGCCTCACGTAGAAATTCGTCACCTCCGGATACCGCTAACGAGCAGGGCACAGAGCAAGGGAAGTCCTCCTGCCCCGGTGGGTCCCCGCGTGAACGAGATGCTGGTTGGGACCGGGGTACCTTTTCCTGGGAATAACAACCCAGGAGAGAGCATGAAACAAAGCTGGCATTTATCCTGGCTGCAAAACGATCCTTCACTGGATTTTCATTTTACTCACCTGCCATTAAAAAGAGGGACGTGTGCTGTGGGAGTCACCCCTCGCTCCCACGGGGGTTTGGAACACCGGGACAGACCTTTGCTGTGGAAACTTGGTTTCAGCGGAGACCCCCCTCCTGCGGGCAGCGGCGGGAGCTTTGTACATAGGCTCAGGATCCTGCATGCCCCTCTTGGCCCTGTTTTTAATCCACGTTGGCTCATGCATTGTAAGGTCTTGTTGTCTTGTGGCCCTTCTGTCCCTGTACGAGCTGGAAAATTAACTGGTGTGTTGTGACGTGTCTGTTTATGACTATAAATCAAGATGTCTGTTTGTCTCTTTCTTCGATATGCTTTTCCGTGACCGTTATTACCCTTTACTGCCCGTACTGTATGGTCTGCTACGGCTCTGCTGACCCATGGCTCGGTGTAGGAAGCCACAGGAGGCATCGGAAGGCAGCGCATGCGTACGCCCGTGCATCGGTGGGAGCCGAACCACGGTGCCCTTGCTCCGGCGGCGGTGGGATGTGGCCGGCCTCAGCCTAGGGCAGGGCATGAAAGTGATGCATTCCAGGTGGGAGCATTGGCAGTGGGGCATCGTCAAAGCCGTCTGACCGTGGAAGGAAAGACATATGTTGAGTTGTAACTCCTTTGGTGAGGTTTGGGGCTTTTATTCACATCGGAGTTCAATGAAGTTCTTTAAATCATATTTTTGACCTTAATGCCCCCCGCAGGAGAGCTTATGAGGGATTTAAATTCGAGAAGTAGCTTCTTCAGACCAAGAAGAGGACGAGCAGAGCTGCCTCAAAGCCACGTCTGGCCTGAGCGAGCGGCCGCGCAGCAGAGCCCGCCGGTGACTGCACCAGACTTCGCTGCGGTAAAACCTCTCCGGCTCATAAGGCGATTTATGGTTCAAATCCCCAATTTCTACAGATTTCCACTTGCCTTAAATGCTCCGTCTGCCTGCAAAGGTCTTTGCCCCGGGAGGAGCCTGTGTTGGGTGCAATGGGTGCTTCAAGCTGCAGCGGCATCAGACCAGCTCTGTGTCAGCCGGGAGCCAGCGCTCCTCCCAGGAGGGGCGGTGGTACCCACGTTCATCCCTCCTAAATTTTGGTCTTTGCCCACGGCTCTTATTATCCACCCTCTAGGAGATTTTGAGTGACGAGGTGCATTCATGGGCCACCTTACTTTGGTCGAAAGCGTCCACCCCTCATCCTATCCCAGACCGATGCCTGGTACCAACCTCCCAAAACCACTCTCGGCATTTTCTTCTGGTCGAGGTCCTGCCCATGGTCAAGAGGAGGGCAAATTCTGCAGCGGGGACGGTGTGTTTGAGCAACGGCAAGGAAAGGTTCGCCTCGTCTGCAAACACAGCTGGGAACGGGAAGGGCAAAGGTTGGAGTAGTCTGTCAACATAAAGGGGGGTGTTTTGGGGTTTGTCTGTCCGCTGAACGCGGCCGCTGCGCGTCTGGTTTGTCCCTTGAGTGTCGGGCAGCTTGCACGAGTATTTGCAGACTTGTGGCATGTGAGAGGTGGGATTGTGGCGATCTGAGCGTCTACAAACAGGGAGAAATTGCATTGGCCCCCGAAACGTCCTTTTAGCCTGCCGTAGTCTGGTGCTGGGACGCCAAATAGGTCCCTACCTGTTGCAAAAAGCTTCATCCTAAAACCCCTCCTATTTCTTCCCCGCGAGATCCGCTCGTCCTGGCCCAGCACATCCATGGGCCTCTTCTGGGCAGGTGAGGGCTGAACGGGCGGCAGCGCTCGTGGCGAAAACTACCTTTTACTCAGTTTTCTAATTAAAAAAAAAAAAACCCAAACTTCTCCCTCCCCTGCGAGTGCCGGGCTGTGATTCCTTGCTCCGGGAGGGGAAGGGGGAGTCCGTCACTGCGGGCTCGGCTGTTTTTGGGTGCCAGCGAGAGCGCGGGAGCGGGTTGAGTCCCTCGGGGGATGGGATTGGGGTGGAAGGGAGCGGGGAGGGAGCAGCTTCGCTCCGTGCCCCGGGTGTTTGGAGAGCTGCGGGCGCCCGCGTCGCTTTATGTAAGCGTACAGCAAGCGCGGGACGTGTCCCAGCAGCGCCCTGCTCGGGGCTTGGCTGGGGCTGCTTTTCTAA
This sequence comes from Anarhynchus alexandrinus, assembly GCA_008711295.1. Lineage (NCBI taxonomy): Eukaryota > Metazoa > Chordata > Aves > Charadriiformes > Charadriidae > Anarhynchus > Anarhynchus alexandrinus. Next base: position 680,035 of record VUYV01000039.1, read on the forward strand.
ATCTTTAGCTTGAGGGTGTTCAAAACCAAGTTGTTGTCTTTTTTTTTTCTTGGTTTTTTTTTTTTTTTT
>VUYV01000039.1:682021-739589 GCA_008711295.1 Anarhynchus alexandrinus
TGCCCAGGGCAGGGGGGTGGTGGAACGAGATAGTCTTTAAGGTCCCTTCCAACCCAAACCATTCTGTGATTCTGTGATTCTATGAAAGTTTCTTCTCTTTTTTGTAACATACTTCCCAACACTCACCTTGCATCACCTCCAACTGGCAAGGCAAGCGTAGCTCTTAACTGTAGCGTTAGAGGCAAGACTTACTGTCTATTTTACTAAGGAATGAAGCTTTTTTTTGTTGTTTTATTTTTTCTTTTGTACATCTTTAATCGTGGCATGTAAGATGAGTTGTTTACCGGAGCAGGTTTTTGCGTAGCGTTGATGCTCCGCTTCTGGTCGGTGACGGCCGGATTGCCTGAACGCAGTTGGGTTTTTGGCAGCCAAGTGCATTCAATCCAATCATTTTGGGAAAGAACACGACTTCTCGAGGCCTGAACTTTCCCAGCATATCCTGTTTCAGCCATTTGAACCCGTTTAAGCCAGAGACAGGACTTTTCTGGGGAGGCGGAGGGCAATTAGGAAATTACCCTGCTCCCCCTCCCCTGCCCTGAAATCCAGCAGGATGAAGCCAAATATTTGCTTTCGGATGGGTGGATTTTGGAGCCAACTCCACGTAAGAGCACCAGGGTGGAGGCTTGAATTTTGACCGTTTTGGGTAATTCATGAGACGGCTTGTTTCTGAAGCAGGACCTCCACGCCTGCTGCCATCACCCCCCGGTTGGTGGGTCCCGATGCCGTGCCTTTCTCCAGCCCCGCTGCTGTCGGGGGCTGTCACGGTCGGCATTAGCTCTATCGCGACGGAAAAAATCCTTCCCACAGGTTTTCGGGGCGGGATGCATTGCTTTGCCCTGCTGATGTGCTCGTAACGCTCACCCTCACCATGTCTGTACCCACTAGAACGACTCGGTAAAAGGCTGCAAGCACCGTCGGTAGCTTTGCAACCCCTTTTTTTTTTCACTGTGCTCCTGGTTCTGGCTCAGCAGGAGCCGCGTGTGGCTCCAGACCGGGTCCTGCGAGGTGCCCGGGGCTGCTGGGCACCCTGGGCAGACCAGCAGAGCCAACGGCTCGACAGCAGCCGCTCAATTCAATGCAGAAGTCAGACCCTGAAAGTGTAAAATTATTCCTTTTTTTTTTTAATTCTGGACATCTGCTCTTTGTAAGTGATTTATATTCCCTTCAAAAAATTTGTATCTGGAAGTAAAGTATTTGAACGTGTGTCTTAAAAGTATGACTATCCTTTCAAAATGTGAATTTCTGGTTGTTGGTATACAAAAGAAAACCCCAAACCTGTCCCATATTAGCCCATTTTTTGTAATTAATGTTTTATGAATGTCGTTTAAAAAAAAAATGTGTAGAATAAAACCAGTTTAAAAAGAAAAGGGGGTTCGTGCCTGTGTCTCGCCGGGTTTTCTCTCCCCATAGCTGGTTGTGGGCACTGGTCCCCCCAGCAGCTTTCCCGGCTGCTGCCGACCCTCCACCCGGCGCCTGCCCGGGATGGCAAAAGAAAAGGGGCCGGAGAGGTGGCAGTTTAACAGGGGAATTATTTCTATCGAGTCTTTCGTACAGCTCAAGGAAAGGCTGTGCTGAGGTCCCACTACCCGGCGGGGGAGAAGAGGTTCCTGATGCGCCGCAGAGGGGTGAAAGCTGGAGGTGGTGTCGGCGGGTGGAGGATGGTCCTTGTCCCACCCGAAGCATCGAAAACTAAAAATAATAAAGAAAGAAATCCCCGAGAGCATCTCGGTGCCCCAAAGGGGTGTCAGTGCTCGGGGTGAGCCCCCAGCGACCCACAGAGGTTTCCCCTCCATCCCCCCCGGGCAGCTTTTATCTTCGGGGGGGGCTGTGGCTCCACAGGGGGGCTCTCACACAGGGACAGCACCAGGGTGGGGGGGTTAATTATTATTATTAGTAGTAGTTCTTCCTTTTGGCAGCGGTTCAGGGGCACGGTGAGGCCTCCTGGGTGTTAGCACCGGTCACGGGAGAGCTAATCTTTTTTGTCAATAAGAGCAGTTATGGGAGGGTTGAGGGCGGGAAATACCGGGGATGATTATTCATAAGTGAGGTTGCTGTGGCTGTGAAACACAGCAAACAAGGCTTTTATCAAGGACTTTATATTAATGATTTGTTTACGCTAGGTGCTTTAATTGACATTAGATGAAAGCTGACATATGCATTCATTTTATATAGCGCAGGCTTTCTTTTTAATGCGCATCGCACTCCTTTTTCAAGTCGGGGATATTTACTGCAAACAGTATTTAAAAAAAAAAAATGCACCAGGAGGTAAGAGATGGTAAATAAAGATTCAAAGGGAATGAGACGTCGGCGAGGAGCTCCTCGGGAGGACTTCGTGCGGTGCATGCAGGGACAGAGGAGAGGGAATGCCTCATCCATTCCTGGGAGCGGAAAGCACCGAGCGAACACGCGGAGCCGCACGGTGCTTCGTTTACAGCGAGGGGAAAAAGCAATGCCAGCCCAATATCGCGACAATATTCTTGGGATGGCTGCAAATTCTTTTTTTTGGGGGGGGTGTGTCTTGGGGTGTGTGATAAAAGCAGGTTGCACACCCATGGGGACACCCAGAGAGGCAACGGAGGAGGGGGGGACCCCCTGCCCGGCTGCTCCCAGAGCCCCCCCAGGAGCATCAGCTCAACACAGCCCATCTCCACAAGCTCCTTAGAAATAAATAAATAAATAAATATTTACATACATATATATATATCTCCATAGGTGTGTTTGTGCATGTGCCCACTGGGAATCCCCACTCAGCCTCACTGCTGGCTGAGCCCGGGGCACGGAGCCACAGCACCGCCTTCCCCCCATACACGCTTCCGGATCTGGCCCTACTCCATGGAAAGTTGAAGAAGTGGGGGAAAAAAAGGGATTTTGCATCAAAGCAAACCCCTGAGTTTTTCAATAAAAAGGCACCAAACTAGAAAAGACCAAATCAAACATCAACGGCAGCAAAGGGGTGTTTTCATTGCTGTAACACAACTGTTAAGTGTCTCTATGTCTATTCATACATTAAAAATGAAATATCATGGATGAAAATGAGCTGATTGTATATAACAGTTTGCATTTGTTCTTAAAACACTCAAAATTTACATGTATATGTTAAATATGAACCGCACGTCAAGAGTTTTATTTTAGTTTAATAGTTATAAATTACATATATGTTTTAGGTATAGATACGGACGGCATATGCGATATCTATAGTTACATTTAGTTGGGTTTTTTTAAATTTATACATATATATAGACACATATAGATATATATTTATGTGGAGCATGTACCCGCTGCCATTGGGTGAGGCTGACACCGGCCAGTGGCCACTGGGCATTTGGAGGCCGCGGGCGCGTGCTGTGCCCAGCCGCTCCTCTCCCCGCGGGCTCCGGGCTGGGCTTGTGTTCTTTCATTGTCTTCTTCTGCCATCTGTTTTCTTTTTACAGGACTTTAATATTCTAATCCTTCCCCCCTAAAAAAAAGCACCGAAGGAAAAATATCCCGTCTGCGAGTGCCTTTGAAGGATGCGCCGACGAGCGGCGGGAGCTTGTTTTTCATCATCTCTGCCTCGAAATGCAAATCCGCTGTAGCTTTGCCGTCGTTATTTCGAGCGCTAATTTGGAAAAGGCGCCTTCCCGGGGCTGTTCGGCTGCGCCCGCGCTCGGCAGGGCTGTCGCTCAGGAGGGCAGCGAGACGGGGCGTCGCGGGACCCCCAGCGCAGAGAGCGGGGTGCCCGTGCCCCGGTGCCGGGATGTGACACCGAAGGGGAAAGGAGAAGACACTGCGGCGGGGAGGGGGGCGGATAAGCGCTGGGGTGAGCTCAGGATGTGCTCCTTTTCCTTCGGGTTGGGTTTTAAGGGCTTTTTAAAATGCAATATGGGAAACTGCTTAATACTGGAGGCAGGGCAAAGCAAGGGAGGGAAATAAATATATATATGCTTGGGAAATAAATATATATATATGCTTAGGAAATAAATATATATATGCTTAGGAAATAAATATATATTTGCTAAGGCAAGCACAGCACGGGGTGGGGGTTGAAAAGCAGAGCAAGAAGGGGTGTGTGGCTGGGAGGGTGCCGGTGGCGGAGAGCGACCACCACCGAAGCCAATGCTGAGCCACGCAGCATCCCCGCGGCGGGAGGCAGCCCGAGCCCACCCCGCCGGTGCGGGAACAGAGGAACACGTTGGGCTGTGAGAAGCACTGATTGCTTTTGGACCCGTTCTCGGGCGCACGCTTTATCCTGGCGGAGGCTTCGGGGTGTGCTTTTTTTATCTTTTTATTTATTTATTTATTTATTTATTTGGCACAAGAGCGGCACTAAACAAGTCTCTCCCAATCCCCCGCAGCCCTCCTCCATCCCACACTGGAAACACGAGCAGCGTTCGGGGGCTTTTTCGGCGGGGTTGTGTAAACAGCGGGGCCGTGGGGTGGGGTGCGAGCGGGGCCCGTGGGTGTCCCCCCCCCTCACCGCCTGCGCAGGCTCCAGCTATTGTTCTGGCACGCACCTTTTCCGCCCAGGATCGGGATTTTATGGTTATAAATCTGTTGTCGTCTCATCTGGGGCATTGTTCAGGCTGAGACAGCCCCGGCGTACGTGGACAACATCGCATCGCCCCCCCGCAGCACCTTCCCCACCCCCGCCAAGGGCTCCGGAGCGCCGTCCCCAGGTCCCTTCTTCTGGACCTGCTCTGTGTCCTCGCAGGCAGACCCCGAGGATCCCGTGGGTTTGCTCCCACCCATATTCTTCTTGCACCTGTGTTGATGTTTTTACCAGTCCCACTCAGCCGAGCACAGTTCAAAAGTCTTTTTTTTTTACCCTTCCTTAGTTTTCCTTCAGTTTAATTCACCTCCCGATTCCCTTCCCCTCCTCTGTCCTTCATCCCTTTCCATCATTTCCCGGCCCCTTCTTTCCCTCCTGGCCATGCCACACGTAGGGGGAAGACGGACGAGCAGCACTGCCGGACACCAGCCGACAGCAATCACCTTCCAGGGCATTTCCCAACCTCCCCCCTTCCACAAGCAGATCAGTTTATTTAACTCCATCTTTCCAAATTAAAGCAAGATCATCCCAACGGTGCCAGCAGCAAAGGCCGAGTCATTTCCAAGTTTATTTAGGATTTATTTAGAAGCCAGCAGCACCTACAGAGATTAAACTATTTCTTCCGCTGCGGATTTTCCTGCCTTTCACCCACCTGGGGCGAGCGATGCTCACGGTTGGCACACAGTGGTCCCACCTCTGTTGATATCTCGGCACGGATCCCTGCTCTGGGGTCAGGAGATGAACCCTGTGGGCTCCTGAAACAGCTTCGTTTCAAGAGCTTTCGCACCCGTAATGCCCTCCAGCATCAGCAAAACCCCCAGGCAGCCCGCGGGCACCCTCTGGCTCTGCAGACACAGGGCAAATCGTGGGGTTTCGGTGTGGGGTGGTGTCGTTGGGGGTGTTTCACTGCGATGAAGGAAGACCAGAGCGGGTATCAAAGCCAAGAAACCAAGGCAGGCACTTTTTGCTTCATGGCATTCCCTACAGGACCCATCGCAACCAGCAGAGCCGCTGCTCCAGAGCAAAGAAACCACCGGCCTCAAGCTTTCAGCCCGGAGAAATCGCATGCTGCAAATCCAGCCTGAGAAATCAAACCAGTGCAAAAAAATAAAATTAAAGTAAAATAAAATAAAATAAAATAATCTCTGCTGGCAAGGAGGAGCCCATCCGCTCCCCTCCTGGCGCTACTCGAGGCATCGCTCTGCCGGAGCTGCGGGGAACCTGCCGCGGTCCCCGTCTCCAGCTCCGCTGATGCTGTCACAAGGATGCTGCCTCGAAAGCTTTTTCCTTGAAAAGCCAGGCCGCTGATGACGGAGGGTGCCGAAACTCAGGAAACCCTCAGCAAATGTGAGTTGACTCCTATTTTATGAAGTAATCATTGTTGAGGGGACTTGACGTCTGGATTTTCACATGCTCGGCTTAACAGGGGATTTATTCAGGGCAACAGTTGGAGCATGCAGCATCAGCATCTCATTAGCGTCAGAGACAATACCCCTCCAGTTTAAGACCAAAAAGTGGGTTTCGTTTTCCCTATATAAGGGTTTAGGGAGCCCCAACAGAGCTGTGTTTAGATTCATTATATTAAAAGCCTTGAAACAGGTTCGATCCCACTTAAAAACAGCTGGGAAGAGCGAGCGAGCAGCCGACGGCCTTTGCTTTTCTCCCTGCCTCTCTGTTCCCAAACACTCCATCCCACCCAGGAGGGGTCAGAAGAGCCCTTTGGGAGACGAGGAGCCCCCCCCAGCGCACGGTTATTCCCGCACCCCCATGGCTCTGGGGTGGAGAGGTTCGCCAAACACAGCCTCTCTCCTCCCACCCAGCGGCAGGACCAGCAAAGCAGCCACACGCGTTCCCCTGCGACGGTCCGGATCCGCCAGGGAAATATACCCCGGAGGGAGGAGTAGGAACATGTAAAAGGTTACAGGGTTTAAGCACGGAGAGGGAGGAACGAGGTTATATAAAGTTTTACAGGCCAGTACAAAGACTTCGAACTTATTAAAGAAAACAAACATAGGGATGAAGTCAGCCACACACGTGCTCCAAGGTTGGTTTGGACTCTTCTAGGAATTTGGGGGTTGATCGAGAGTTTTTAAGGAAGAAATAAATGCAGAGCGACCCAAACCGAAGGAGTTCCGACGGGGAGATGCGGGGCTGGAGTCGGCGACCCGGCGAAGAGCCTCTGGTGCGGGAAGTGTGGGATCCCCTTCGCAAATTAAGCCACCGAAATAAAAGTTAACGCCTATGTTAAAGACTCGATTTCAGACTGAACTGTCCGCTTGCAGAGCAAGACAGACCACCGAGCTCCAGACAAAGCATGTGGGAATAGGGGGGAAAAAACCACCCTTAGCCAAGAGCTCTCCCCGTGGAGAGTGAAGCTGGAGCAAAATTAACTCAACGCATCGCTGGAGAAGCCCACGACTCCGCTCCTTACTGAACAAGAGCATCGCTCGCCGCGCTGTCAGACCTCAGCCCAGCTGTGACACTGCTGCCCACCGCCATGGCACCCAGAGCACCGGGCGTTGCGTGTTTTCAGGCCACGCGTCACCTTCCTACCCCTTCTTTTGTCCCGATGCCATCACGCCCCTCTCGGGGAGCGGCTCCCGCTTCCTACTCGAGGGACGGAGCTGAGGTGAGGGAAGCGCTGATAATAAAGAGAGCTTCCCACGCCCTAAAAAATTTCCTTCCCACTCAAGTAAGCATTCGCACGTACATCAGCTACTAATTTTAGGACGAAGCTTTTAGCCACATGTGAGAGCTTCTCCTGAAAGCCGCTGAACGCTGCAAAGTGTATTTCAAGGGAGACTCAGCCCTGACGGCCCCGACCACCGGGCCCTGGTCCTGACGAGCACCCGCAAAAATCACAGCTACTACTTGAAAGACAACTTGCAGACACCACTCCGGTATCCCACATTATCCACTGACAGATTTACAGAAGTCTGGGACACGGCGAGATTTATTGCTTCAGTTTTATGTACTAAAGGAGCCATAAATTCTTCCGAGAAGATAACTTTATACCATTCCGGTTCTCTCCTTTCTGCCCAGCCTCAAGGGAAAAGGTGTCCGGAGGAAATACATTCCTACCACATCCACCATCATTTACTCCAGCGCGTTCCCACCGCCAGAAGAATAAACCCAAGGAGTGATGCTCAAGCACAAAATGAACACTTCATGCATTTTATTGAGTCTATTGAAATTTGCATTATGACATCTTACATAGGGAACAAACTCCTCCTAATTGTTAGCTATCGAATCGGGTCAAACCGTAGTCCGATGACCTCAGAGTACCGTTTTGTATTAAACAAGTCCAGTATAAACAGATGTAAAGCACTGTACAAAAAAAAAAAAAAAAAAGGCAAAAAAAGGCAAAAAAGAACCCTGTTACATTCTCAGCTGAATTCAGGGCTTCCCAACCAAGAGCCTTACCAGCAGACAGTGAAACTCCGGAAGGGGTCTCAGGTGTTTTAGCTTAAGGGAACAAAACCAGATAAAACAATCAAAAATGAATCCAATGGTATGTTTCCCCATAAGAAAAAGAAGAAAAAAAAGAGAGACCTCATACCAAAAAGAGGTTGGGAAGCCCTGGTATAACAGATGCAAACTCCTTTTCTTTATTAACACAACATGGCTTTTAGTTACTTCGGGTAAGTCACCATTGATTCCCTCTCTTCACCCTCCTTCTTCCCTCCCTAGTCAAGGAGAAACAAACAAAAAGGCCTAGTGTATGTAAAGGTTGGAAATATTTCTGAATTTCTTCTAAATTCCCTTGCCGTGGCTGCAAGCCAGCCCTCCTCCAAAGCACCTCCTCCTGGGAGAAGGCAGAGGAGCAGGCGGACATTGCCACCAGCTCCACGCTTGCCTCCGGGCCCCTGCTCAAGCAACGCCAGCCCCCGCGGTAGGAGCAAGGACGAGAAAACCGAGACATCAGACAGTTCCACGAAGGTCCCCATTTCTGAAAAGGCTCCCAAACTAAAGCCAAGGCTGCGGGTGAGCCGAGGGGACGAAGCTTTGTGGTGCAGTGTGATGGTGAAGATCACGCTGGGAGACTCAGAAAACCCCTCATCGCACTGTCACAAGCCAGAGAGCGACGGACAGCCCGAACTGCAGTTCTTTTCTCATCTCAGATCCTCATTATTATGAGACCACTGGGAAACCTCCTCTTTGTGTAGGCAACCGTTTCAAGACAAACATGGCCTGCAGATACACCAGGGAAAGAGTCCTTTGGACTCTCCACATTTGCATAATCCATACAAGTGACAGGAAACGGGAATGACAGTCATTATGGTCCATTGTGCCAACTTTGGTGGGAAATCCCTTCGTTTGCAAGTTGACACAATGGACAATTACGGCTCCTTCAAAACTGGTCCGGTATCATGTCAGTGCAGCTGCTGTGCCTGCACATCAATACTTCCTACAAAGCCTCTTTAAACTTTTAATGAGTAATTTCTATGCATGCAGTACCTACACTAATCAAATCATCTTTAAAACAAGTCAATTAACTGCCTACAAGCTCTTTGCAAAAAACCCAACTTGTTCGAAGAAATAAAATAGCGCACGTGAAAGGGAAATCTAACAAACCCCAGGAATAACTTTTCACAGCCTTTTACCGGATAAAGCCCCAATTAAAAAAAAAAAAAAAAGGAAGTCAGCACCAGCAACTCCATATGGGTTCACAATCTGAGTTAAACTATCAAACACACTCTTAAACACAAAATACTGTGTGTTCTTCTAGGTTTTGGCCTCGTGACTGCTTTAATTGCTGTGTATGGAGGTGCTGCGGGTACCGGTCTGTCCTGTCGGAAAGGAATTAAGCTTACACAGATATTCCCAGCAGGAGCTCGGGGGTTTGCAGTTTGAAAAACCCACCACGGTAACTACCGAGGCCGGCAGTAACGGGGAACCGCCTTCAAAAATAAAATAAAGCACCAGTCTTCAACGCAAAAGCACCCATGGCTGCTGCAAGGGAGAGGGGGTTATCCCAGCTTTGGAGGCGGAGAGGCTCCCACACGGTGGCACTGTGAGCCAGGCAAGAGGGCTGTCCCTGCCTCTTCAGAGCCACCAGCTCCCTACAATCCACCAGCTCCCTACAATCCCTTTGAAAAGGGATAAATTAGTCATTTTAACCCGTCCGGTGGCTCCACATGTGAGTTAAGTGGCTGTGTCCCTCCTGTAATACCAACAAAGCCTGAACTGAGGGAAGTGATAAGCACAAAATACCAAAATAATCCATAAACTGTATGTTAGGCTAATTGTGAACCTTGTTAAGAGTGTCTTTCATATTTTGTTAGCAACCGAAGGGTTAATGTTGGCTTTCCCTAACTCCAATCTAACTTTAAAAGAACAGAAATTGAATTACCCGAGAGGCTGACAGATACATAAAGAGGTCTTTGCTGTATCAGCAATTTCACTTCTGCCACCTCCTCCAGACATCAGGCAACGCACCCCCAGCGCCTTCAGCAAGCTCAGCGGTGGAAGCGGCGTACAAAACATCGAGAACATTCAAGGTCTCCTGATCTGAGGTTAAATTCTCTGTTCTTGGTACCATTCGGGAAACCTCCAACATTTTATTAGTTGCTATTGTTACAGAAAGATAAAATGTTAAGGCATGCCACTGTTAAGCTATAATAAAACTGTAAAGTTGATTCTACCAATGTGAACAGTTACTGGAAACTCAGAACATTGAAAAAAAAAGCTATGTTGAGTGACACCTATCACAGCCGTGCTTCACAGCCATTAGCACTAGTGGGCTCCTTTCTTTCTGGTCACCAGCTTTAGTCCTCAGAGATGGACAGCAGACTTTCAAAATTTAACATGGTATTCACGTAGAGAGGGGTTTTTTTCCTCCTAATTCTATGCTCCAGTAAGCCAGTAAAGCTACTGGAAACTGCAACTGATAGCATGTGTCTGCAACGGGAATGCTACTGGCAGAAAGTCAAAAGTGTTATTTTGTTGAGGAAATTTTGGCATAGCAAGTCCAGCACCTGAAATTAATACCTAACTTCCAATTTTACAGCGATGCATGTCAGAGGGAACAATTCAAAAATATGAGCTTATTTATTCTTCTGTTCAAAAAGAATACGTGTATCCCCTCTGCCACGATGGTGCATCCCACCAGGAGGAAAGCGAGCTCAACAGCCAGTCAGGGTTTCCCACTGAGCCAAACACCACGAAATGCACACGCAGAAAAAAAAATAATCAGAATTTTGGGACATTGTGGAATCCTTAACTAGCTGATGAGATGCTAAAATGGCTTAGAGCAGAGACTATAGTTTATGCAACCACCACTATAAAACACCAGAAATGTGTTTTAATTAGGAAAAAGAGATAGGCCAGCTTTGGTTTTGTCATCTGAGGAACAAGTAACATTTCCCACATAGCCAGCAAGAGCAGTTCATATCCCTTCGTAACTACTGCCCTGGAGTTGAAATAAATATTGCCTTCCCTGGTGCACACGTAAGCCAGAAAAAATAAATCATTAGAGAATAAAACAAAGAACGGGTCATTGAGGGGGAAAGTTGTTTTCCCCTGACACTGATGAGAGCTGAGGTACATTCTCCAATTCTCCATTTCAATATGCACATACATAAAGTAAATTCAATTCATTTTAATCTGTCCAATAGCAGTATAAAGACTTATTCTTAGAATCAGCTACACATTTAAGTGTACCCCCATAATCAATTCTATTTTTCAAATTTAACCTAACACTCTAATAATCTGTTTTCCATTTAATACTTAATGTATTTTGGTGTGGCACCTGAGTCACAGGCTACCAACGCTGGATGTATCAGCATGCTCACTCAATGGATGCAGAAGTTACTAATACAGTTGAAGCTGGTGGGGAAGGAAAAAAAAACAACCACCTGTCAATACTTGTCTGCTGAATAGTTCCACAGAGTTGCCTCAAAAACAGAAAGTAAAAGTTGATAGAAAAATCTGGCATAAACCTCACTGAATGAACTGGTACATACCGGTTTGTACTATTACGTATCAGTAACCACACCAAGAAATAACCAGCCATTAGAACAGTTTCTAATTTTCATCGCCTTTTTTGGTGGCATCACTGAGCCAAAACACTGCAATTATAACATTTAATTTCCATTTTTTTTTAATGCAATTAAGATGTCTAATTCAACTGTTTTTATATTACAGTAGCTGTTCACATAAATAGTACAGATATGCACTGCTCTTGACAGGTACACAGATACAAAAGCAGCTCTCGGATTTAGTTTGCTCTCTGTGTGGTGGGTTTTGTATGAAAAGCATCCTTGATTTCTAAGCATGGTACAATTTTAATTCTTAATGCGTTAGTACAACAGTGCATTGGAAAAGTACTGAGCTTCTACAAAAAAGCTTTACAATTTTAAAACAGATTTTTTTTTTATTTAAACAAGCATAGGCAATTCTTATATTTCCACAACAAGATAAATATCCCAATTAAGCTAACAGCTCATCCTACAGCGTGCCATAGTGATGGGGAAAGGGCTAACATTAGTGTTATTTACACAGACATGTCCAATATTAACCCAGTATGAAAATTAAAAGTATGTTCAAGTGTGCAATTAAATTCATTATTTTTTTTTCAGATAGTTGGATTTCTTGCAAAAATTCCTCTATGACTCATGTGCATTTAGCTGGGATGACTTCTCAAAGAACTCCTCATAAGCACAATCTTGAGGACAAAATGCTTATTGGACTGGGATGGCAGGGACTGGGTGGGGGAAAAGAACTTAATACTCTTCACAAAGCAAAAAAATATTTTGAAGTGGGTAGATGTCTTTGGACAAGAGAAATTTAACACCCAAACTGACTAGATCTTGAAAACCCTAATTAAAGAAATTCTCCAATTTTAAAAGCTTGAATTCAGAGAAAATGCTTTCATGAGGGAAGATTCACTCCAAGTCATTACTATACATTGAGGTACCACTCAAAAAGTGGCCATAAAGGAAGTGACTTCTTTGCCCATCACTATCACACTAGCTGCTCGGCCATAAATTCAGATCTCATTTAGACAACACTCTCTCTGTTACCAGAAGCTAAGACGGCTCTGCGACAAATGGGACAAGTGGAATTTTCTGATAACCAGCGATCAATGCAGTGGACATGATACTCGTGCGAACAAGGCAATTTACGGAGCTTGTTGCCTTCCGTGTACTCTGTAATACACACACTACAGGTTTTCAGAGCATCGCTCTCACCAAAATTCCTCATCGCTAGGTTGTCAATTTGTTCTTTGGTGAGTCCTCTTGGTTGGTCATCGTCATCTTCATTTAGTAGGAAAAACTGTGCTAGGCTAAGGAATGGTAGAGAACCACTTTCTTCAAATGTGACCGATCCCCTCGTATTCCGACCTTCCCGTCTGGCACCAGATGTTGAACCGCCTTCGTTACCACCTTCATACACCTCCCCTGAGCTAACATCCGTACCTTCGTTGCTTGAAGTACCGCCACCTCCGTTCTGTGGCTCAGAAGCATCCACGTTCTGATTTGGAGTTGGGCCACTAGGATCTGCATCGCTATCACTATACATAAAGTAACTCAGCTCTCCGAAGCCTGTCATTATCTGCCTTAGCATAGTCTGAATAGCAACTGATGTAGTCTCACTCAAGCCTGTGTTTAAGATCCTACGGATAGGAATCCTAATGGTACTGACGTAAGTTCTCACTCCAGCCCGTTCTGAACGTGAAAACGTGCGCCTAAACCCTCCCCGTTCGCTTTCGTAAGTGACTGTGTTGTTAGGTGTCTGGGACCTGGACCGAGTTCTGTTGGCTATGCTGTCTCTTTGCCGATATTCTCCTGGACGAACTCTTCTCACCTGAAGATCAAGTACTATGGTAGGAGGCCTCTGCCCAGGAGTTGCAGACTCACTGGTGCCGTTAGTTTCTGAAGAACCTGCTGCTTGAGGAACAGGTCTTGTTTCTGGGGCTGAAAACAGAACTGCATTTTCACTTGGCATCTCAGTCCCCACTGTATGCTGCCTTAACGTCACATGCTGCCTAGTTCTAGAGCTTCCCTCAGCTTCATTCACTGAGGACTGGTCAAGTGTTTGAGATGATGTATTGTGATGAGACCTGCGAGGAGTCTCACTCACTGGATTAATAGGTGACCTACTTCTATCAGTCCTAGCCCGCGTTCTCCGCTGTTCTGGACTCCTACTTCTCGCTCTCCTCTGCCCTCTAGGAGGGGAAGCTTCCTCAGTTGTTAGCTCCTCCGAAGTGCTCCTTTCTGATCCAGGCTGCCTTACAGATGGTGATTCAGACCTTGGAATTTCAGAGTCACTTTGGCTGTTTTCCAAATCCTCCCCACTGGAAGGCTCTACAGATGGCTCATTCTCAGTTTCTGGATTTGTGTTCCCATTATTACGGTTGACATTTATTTCCAAACTGAATCTGAAGTCACCACTATTTGGATTAGTCCGGCTCACTGCTCTCCAAGACTGGTTTCCTCGTTGCCCGCTTCGTGTTGTATTTCCAGTCTGTCGGACTGAATTAAGCCAGTCTATTATAGAATCTCCATTTGAAACATCTTCTGCGGACTCTGCACCTGTGAAAAAGACAGGGAACTACCAAAATTAGAGTACTGAGCTAGTTTTGAGTCATCTTTTCCAAGAACAAAATTGCTTAGTTTAACAAGTGACAACTTAGAAGTGCTTAATCCTATCAACTGCTATCGTGGTTTCACATGTAGCATCACAATTCTGATCTACCAGAGCTCTTTTAAGGGAGCAGGAGTGGACGTTTTTCTAATATGTAGATAGGCTGCAGCCATCACATAACAAACAAGTCATCAAAATAATACATGTTTTTTATCGTAAGTAAACAGAAAGTCACATTTCAGGTGTCATAACATACAAATATTCTGCGTTTTCCTTTTCAAACAATTAAGTGATCTATTGACTGCTAAATCATAGAATCCTTACGGCTGGAAAAGACCTTTAAGATCATCAAGTCCAACCATTACCTAGTTCTACCAGGCCCGCTTCTAAACCATGTCCCTGAGCACCATATCTAGATGGCTTTTAAACACACCCAAGGATGGCGATTCAACCACTTCCCCGGGCAGCCGGTTCCAGTCTTTGATAACCCTTTCAGTGTAGTTTTTCCTAATGTCTAACCTAAACCTCCCCTGGCACAACTTGACGCCATTTCCTCTCGTCCTACCGGTTGTAACTTGTGAGAAGAGACCAATGCCCAACTCACTACACCCTCCTTTCAGGTAGTTGTAGAGAGCGATAAGGTCTCCCCTCAGCCTCCTTTTCTTCAGACTAAACAACCCCAAGTCCCTCAGCTGCTTCTCAAAAGACGTATTCTAACAAGACCCTTCACCAGCTTCGTTGCCCTTCTCTGGACCCTCTCCAGCAGCTCAATGTCCTTCTAATACTGCACCGCCCAAAACTGAACATAGAGAACTAAGTTTGTCCTGACCCTTCACTTTAAGAATGGCTTTATAGCAAATCTCTCTCACTAAAGAATGAACCCCAACAATAAATTCCAAGCGTCCTCCACCAATCTCTATAGAAGGGTGACAACGAAAGCAATATAGCATCTTTGGAAGGGAAGAACGGTGAATTAAAAAGAGGGATTGCCAAAAAGCACCCCAGAAGGGAACAGACAGGAAGGCAATCTTAAATAAATTAAAAAAAAAAAAAAAAGAAACCTAAATGAAACTTTATCTCGATGTAAATAACAGATGCATTATGAGTGAAATCTGTCCCAAACTGACCTCTGCAGCAGATAGCAGACATAATGTTCACTTAGTTTTAAAACAAAGCTCACCTTGCACCTGCCTAGGCTTAACTTGTTCCACTCCTGCACTCAAGTTAAGGTCCGTATGGGGTGCTAAAGTTAAGAGTTTTCACAAATACTGTATATACCTCTATTCTCATCACTGTTTTGCTGTGGCGGACCTTCTTTAACTTGGTGTAGCCTTCTCAGCAACTCTTCTTCAGTAATTTCACCTTAGAAAATAAGCAAAATTTTCCAAAAATATTTCCAAATCATATGTATGGCAAGCATTATCAAAAGCTTCTAAAGAAGGTACAAGCCACTGCTTGTCTTTTTTTCTAATTAAATCCTGCCATAATGAGACTGCCAAACAGGTTGCTAAGGGGAAGTTCAGACACTTCAGCACCATTGTCCCAACTAATTTTTGCTGAAGCTGAAAGATCCAACAATTTCAACCTATTCAAGACAGATGTGCTTTCTGGTTCTGTAACCTCTACAACTTATCAGCAATTTTCATCATCCTATGCCAATTAAATGGCTGTCCAGAGTAAAATATTTAAGACAACACCTTCAAAAGCATGAAAAATGGTTTAAATTAGTTGAACTCATGTTTTAAATTAGAAATGCTTTGAATTAGGTATCATCCTATAAAGAGTCAATTTAAAGGAATAAATCAATTGAAAACTGACAGAAAAAAAGCCCATGCAGAATCTCACACCAGACTGCTTATCCTAGTTACAAACTCTTAACCTCACCAGCACAAAGTTTTCACACAGATGCTTAAGGGAGATTACTTTTCCATCAAAAACGTGTAAGGATACATAACTGGAACTTGGTCAACTCTGTATTTTCCTGCCAAGTTGTGTAAATGCTAGACTTTTGTATCTGATGAATCCACATCATCCTAACTACCCCTCCACTAGTCAGGGAATCGCTCAGATTTGAGTATGCACAAATTAGCAAGAAGCTGCTTCCTACCATGGAACACAACTGCAGCAAACAAACTAAATGGGTGAAACAGTTTCAGGAGAACAGAAAATGACACAAATTGCCTACAAGCAATTCTCGCAAGATGTACATACACAAGCATTACCTACCTGGTGTTCCTAGCAAATTGTTATCTCTCATAAGCCTGTAGTCCTCTTCACTCAGGTTGTTTACAAACTGATAGAAAGCTTCTTCTCGATCTAACCGATCTAGCTGACTCTGACGTTGTGCTTCTGATTGATCAATATTTCCTTTATCACTAGAATCTGAGCTTTCCATCTTGATGAGTGGAAGAGTACCTAAAAAGGAGAAAATAAATCCTTCATCCAGTGTAGTGAAATACAGCACAAAATTTAGGTATGTTTAACCTGTAGTACACCCTTCAATGTTATGCTTAAATTTGGCAAGGGGGGGGGGGGGGGAGTAGTTTGCTAATGAAGCTTCAGTTAAGATAAGCTGCACAACCACAGGGATCACAAATGAAATAATTCTCAAAGCATGAACCTCGTCACAAAAGTACAAACAAAATCTATGCCCATCATTATCAAGTACTCAACAAAGCAGTAAGTACAAACACGTAGATTACTATCAGCCATAACCCTTAGTCCATCTTTACACAGTCAACTATGTGTCCATGACTATCCGTTTTTTAGCGTAAAATATTCCTACTACTGCAACTGCCTCAAAACACAAAGCATACCCTACAGTGCCACCCAACAATGTACTACAAGGCATAAGCAAGCCATCCTTGATCGTGCTCTGTAACGCTAAATGAGCGTGGTCCATCACTTCCTCCTGCCCTGCACTATGGTGAGGAAAGCAGGAGTCAGTCCAACTTATTGCCTGCTATAGGAAACACCCTCTTCAACATCACAGTGAATTTTAACAGAATGAAGGATTCAAATATAGAAGATGGAACATGCCATGTAACACCATTTTTTCAAAAAAAAAAAACCCAACGCAGACTATTAGCTTCCTCAAAAAAGGAAAAGGGTTTGCAAAATCAACTTTGTAGTTTAATGACAAGAGAAGAATTTGCTTGCAAGTTTCAGCATTTACTGAATTACTGATGTTGACGACTAGAATTTCCAGGACAAAACTCCACAGTGTATACCAAGTACAACTTCTGTTATAAAGACCTGTCTTCTATATTGTGTATTTTTTAATATAACCTTCTCCCCATATTGTTTTTCATTTGGATGAGATCTTTGACAATGTCTGTCTCAAAAAAAATTATCGATGAATGTCATGTCTATATTTGATAAATATTATAACAAAATACATGCAAATGCAGGAGACATTCTGGCACTACTTGCGCCATGCAAATATATCAAATGAAGTTAAAGTAATAACTAGTTTCCTTAATCACTATCCTCGTTATTCACAACATAAAGAATTTTCCTGTACAACTGGTAGAATCTAGTTACTCAGAGAGGTGATTAGCAAGCTAATCCTCTGCATGCTAAAAAGCTCTGCAATAACATTCCCCATCAGAAAACATTCCTTTCATTTAAACCATACTTCATGTGACATGAAAATACTGGAAGAATAAAGCTTTTCTGCTTCTCACTGGAAAATTTCCAACACTTAGACATCTGTCTAGTGCAAAAAGCATCTTTTTTTGGTTTGTCAGCACAGCTGTCAAGTCAAGACTGCCCACAGTTTACATTAGTGCTTCTCCACAGAAGAGCAGCACCACATGATCTCCAGGGGTAGTTTATTTCAGCTGCTATTGTGAAAATTAAAGTGCACTGACAACCTCAGTGTGTAAGAGTAGAAAATTCCACAGGATAGGACATCCTATTATTGCAGACTTGCAGATTATAAAATAGCTACTCCAACCCTCTTTGTCTTGAATTCTGACGCAGCAGAACTTGTTTTTAAATTAGTCATATAAAGGCAGAAATGACTTGTTGCCACTCAGTAACACAGCATGCAAGGCTACTGGTATTATTTTGTTCTGTGAAATTCTGCCATTTCACCAAAGAAATTAGTCTTATTTTTCACCTTTTTATCACTAAGCAGCAGCAATCACTAGGGTTATAACCGTTTCAAATGGAAGCCTATCAGCTTTCTCTGCATTGCTAAATCTCTGGTGCAATCTAGACTGCATGGCCTGTCTGAAGACTTGCATGTGATATGCTGTCAAATACACCGATAAACGAACCCATTCACAGTGAAAGTTGCGCAATGGTTTCCGCAGGTAGGTTCAACTCTGACTGGGTTCAGTTATGAAATCTGCATGCCCTTCAAATCTCAGACGCATATTTCTAATGAGAACATAGCTTGCTTGAAATGCAAACAAATTTTTACAAGCTTTCTGTAACAGAATTATGACTCCAAGTAACTCCACTTAAAGACATATTCATTCTAGAAAAGATAAGAGAAACACAAAGACAGCTGCTTTTAAAAGAAACATCTGAATAAAGCCTCAAGTAGAACAAGAGACTTGCATCCAAAATACAACCTTGAAAGATGCATTAGTTCTCTGGGGATACACATCACAACTCTAACCAGCATTCCCTTTTTCGGGACAACAATGAAACAAAGTTGACAATAAGATTAAGAAAATAAGGGAATGTAATAAGATGCTAAGGGACAGAAATAGCATAAAGTTTTGTAAAATATTTTCCCCCAAATGACTGCCACCTTGGCATGTACTGACTTTAAAACACATAAAATGTCTTCATAAAGATGGTAATATTAACATATTCGTAAGCATTAGACTAATTCTACAACAGCTTTTAAAACAGAAAACTGCACTATGCATACGAAGCATGACATTTGTTTACTGCTTACACTTTGAAATTTTCCTTTTAACTGCAAATTCCAATGCTTGGAGGCACCTTAGCTGTATAATGCCTATTTGATTCAAAGACATTTGCCCATTCCATTTCAGAAGATGAAGGGGCACTGTTCTTGGACAGGGAAAGAGGGAGAGTCAAAACAAGTGACGGCAGTGCATAGGGGCGAGGAGGGAGAAATCCCTTCTTTACCAACAGACTGATGATGTACGCTTTGATAGGTGATCCTTTAGGAAATGCTCAGAGTAAGTCAGTCAGTCTTACTTATTTCCAGGTTTGCTCCTCTTTTCTACTCTATCATCTTATATCTTCCCTCCTGAACCATAAAATCAGCTATTGGTCAAGACTGAAAGGATGCCATTGCTAAGAAAAAAGCCTCAGAGGTGGGATCTTGAATTAAGAGTTTAATTTACATTAGGACTACTTCCATTAGTGATAAACTCACTGTATTTTCCTATTGCAAGCTAATGTAACAGATTAAACTAGCCCACTGAACCCCAGTTTCATGCTGTTTAGCTTCAGTGTCCTAGAAATGCTATATATCTATATGGGATGTTTACATTGATGGAAATACAGATAGCAAAGAAATGCATAAATGCATATCAACACATACCTTACTGTTGACAGCAAATGGGACAACACTCTTCATACTAGAGCTCTGATATTATAACCAGTAAATGGAAAATAGGACTTCTACCCCAAGGCTTCTGTTACTTTCTATCTCTTCACTGTCCACTCAGCTCATTGTCCACGTGGCCCATTTTAAGCTTCACCCCTTGCGCCACTGCAGAGCACTACATTACCAGACTGAACTTACTAGAATATTTAGACTACTACTGCCTCAGCATGACTCCACAGGTCCCACCTGGTTGTACAACAGGATTTCCACGGTGGCAGTTACTATGTCACCTCGCTCCTATTTCAGCATGGCAGCGTTGCAGAAATGACGTGAAAACCTGTCCCTCATTTAGGATTCTGCCCTCAGCTTATACACTGGAGAAAATTAAGACTGGCTTAAGGAAGCTGACTACAGTAACACAGGGAAACCTGATGAGGGAAAACGAACAGCTATACTATTAAGTTACAACAAAATAACCAACATTTGATTATCCAATAAGCAGGTGCACTTCAATTCTGCTTCTCATTCTTCCAGTGGTTTAGTTAAACTCAAAGTAAGACTTTGTTCTTACCCAAGTTAACAGATTCAGAATTTCCTTCTTTAGTGTCCTCCCTTGTCAGCACTGAGTTGACAAAGGGTGGGGAAGGTCACATCTGTGAGCAGGAAGTTCAGATCTGTTGCTTATTGCCAACTTCAGCTGAGATATCCAGCAAGGAAAATCTCTTTACAGGAAAATGGAGGGGCGGGGTGGGGGGGAGGAGAATCACCTAAAGGTTACACAGAGCAACAGAATCATAGCTAGAACAAACGATTTTCTCCTTTGGGGAAAAAAAAAAAAGACATGAAGTGAAATATTCTTCAGCAGCTGAATATCCAGACACATTAACTAGACTGAATTCTTAATTGGTGTTCCCATCCTTCCACAAGTCAGCAAAGTATCTTCCCTGCAGTTACGCTCCAACAGTCTCGGAGATTTCAGAGCACAAATGACTAGCTGTCTCTCCACTGCTGCTTTGCAGGAGCAAAACCAGTAAGCCCACAAATGCTATTGTTTGTTACCTTCTTGTATTCAAGAGGAAGTAACATTATGCTCTTTTGGATAGGAACAATTTAAGAGTACTAGATATTCCTTCAATGATGCGAAGTTATCATTCTTAGAGTACAAGACATATTTTACATTTTCCCTTATGCCAAGGTCTGTATAAACTAAATCCAATCAGTCAGAAATTCACTACTGCTTACAAAACAATTTAGTGGGACAGCAAGCAGTGCCAAAATACTTGTGTTGTCCATTTACCCTCAACAATAACACCGTGTGTCTCCATACTGCTCAGCACTTATGGACTAAAAAATTCTTCCCAGAGAAAGTACTAATGGACCATAAGGCACAGTGACAAATCACTCACTCTTCCTCCTTCAAAAATGTGTAATATCTCCTGACATTAGTTATCTGTACTGAATACCAAGATGCTACCTTATCCTGCATTACTAATTTTTTATATTTAAAAAAAATTAGATAAAGCATTAGAAACCTCATTAAACTAGCTAGATAAAACTTAGAAGATCTGACAAACTCAGAAATCACTCATCTGCAGGGTTAAAGGAAAAGCAATACTTTAAAGTTATAATCTTCATTAGATTTATGGGGCAAGTCTCAAATTTTAACAGGAGAAATACACTAAATTAGTTAAACTGCAGAAACAACAGATGCTCACAAGCTAGCTGTGCAACAAAAATTTCCTCTAAACTCCCCCCCCATCTAGGTGTTACTGGTATTTTAACGTTACATGAGAATTTGGAGTGCCTTATATGTTAGAAACGTTTCCTGAATTACCTCACGTCCCAGCAACATAATTAATACCTTTGTATAAACAAAAAAGATGATGGCAGTATGAATAAGTGTTTCATAGATGTGCTCAGCAGAAGGCTAATTTCTCATTTATGATTCATAACCTCATCTTAATTAGGTACTTCAACCGGTAGAGCACCTTGCTTACTTCCAGTGTGCAGAAATTATCAAACCCTTTGACTAAAAGAAGTGACTCAGTAGTGGAAGCCAGAAATGCTTATTTTCTGGTTTGGGTTGTTATGGATTAACTATTTTTTCCTCCCCTGCTTTCACTGAACCTACCTCAAAGACATTTTAGCTCTACAGCAGAAGTACAACACAGCTGTCTGTTCAAAGCGCTTTCCATGAACCCTGACTTCAGCAGCTCTAACATACCATCCCGTCTGGCAGGACCAGCCCCAGCCAGCAGCCTCTCCAATTCCATTTCTCAAATGACACAGGAACAGCAGCTAGAACAGGCAGTTCTGTTACCCTGGGTTCTTTAAGCACAAACAGAACCAACTTCCACGTGTAGTATTCATCTGACCCACCCCCACCTCCCAACTACTGGATTTTCCTAGAAGAACTAAGAGTTGAAAAATAGTTTCCACGCCAGTCAGTATCCAATTTCTCAATACTCTAAACTAGCAGAAAGACATTAACAGGAACTACATTTTCATCTTAAATATTTCATCATTCAAGTCTGCAAGCTCAAAAGCAGAAGCAAAACATGTCAGTGAATCCTATCATTAAAGGAAAAAGATACCATAAAACAGTGAAATAAAACAACTATCTATTTGCATTATACAGGGAGCTGCATTATGTCAAGTTTTTGGGGTTTTTTTTTGCGCAGGTGCACAGGTTTCCTTTTGCAATCACACCAAAGGCTTTGATAGCCTAGGTACAATTCACTCATCTACATCTTAGAAACGGTAACAAGTAACAAACTTTTCTAGTTTTCAAAGCTGCATTATGAAATTTGGATATACCTTTTTTTTTCTGCCATTCTTACTTTCTGTTGACACTCTGATGAACCACAGATCTACACTCCTACTAGATTTCTACTAAACTTACCACAAATTTTAAACACTCAAGAACTCCCTATGTCCTCTGTCTTAAAAAATATGGAACATGTACCACTTTTGAAAAGCTGGAAGAAAATTTTGTCTTCTATGAAGTATTCCCTGTAAACTGCTATAAAATTTAAACGACAGCTTAACAAGGAGTGTTAACCATCAATTCAGCCATTTCACTAACTGTCCTGGTTTGAGGTGAAACGAGGCCAATTTTGTTCAGTAACTTTGCTTCTTAGCTAGGCCTTTTCTTGCTACTGAAATTAACAGCATATTGAGTAGACACTGTTTGCTCTCAGAGTGATAAGACCTATGTTTCTAGTTGATGCTCAGGCACGGTATGCAGAAAGGCTCGTGCTTATACCTATTGCTGTAACACCCAAGAGCCGTGAACTTTGTTACATGCCCCGTTGGAGGGTCGGAAGTGGAAAAGTGTAGAAGGGGTCCCACCTGTGGGAGAAACGGACAGGACAGGGGACCCAAAACTGACCAACAGGGTATTCCATTCCATCTGCCTCATGCTCAGTATAAAAGTTGAGGGATCAAAGGGTCAGCCCTCTTTCTTCAATGGTCGATGTCTGAGGAGGACTCTGTTCGTCTGCCTTTGATCCCGATCCTGAATCCAGATGCTGAATGCAGTTCCTGTCCATCACTGAGTCCAGTCTGAGACTTCCCCAGTGCCAGCCAGTGACGTGATTGTCATACTGGGAGCCTGATACGGTTTTGTATATATTTCATGATTTTCTTTTCATTTTATTATTTCACTAAAGTGGTTTGGTTCCTTCTAAACCCCTAAGTCTCTTTTTCCCTCCTCTGCCCCTCTCTTAGAAGAGGGGTAGGGGGGAGCATCTGTCGGTCCCATCTGGGGTGCACCACATCCCCAGTAGCCAGTTCAGCTTAAATCACGACTACCCCAGTGTGTTTCAAAGCAAAGGCCCTAAAACAAGATGTCATTCTGAACACACACTTTAAACAATAGAAAGCAGATGAATACTTTTGCAGAAAAGTTGCAGAAAATTCCACAGGAAAAAAAAAACCCAAACATTTCAACAGAACCAACTGTTGAGATGAAGAGAAACACTCTTAGATGTACTATCAACTACTGAGAAGTCAGAAAGAAGTGAAGCAATCAGGGTACAGAATCCCAGCAGTCTCCAACAGTCCTACAGTATTCTAAGGCAGAGTAGCCATCTTACTGTAAAAATTCCCAACTCAGAGAGATCTAGTTAAAAAAAGGAAAAAACTCATTAAAGTTTTTCAATGTTATCTTCTGTATGAAGGGGTCGAGCTTAGCAATTCCAGAATACTGAAATACTGAAAGCATGTGGAACGAAGATGAAGCTCTGAAAATAAAATGCAGCAAGAACTGCCAAAATCCAGGGCTCTGCATCATCTGCACTTACTAAAACAACAACTTTGCACATGCAAGTTGAAAATAAAATTAAGATAGTACTGCCTTTTGCCCTCAAATTCAGACAATACCACAGAAGAGAAAGCTTAGCGTATACAAGGTGTAACAAGTTTCCAGCACTGGAGTCTCACGAAATGATGCTCTTCTCCCCCAGAAGTGAGCTTCCTGCTAGGGCAGCAAGCAGAAGGCCCACTCTGAAATTCAAAGGAAGAAGTAAGGCTGCACGCAAGAAACCAGTGTTGGCACTGAAAGATGGCAATATAAACAGGATTGACATTCAAGGAAGTTGTACCAGCAA
This sequence comes from Anarhynchus alexandrinus, assembly GCA_008711295.1. Taxonomy (NCBI): domain Eukaryota; kingdom Metazoa; phylum Chordata; class Aves; order Charadriiformes; family Charadriidae; genus Anarhynchus; species Anarhynchus alexandrinus. The sequence continues at coordinate 706,287 of VUYV01000039.1, forward strand.
AACTACATGATGATCATCACGCAGCGTTTTGATTTCTGACGAAACAGAACTTCTGGTTAGTGAAAGCACTAAGCCAATCATAACTTACTGAATTTCAATTAAAAAAAGAAAAATCCATCTTTTACTACCGAATCTGTGTCCACAAAACTGCTGCTAATACAGCTACTACTGAAAGTAAAAGGCCAATACAACAATGACAATCACTACAACCACAACCCACACAGGAATTCCGATACATAGATTTTTGTTGTTGTTGATGTTTAGTGCCTAACAAGTATAGAAGTGGAAAATATAATTAAGTGAAATTTATCTGAATTTAAATAGATATCTGTAAGACTAGAATTCCATTTCTGATGATATACGAAGGCAGGCAAGCTCAAGCATTTTAACAAGACCATGTGCACACTGAAATTAAGAGTGCTCTAAGCAAAATGTTTTAAAGTTACTAAATTAAGAGAAAATGTGCGCTGACTTTTCCTACACAATCAATTATCGTTAGGTAGTTTTACGAGACCATACAACTCTGCAAACCTCCTTGAGTAAAAAGCTGAGCTTCAACACTGCACATCAGCAAAAAAGTTACTAATAAGTACCTCGTTAATAAAAACCTGAACAGTTTCAAGGAGACACAGGTGTGTGTGTTTCTTATGATCTTAACTGCAGTCAGGAACCTGTGCAAAAGCAAAACAGATCTCTTCTTGCTATCCCTACTCACTATAAAAAGGCCCTGACTAAGTCATTACACTGCTACACTGTTTAGAAGTATTGTTTTTGAGATGCACAAGACTGTGACAAAATTATCTTGAGGTCAGAGATGCTCACGTTTGGTTTTATCCCTTCAAGATTAACTTTTGCAAGCTCAACAGTTGATAAGCTTTCATTAAGACTGAGAGTAAATCACAAAAACTTGGATAAATACCCAATAATCTTGTTTGGATTCAAATGTTTTAATACATGGAAACTGCATTCTCTACAAAAAAACCCACAATTAGAATAGCCTAGTAAAGTGTTAAGATACAGAAACATTCTACAAAGATCAAGGAATTTATTTTGATACATTCCCATAGGGAAGAAGAATAAAGGAACGAGCTAGGCATATATCTTAATATATAGGTGTTTTAAAAACATTTCCATTTAAGGATCACACTATCCATTCCACTAAAAATAGCAGTACAAAAAAAAAGTACACATAGTGGAGACCAGACACTTGTAACAGTTTTCCAGTGCACCTTGGCATATCTATGAATTCAGTAATACGGAAAATAATAAAATACTGATGGCAACCACTACATGCTTGAAAAATGCTGATATGGTTGTTTCAGTGACAAACATTTATGTAGTCAGAACTGCTGATGAAGAGAACACTGTAGTTGTTATGCTTAGTGGTCTAGCATAACATGAAGCCCTTAATTTTATAATGTGTGGTGTGTTTTCCCCTTTTCAAGAGCAGCCAAGATGTAATTCCAAGCTGTAATTCTTTTAATTCCAAAATGGTAAACCTGTAGACAAAATACGGTCAGTTTAAGTGTTAGTTGACCACTATAACGAAACTAAGCATCTGACTCTCAATTAAGATAATTAACTGCACAAGAAGCAGCCAACTGTTTATTTTTTTTTAAAAAAGACTTGTCAAGTCACTGCAATTAAAATTCAGTGACAAATTGGTGTCAGAGCTTCTTTAGCATTTTGACAACAATTTACAACTTGAAATTAACCAGTACTGCCAACACGTACAGGGAAAATAAATCAGACATGTTATGGTACTATTAGGTACAATCGAGTTTGAATTCTTGTTTCTTGTTTACAAGCTTCTCTGTATAAAGACTCTGTCTTCCTGAAAAATGGTGAAACAAGCAAAACTACTATAGAAACAAAAAATTATTTTTTTTTTCCTGTGAAACCTTTTATCAGGCTCCTTCTACTTCAGGCTAAAATCAAGACACATAACAAACCTTAATAACTACATTATACATATACTATTATATACAACCTGATATTGCTCCTGCATTAAAGCAGATCACTGAAGATAAAGTAATACGTACAAGTAGCTGGACTTGACAATGGTTTTGAAACACAGTAAACAGAAACCTTAAATGTCAACAAACAATATTAAAAAGGGAAGGAAGAACTTGCACAGGAAACTAAGGTGACAGAGCAAAGATGACAAGATTAACTGGACAGAAACTAATAGGATAGGAATAGGAAACATCACAGGTTTTAACAGGGCTGATCAAGATCCTTACAACAGACACAGCGAGAAATTAAGAGTTCCTCTTGCCTGTCTCCCACAACAGGGCTTCTTATCTCAACTCACGGGAAGAACAGGCTGAAAACACGGTCCTGAAGAGCTGCGATTCCTTAAGTGTGCACTAAACAGTCCGGCGAAACCCAAGGTAGTGGCTATAATTCCCCCCCACACTCCACCCCTCCAAAAAGGGGCTAGATTCAACTTCTCCTCCACCCCAACCTGATTCCTAGAGAGTGAGGGGCCCAGCAGCCCTCCCCGAGGGGGGAGCGCAAACCCTCCTCCAGCTCCAAAGGTAGGAACAGGTTCGCCCCGCTTCGGCGGGAGGCCCTGCCACAAGCCCCGGGAGAAAGGGGAAAAGTCCCGAGGGTGACAGAGCCCGGCCCATCCCGGGGAGAAGGGGGGGCCGTGGATCCTCGCAGTGCTCCGGGCACACCCGCGCGCAGACCGCCATCACCGCCCCCAGCTCCATCACGGCACCCCGCTCCGCCTCTGCCGCGGGGCGGTTTCGGCCTCCAGAGCCCCGCGGAGCCAGGAGCCGCCCTGCCCTGCCCGGGACGCCGAAGTCCGCACGGCGGGGGGCCAGAGCAAGGGCAGACGGGCTGCGCGGCCCCTCGGCCGCCCCCTGCTCCGGGCGGGGGCCGCAGCCGCCGCCGCCTCCCCTGGGCCTGGGCCTCTCCCTTCTCCGGGCCATTTTGAGAGTCCGCCTCCGGCCTCGATACTCACCGCCCGCCGCCGCCGCCCACCGCCGCCTCCCCAGCTCTCGGTCCGCTGCTCTCCCAGCTCCTCAGCGGGCTCGGTCCTGGCTCGCCCCGCTCCGTCCGTCCCCAAACAGCCGCAGCGTCGCCCTCCCTCCCCTCTCAGGCGGCCATTTTCTGCTCCATTGTTACCAAGGAACGGGGGCCCGGAAGCGGCCGCCGACAAACGGAAGTGAAGGCGCGCGCGCCTCTGCGCAGGCGCCGCCACTCCCTCCGGGGTGGTTGTTGGGGGGGGAGCGCGGCCCAACGAGAGGAGCGTGGAGGACCGCGCGGCTAGAGCGGCCCCAGCGCTGGGGGGCGCCGCCATTTTGAAGAGGGGCAAAGGCCGAGGGCTGTGGCCGGGTGGCATGGAGGCGGGGTGGCTGTCGGGGATCTTCACGGCCATCCCTCAGCCCGCAGCCTCCTGCAGCCCCGCGGGGATGCGGAGGGTCCCGGGGCTCAGCAGTGCCCGCCTGTGGTGCGCTTAGGGCGCAGCAGCAGTAGGGCCCGTGTCCCCCACAGGAGCCGGGCCTGTCAGTGTGGGGGCCATTTCGTGTCACCTCACGGTGTGCGCTGGGCAGAGGTGCCAGTGCTGGAGGCTGACAACGGCCAACGTTTCCAAAGGCCAAGGAAAAAATCAGTGACGAGTGGTGTCCATCAGTATGGACGTTCACTTTCCTCTCCCTCTAAATGGTGGCATCTCCCCTCTCCTCGTGCTGGGTTTTCTCTGCTGTCTAACCTGGTGTCATGTATTAAAGACAACTGTCTCACTATATAAAAGCTAAGATACTCCTGTTTTCCAATATGAGACTTAATTAATCAAACACCAGACTTGCCATGTTCTCTAAGCCCTGGTCTTAAGTTAAATTTTTCTGCAGTTCTTCCCCTCACATTGGAAGTGTAAATTGCAGCTGTGTTACCTCCAGGGTCAGCCTGTCTCCCTCGTGGCATTCTGGCAGAGAAGTGAAATCAGGAATCAATAAGACACAGTGGGAAGAAAACTGTGGCTGAAAAGAAATAGGAGAGAACCAGGCGAGAAAAAAACTTGTCTCAGTTTGGAACCCAAGGGGCTCGTGCCGTACTCAGTATCAGTGCTAGATTACGGAGAGGGAAAGGTTGAGAGTCTGCAGACTTGTCTCCTGTAGAGAACAGAGGGGATTCCCTCAGAGTTTGGAAAGATCTCGCTGTACTGCCTGAGCAGTTTCTCTTGAAAAGGACTTTAAGGAAAAGTAAAACAGATGACTTCCAAGGAAGTGATATTCATTTTCAAGCAAGATCCTGTACACAGAGAAAAAACATATTTCTGAGGATCTGTGTGGTTTCAGGAAGCCCACAAGACACCTTCGTTTCTCCTTTTGACAGTTTATTATAATAGCACTGAGATTACTGTCAAGTTTAGGGGTGGGTTGCATTTAAAGGTTGTTGAACCATAAATGAGTAGAAAGATACAAGCCCAACTTTTAATGTAAATGAAGTGTGTTTAAATATTCACAGGTTAAATTTGCCCCTTCAGACTTGACAACCTGAAGGCAGCTACAGTGTTCTTGCTAGAGAGACGGGAGGGGTCGGGTACAGGGCATATTGCTCATCAGTTTCACTTGCCACAGCATGGGACCAGGAAAGGAAGTGGGTTAGAAACTCACTGAACTGAAGGCTGTGATATCAAAATCATTAGTAATGGAGACCTAAAGCAGTCCAAGTTTCATCTGGAGCTGATGTAGGTTCCCAACTGTATTTTTGTTGAATTAACCAGAACCTAAAGCAGAGAAGTTTATTCCAGCTGCAGAAGGACAGATGATACAGCATATAGTTGGAGCAATGGAGAGGTAATACCTAATCCAGTGTAAAACTTGCTTGCAGAAAGTTAACTTGTTAGATTTTTAAAAGCAAATTGGAGTTGGGAGACTGAGTTTAAATCAGATCAGTCCTTTGCATCATTGCTGCAATACAGATCCTGCATTACAGTTGGATTTGCTGGAGGGTCAAACCATGACCTGATAGCTGTGGTTTGACTGCTTAATATGAGTAAAATTTAAAAAAAAAAAAATTAGGAAGAGTAAATTTAACATCACAAAGCAATTTTGCAGTTTTAATGAATCAAAATATCTATCATTGGGAAAGGTTGCCTTGTTCCTGACCCATGACAACTGAATCTTTTTAGGTAGATGGTGCTTCTACCTCTGTCAGATTCCAGTGGTTGGAGAAACTGTATCCCTTGAAGAGAGAGACCCTGTGGCTGAGTGCGTATGTACACTTTCATTTTTGGCATACATCTTTGAAGCAGGCAAAAAATTAATTCTGCTGTCAAACATCGATAATTCAGGGAGCAGATGATCGGCACACAATTGATCCACTTTATCATGGAAAGCCTTGTGCCGGCTATTGATAAGACAGCCACCGAGTGTGTGTATTGGCAATTAGTAAATCAGCAGGACATCCATCAGAGTGCTCCAATGGCAGACCTCAAAGAACTGAAGAAACAGGAGACGATGTGACTGCGACAGAGTGATTTATGCATGAAAGTGAATCCTGTCTTTTCTCCCTACCTTTTCTGAATACCAGGCAAGGTCAGAGCAGGATAAAAGTGGCTTTGTTATACACCAGTAACCTAAGCAGCAAAATGTTAGGGATTATTGAGCAAATGGGAGGTGGAGCATATTCTACTATTTGAATAGAGGGATAAGATGATGGTTTATGCTCTTGGAACAACCTCTCAGTATTTTATTTCTGACAAGTAATTTTGTTTGTTTGCCTCTTTCTTTTCCCCTCAATAAGATACTTTTAATTGATTAATCTTACCAAAAGTCTTGAAGATCATCAAATGGCAAATGACAAAGGAATAAAAAATGTTATTCTTTACCTCTGGGGGTGAGTTCAGACCCTTCAGGGGGATATTTGCCAGTTTGATGGGAGATGAATACCCAGCGACGCACAGAGATGGCAGCTGCGATCTGCTGATTCACACCTTACTGCAGTGGTAAAAACTTGTAGCTGAGGTCCAGGGCAGACAGCTAAGGAAAAGTACCTCCCTCAGTGTGATTTGGTGGAGTTTTTTTGCCCTCACAGGGTCGAATCAGGTGCATAATAAGCTCAGATTTTTCAAAACCACGTAGTGGGTTTCAGTATCCAGTTGACATTAATAACAATTAATGGCCTGTGCACACATATCTCCTTAACAGCTTTGAAAAAATGAAGGTCAGTGTAGCAGTGTAGCTCAAAAAGCTTGTAGGGGAAAATAAAACTGCATCGAGAACTTTGCAGTATAGGGAAAAAACCCAAATCTATAGCAAAAGCATGGTGTAATTCATACTTAAGTGTTTTCAATTTGCTAATGTATGTATAGCGAAGGAGAATTATAACACTTTTCCGTGGTAAGTTTAATGTCGTTTCCTTCAATGAGGGTAAATAAATTTGCTTTAAATCCCCCAGGGTCTTAAAAACTGGTTATTTGGTATGCAGTGATAGATGAGAAAAATGTTGCTGTTTTTTTTTTCTAAAAGGATATTAAAATAATTTATTCACAATATAGATAAGTAATAATCCAAATGCAGCGAGGTGAGAAAAATCTGAATCTCTTGGGAGCTTCTAAACCTGAAGCAAAAAAAAAAAAAAAAAANAAAAAAAAAAAAAAGACACGACAAACTCAAATCCTTATACACTCAAAGTATTAGGAGAGCCAGGTACTGAGCAGGCAAATGAAGCTGATTTACACTAATGTACCAGCCCGGCACAAACCTGAGAGGAAACCAAAGGATATAACAATTCCTAATGGTCTAACTTTGCTCTTTTCTCCATCTCAGCACTCTCTCTGCTTTGCTGTACTGTGCTGGTGACAGGCCCTCTCCCTCGGCAGGCAGGCGGATGGAGGGTCCCTTCTCTTCTGGTGGGGGGAGAAGTCCATGTGTATGTCTTACACAACAAAGTATTTTCCATTCTAACAATATCTCAGGAGGTTATTCCAACTGGCTGTTTTTAAATCAGCAGGTCTGACATGCTGAAGTTTTAAAGAGCTGGAGGACAATTTTGCACCTTAAAGAGGCATTTTTAATAGTGTTCAGTAATTTGCTAAGTTCTGATCAGGGTCTTGTTTGTCTGGCAGTGCCGTGCTCTTGCGACAACTTACATTCTTGGGTACTGTCCCTCCACATCCAAGCTTTTACATTCCCAGCCTGTTTGGGGAGCAGGCAGAACCATAAAATCATTTAGGTTGGAAAAGACCTTTAAGATCATTGAGTCCAACCATCAACTTAACACAGCCAACGCCACCACTAAACCATGTCCCTCAGTACCACCTCTACACATCTTTTAAATACCTCCAGGGATGGAGACTCCACTGCTTCACTGGGCAGCCTGTTCCAATACTTGACATAATTTGATAGCTTTGAAACCACTTCAGATCAATATTGACGCGTCAGGTTTTTGAAAGCTTCAGAATGAAACATGGGACAAATAGAAAAGTTGTGTAAAAATGAGGCAGAACAACATGTGGAAGAACCACATGTCTGAGTGACCAAACAAGCTCCATTTTGTTCTCTTCTGCTTACTCAAAGGCGATATCCTTATGCTGCACCTGGCGCTGCTCCTGTTTCTGCTGCATCTCAGTGCCAGGGGACGGTCGGGCCGGTTCCCCGGCGTGCCGTGGTTCCAGCTGGGTGCAGAAGCTGCACCCACAGGCGGGTGTCCGGGGTACAGCGCCAGCCTGGCGTTTGCTGGAGACATTGTGTGTCTGTGCTCTTCAAGGCAGCACGTAAATGCGCAGTCGCATCCCTGTGGGGAAACTCAGTGTCTCTCAAAATACTGATGCCGAGGTCTTTTTGCTCGGTGCGTTATTGCAGCTGATGCTGCAAACGTAATTGCAGGTGGCCAACGCAGGAGAATAGTTTTTCCAGTTAGTATTTTTGGCCTTTAAAAAGGCTGTTAACTGGAGAACCGGGCAGTGTAAGCAGTAATTTTGAGTGCACCCCCTGCTACCTGTGATTTCAAAGCTGGGCTGCTATTTACTCTTTAAATGGACTTTATTTTTTCCTCAGTTTCTGAAAGAAAGTTGTGTGCGAATAATGTGATAAATGCAGGATGCGTAAAGTTCTGTCGAACGTGCTAGGTAAATGCACTGGAAAATAGAAATTCCTCAGGCTGTCTGTAGTCACTGCTGCAGGTAACAAAAGAGATAAAGTATTCAGCTGAGTGCATGGTAGAGTTTTTAACACACAAATATCTCTTTAAGCGGTAAAATCCATTTCTGCTTTCACTGGTGCAGTCTGTAGGATGGATCTGTATGATGCATTGTGGAAAAGGCCCAAACGTCTCATGATGTTTACTGTCAGTCTCTACCTAGTTAGGTGCTGTAAATCCAGTTGCACCCCAAAAATTCAGCCCATCGAAGAATAAATAAGTTAAAGCAGCGAGTGCAGCAATTTATACAACCCCAACATGGAGACGGTGGACTCTGCAACGACACAGTGCTGCTGCTGTACCCAATTCAGTGCTCAGGCAGCAACTGCCCAGAACTCACCTCAGTCCAGTATTTCCCCTTTTGGCCAAAAAGATTTTTAAACGTGCCCTCAATCAACTCAACGATAATAAAACGTAGAAAAAAACCCTCTTGTAACATCATATAGTCATTTCTGTTTGTTCCAAAGGGTGTCAGCCTGTTCCAAAATACTTCTGTCCAAAGTGTGTTGGTGTGACAGGATGAACTTCAGTAGTTAAAGATGTCATCTCTGGGAATTCCTGGATGATGGATTTGGCACCTCTTGAGAGAGGGCAAAGGCCTTTACTTATCATGAGGTGTGGAGAAGAGGCTTAGCAGGTTAATGACACTTGGTTGTATGCCATGTTCCAGAAGAACTTTGACAGCCTCAATGACAGCATTACCAGTACCTAAAAGGGGAAAAAGTAAGATTTTTTTTTTCCCCTGGTAGAAGAACTTGTCCTAGGCCGTGCCAGAATATCCGTGTTAACATTGGTGTGGGACTGAATGCTGAGACTGTCCTTTCCCCCTGGAAAACTCTCACCTCTGTACGAATTAATTGTAGCAAACTTTGGTCTCCCGATGAAGGGACCTCCTCTCTGCTCTGAAACAGCCAACCTGCCAGGTTTTAAGCACTGAAGTCGGTGGATTTTATTAAAGCCTTGAGGCAAAACAGCTCATCGAAAATCATAAAACGACAATTAAGAGCTCCATGTGTAGAACCAGAATTAAATCTTAGACTGGAAAAGTTACTTCATCCTGACAACCCCCTTACCATGTTTACCAGATTATTTTTTATTTTGGTAGTACAAACTGTATTTAATTTTAAAATCATTTACTTCTAAGATTATAATATTAATCCAAAAATGTCTTTTGATAGCATGAGAAAAATACTGTTTGAGGCTTTTCTCATGGCAAAATTAAAAAAATTAAATTTCTATCAAGTCTTAATGCTTCAGCCTTTCTCATGAACGCAGGCATGCCCAAATGATGTGCTCTGCGTTCATGCTGGTGCGGGCTGACTAATACGTACTCTGGCACAGCCCGATAAATTCCCTACTGTGCCACCTAAACCAAGCAAAAAACCTCATCAAAGCCCCTGAAATTTGGAATTTTTCCTTTAAATGCCGCACACTCACTGTTCAGATGAGTCTAACTGCACGTAGTGGTGAAAGACACTTACTTAGTATGGGGTACATTAGAAGAACTTTTCTCCTGTAAATGTCTGGTGGGAACTTCGCATAGTACACTTTCGCTCTTTGAGTCTCCTCGTCGCTCTGGATCAGGATTTTTCCTATGCGGATTGATCTACAGCAGTCCCATAAACCTTGTTCCATTGCCTCGCCTCGAAATGAGCAGCAAAAAACACCACCAACAAATCGTTACACGCTAAGAAACGGCACAATTGCAAGAAGCTACAATTAAATAGACAGTCCCAATACTGTATTGGTGAAGAGTTCTAAGAAGGAGGTTTTGTTTCTCAGTTCTAAGTGTTAAAAACACTTGAAGCTATTTTCCTTTTTTCTCTGTTTAGACAGAAAAACGAGTCTGCTCGGTGTTACTTAGCTCCCGGGTATGAGCGTTCCCACACAGCAGTGCGAAGCTCTCAAAGGCGAGAGCTGGAAACGTCAAAACAAACGTGTGGGGTTTGGAGACCATCTCTGAGCTCTGCCCAGAGACTCCACGGGGCAGAATGTGGTGCAGGAGGTTGTGGAGCCGCTGGATTTTACATCACAGCTGCAAAGGTTCCCGCAGCATCGGGCAAAATAACGGAGCCTCTACCCCCACCGAGCATGGTTGGTTTGGAGACCCGTCCCTGAGCAGAAGTCCCCAGCGGCAAACAGTGCCGTTTGGCCTGGCCGCATGCAGGTAACCGTCGCTAGAGAAGAGGCCAGGCGGAACCTGCTGTGTCTATTTGTCTCCTAAAAAAGTTAATGAAACCGGTTACTTGACATTCTGGGATGAAGGCTACCTCAGAAAGAACAACAACTGGCAGGTTTGGGTAGAACTTTGCTGTAGAGAAGTGTGGTTGCGCATTTTTGAGGGGAAGTTGGTTACGGGTTTCCAAACCATTTAATTAGTTCTCGTTCGACAACCAGAAGCTGCCTACCACTTCTCATTATGCTGACTCCGCAGTTTCCCTTTTCAAATCTGACTCCTTCATACTTGTGTCCCGTTGGAGTGGTCATGAGCAAGCAGAAGCCTGTCTGCAAAAGAGATGGTGGGGATACTGCGTTTTGCAATGAAGCAGGGCCCTACAAAAGACACAGTTAAGGGCTGAGCCCACCTGGGGGTGGGGGGAAATTATGGGATTGCCTTTCCTGGAGCAAACGTGCTGTGTCTCTGTCGTGCTGACATGTAGAGCAATGTAGGTAAGAGGCCTCACTAATAAATAATTCCAAGAAGAGGCTGTAACATTATGAAAAGTAGACTTTGTCAAGTTAGCCACATGCTTTCCTTGATGTCACGGTGTAAAGCAGTAGTGCTGCTAGAATAAACCTGCAGTTAGGAAGACATCCGATCTCGTCTTTCACGATATTTGGATTGAGGAAGAGGAACGGTGTAAGTCAATATGACAAATATTAATTGGACTGAAAACTAACTGCTACGTCTCCAAGCGTAATTGTAAGCAGAAGCACCGCTGAACGAGGCCCGGCTCCCTTCCTGTGGGTTCTTGACCCCACAGCTCTTAATGCGTGATCGGCGACCGGCAAGAAAATATAAAATCATTACTGGTGATCTGGAGGTGCACAGGAGTTAGGGGTGGGTCGCTGATACCAAACCTAATCTGGATCACTTAATGAGCTGAGCTTAAGTAAACAACATGCTTTTCGGTGCCACCAGATGTAAAGTCCTCAGCCTAAGAATAGAGCGGGCAGCTGGACTATGGGGCGGGTGACAAAGTCATAGAAAACAGTGATTCAGAAGAGGAATAATCAGCTGAACATGAGCTCCTAATGAGATGCTCTGCCAAGAGGAGCTAATGCTTCCATGGAAGCAAAAAGGGAGACACCGAGGAAGACAAGGGAGGCTTTATTACCTCTGTTGTGGGCTCCAGGAAGACTTCCCCGAGGGCTGGAAAACACACCTTCATGAGAACCGCCCATGGAACACAGCTGATAAAGAAATAGGAGGTTGAGGGACACTTTAAATGCAGTCTCTAGGGAGGCAGATTTAACACTAAAGGATTCTTTATATGGCAAAGTGGTGTTTGGTAGCTGGACATCAAAACAGGTTGCTGTATATTTTTAACTGGGGGGGGGGGGGGGAAAGTTGCCCTTTAAAAAGCCCCCCCCCCAAAAGGCCGCCTGGGGGGGGGCGCCGTCCCCGGNAATACAGAGACGCTGTGACTGCAGGCGGGGGCGAAGGGAAGAGGTGAAGCAGGCAGGCGCCGCCAGCCTTAGCTGCAGTACGCCTGTGCTCCCAGTTAGGTGAAAAGGCCATTTTGAGTCCTCTCTCCTCCCTTTTCAGGTTTAGGCCATATCCATAACGGGCTACAGCTTTCCAACACTTTTTTTTTTCACCCGTGTAACGTTATCGGTGTGAGCCATAGCTGCCCTGAGCGGCGCAAGCCGTGGGGCAATCAGCATTTGCAAAAAGACAGCTACCAAAACGTGCCTCTGGCAGTTTTATTGGCATGGCTTTTGCTTTAACTCCCTGCTGTACGAGCGGTATTAGCCACCGGGAACCTTAAACGTGGTACAAAGCGAGAATACCGCCAAGTAACGTCAGCTCTATTGCTGTCCCTGGGCATTTTGAAAATATCGGGTGCTCACTGGGTTTTAGTTATTGTTTAGGGGAAGCCAGGACTCTGGGTAGGCTCTGTCTTTTCATTCATTTGTGTTGAGAAACCAGAATGGAGGGTTTGTTAAGTATTAGAGTCCTTTAGAGAAAAACCAGGGAAAGAGAAAGTGGGAAACATGGGGTGGGGTTGGAGGGAAGGGCGATCCTTCAAAGACATTTTCTTTTTCAGTGTTGATGGTCACCCTCTTATTTACATCCAAAATACAGGTTTGGCGGTCGCTCACCAATCCTTTGGGCGTGACTTCTCACATGTGCGGCTTGAGCCGTGTGTCAGTGGCTTTGGGTGCTGCTGTCCGGTTAATCACAGGGCTCGCGGCGGGGAATTGGAGTGCCTTTCTGCCTATTCTTTTTTTTTGCAGCTGTTTCAACAGCAAATGCTAATTCCTCTCTCCATGTTTTGCTCTTTCTGGGAATTTAAAAATAACTTGCCTAATGAAGCAGCGCTGAGCAGCTCATATGTCCAGACAGATAGGAGTGAAATGCTTCAGTTCAGAAAGCAAAGTCGTCCGTGGTGGCAGTGCCTTTGAACAAGTCCCCCAAGGCCCTTTTTCAAATAATCCCAGGACCGGCTGAAATTAATGCAGGAAGAAATTCAGAGAAAGGGGGGAGAATCACGTCAAAGGGCCCGGGACTTGGGAAGACATTTCTGGGTGAGCTGTAATCAGTCCCATCCTATGACATCCCTGTAGCAGTGCCGTTTAATTACTCCATTACGGGCAGGGTTTGATGTATGTGTTCTATAGCAGGGACATCCAGAACATGAAAGAAAAATGTGGCGCTTACTGAATGCTTTACAAAGATCAATGAAGCTCCTTGTCCCTTGTTAGAGCAACGAGAAGCTGAGCACAGAGTGACAAAACTGCCTGTCCAAGGGCAGCCACCAAAGCACACGCAGAGATACCTACAGTTTCCAGTTTCTCCCTCAAACCCACCTTGCTTTGTTACTCATCTTTGGTTTTCTATCCTCCGTACCCGGAGATCACCATCCCCATTTAAGTTTACCCTGCAATGAGCACATCTGCCTCGATAGGACAGGACACGTGAGAACCGCGAGGGGCGAACAGCCGTGTATTTCCAAGAGCAGCTGCAAGAGGGATTACGAAAACAAGCCGGGCACGATATGCTGGGAAGCAAAATTGCTATGGCAAGGCAGGCACGGGGTCCAGGGAGATACTTGGCTACTTTGGGCCAAGACTGCAGTCAGAAACCCTTCCCCTGCCCACTTCCAGCTGCCTTGGCCTCTTGGATTGATGTGCAACATTATTGTTTTCTTGTTCTTTAGAATTAAATCATTTACCGTGCAAGTCCTTGAGGTTTCAGACTCATTTCTGTGGGTGCCATAATGCTTATCAGAGAGTAAATGTTACTCTTTCTAATATATCAATGATAAAATCCTTTTTTTTCCCCCAGCTAGATGAATGATTATTACATTCTTCAAATCAATTCTCATTTTTCTTTAATTGCTTCGGATGCCCTTGGCACTGTTGAGTGACAGGGTCTGCACTCCAGCCGAGGAGGCTACCGGGGTAACTCGGCAATCTCCTCACCTGCGCGAGAGGAGATTATCGATCCTAAAAGGCTGGTGGTTTCATTTGGGGCAGAGAGGACGAGCAAAGCATCTGTCAGAAGAGTTTGCCAGGCGGAGACTCATGCTACTACCTACGTTAACCCTACAAAGAATGCAACATCTATTCCATATGCAGCATGTCCGTATGTTTTTATTGAATTATCCTCAGGAAATGCCAGCTCTAGAGTGCAATTCCTCATGCCCTTGACATGCCATCTCACATCAAATATGCCGTACTGTGAAAGGATTAAATAAAGCCAAAACAGAAGGATCACGTGTTACTTCGGCTCTGTGCTTGTGTCAGGGAAATGGAGGACTTCCCCCACTGGGATGCAACTGCTAAAACCCAGGAGCTTCTCTCCCTCTGTAGAGGATAATTAATTTCATCATCATCCTTCATCCTTCAACGAAGACCGTGGCCTGTATGATGTCCAGAACAGTCCAGGCAATGGCACATTTCCTTTTTTGAACTGAAATCTTAACCCGACCAGTTAAACCAGTGATCACTCCTTGCTCGACAACAAAGCAGCCGTTCTCCGTAACCCACATGAGCCTCCACCTCAGCATGTTTCCTGTAGGTCAGCAGACTTTACAGACTCAGCGATAATTGAGAGATTTGTACCTTTCTGTTCTCCAATCCTAACCCTACCTTCAAGCAACCTTGACCAAAGCCATACAGTGACTGTCTCACTTGCACCAGGAGCTCCCTGAGCGCCTCGGGCCTTTCAGATTCAGTAATAAAACTTACTCTTCAACTCTTGCTTTCAGTAATCCTGGTATCATGACTCCAACAGAGACTGGAAGCTTCTCACCCTCCAAGAGAGAAACTCTCCTCCACTCCACCCCCAAAAACCCCTGAGGGGGTTAAGCGTGTTCACAGAGAGGGTCTATAATAGTGCAACCCACCCCCATTGCATCAGGGCACATGCCAAGCACCATCTTCAGAGCCAGGGCCAAATCCAGCGTGTGCCTCAAGGGCAGGACCCACCTTGTCGGTGGGGGCAGACCATGTCCTCAAGGGACTCAGATGGATGCTAAATCTCTGCCACGGCTCCGGGCGCTGCCGGACAGACTCCTCTTGCTGAACACCACGCCAGGGGCTCGTTTCAAAAAGAAAGATCTTAGTCTCCATAGCCAACGCCAGCATTTTGCAGCATTATCCGATGGGAGATGAAGGAGGGATAAATTCCTTAAAAGCAATCCTCATGGTGTTGAATAATGTGGTTAAGCAGGCTGCCTGATTCTCCTCCTTGGTATTAAACCGTCCTGTTTATCACTGGTTTCGGCTCTGCCCCCTCACTGCCCTGTCCTGTGCACCCTCCTCTGCTGCAGCACAGGGCTGACTTGACATACCACCGCTTTAGCAGCTGCCTGCCGTAAAAATCTGCCCTTGTCTCTCAGTCTGCAGTTTACGCTCAGTCTCTTTATTTTCCTTCGTGTAATCATCAGACATTTCTGCGTTTCGTCGTGATAAATACCAGACTGTTGAATCTCCGGGGCTGCCAAGAAATGCATCTCGGCATAGCACAAATAGAGCTGCTATTTTTTTTTTATTCCTTCCTTTAGTTTAACATTTATTCCTGCTATTGTTGTCCTTAGAAGGATAAATAGGGCTGCATCTTGCTAGCAAGTTGCTCCAAATACATTAGATGAAAGAATAAATAACATGATGTACCGAAGGCTATGAAGACTAAATATATTATATTGAGATAGTCACGCAAAGGATGTGATAATGTGCTATTCATTATACAGGTGCACCAGCGCTCACTACAGGATAAAATTAAATTGACTCATCTGTAGGTCATGTACCTTATGCGGCTCAGAATTGGCAGAGATTTTCCTCTGTCTGTACTGGTGGTGCATTGAAACAGGAGCACGTCAATCACAGCCCTGCACTCCAAAGAAAGGTTTCCATGATCACACTGTATTACGCAGTATAAGGCACGAAGGATCCCGGTCACCACGGCTTTGGTATCACATCTGAAGACATCTTTTCCATTTCCACTTTTTAAATGCCATAGGTTTCTCTTGCCCCTCCTCTCAGAGAAGATAGGAGGTGTGCAATGTGCAAAAAGATAAGAAACGCGTGGTGTCTGATAGGTCGGTATGTCAAGCGCTACCCAAATTACTTGCTCTAGATCATCATCTGAAGGTACGCTCAGCGATGCTGAGTGGCTCTCTGAAGTGGTGATACTTTGATAGGCCAAACCAAGTCGCACAAACGATCGGTGTTTGCTGCTGTAGTAACTCGTGCTGTGTTTTCGGACAGACTGAGCACTCTCTGTGGCGCTCTGTTTCCCATTTTCCTTGATATCCGCATCCCCACTTTGCCAACTTACAGCCACCGTTCTGGAGACACTTCTGCCACACAACCTGGCTATAAAACGTCTTGCGCTCCAGAGAACACATTGCTTAAGTACTTATCTCTTTGCAAGTGGATCTGCTGTCTGAAGCTGCCTTTATAGCCACCCACCCCTATTGTTATTCCCATTAAAAGGCTGGAAGCCTAATCGTGCATAATCACGCAGTCTAGAAGATCTCTAAATGAATTCTGATGGTAAAGAAAAAAAAAAGGTGCAGGTGTAGACAAGAAGAGGTGTAAGTCTCTTATGCTTTGTGCGGGAAACAAAGAGATGCAAGATGCAAAATTCCACGGAAACTCACTTGTGTTTGTTTAAGTCTTTCTGTCCCCCAGAGACAGGGATCAATAAGAGCCTGCGATGTCATTTTGGCTGCCTGAGTTCTCCCTGGGTGGCTCGTCTGCAGGAAGGGCTCTTGAATGGGTACCCTCTAGGTATACCTGCTGGCCGGTCTCTCTGCAGATGACAATTGCTTCCCCTTCTGCATTTTAAGATGGCTCAATATATGGTCAGGGCTTGTGATATGTTGTGGTATCACACAAAAAGACAGAAAGACATTGATTTTAGCACTTTTCAGCTTTTAGCAGCCCAAGGGCAGACCTAAGAGTGCCACTTGGTACTCCATGGGCTGTCCGAGCCGCTTGCAGGATGGCTGCGCACAGGCTCTTCCTCCGAACCAGGCTCACTGCAGGGCAGGAAGCCCAAGGACAAAGGCAAAGCACCAAGGAAGGAATGGATTTAAGTTTTTCTTGCAAACACATGGAGTTCCCTTCAAGAACCCTGTTACAGCCTAGAGGAGCGGAAGCTTCCTTTTCCCCACCAGTATTTATGAGATTAGTTCTTACCCAGTGTCCGATCTCCCCTTCTTGAGCCATTTCCAAGTGCCACGTTCAGCCACTGCGTTGAATGTTGTTGCAGCTAATTATGGTCACTGCAGCAGATTACGGTCACTGCAGCTGATTACATGAAGCCCTGCCATCCCATCCCAGGAGGACCCATTGGCCAGAGCACACCACGGTCATTTCAGTGAGGCAACACGTCAAGCCATGGGAGGCTGTGCTCTCCATCTCGGGTACCTTCACACAGTCTTCTGTCCATAAGCAGCAGCTATGGGTAACATACATCTTTTTGCTTGTTTGTTGATGGCTGCCAGCAAAAAGACATCGGTGTTGCTATATGAGGATTCCATATGGCATGAAAACCCCTTTATGTCCTTAAACACAGAGGTGGACGCAGAGCAGATGAAAGAGGTTTAGGAGAGCAGCGTTACAGCATCATGGACACTGGTCCTCTCATACGGCGCTCGGTGGGACGCCTTTAGAGTAGGAGTGAAATGAGATAAAGTAGAAAAGACATTTTAAAGGATGCTGCAGAATAAACGCCTTTTGTGTCGCTTGGGTTAGTCGCCGTGAACAGCCAGGAGCCCAACTAGAAGATGCGAGAGGAGGCTAGGCTNTGCACGGGGACTGGGCAGGAGGGTGAGCCAAGATGGGAGCCAATGCGGGGAGGCGCAGGAAGCCCCGGGGATGGTGGGCAGGGATGGATGGGACCAACGTCCCGGTCATCCCCCAGCTGGGAACAGCACCGTGAAAAACAAAAATTCATCAATACTGACAAGAAGGGCAAGTGGAAACAGCGAGCTTGTATGGCACAGAATGAGGGAAAGGTGGGAAAACCTTGAGGCAGTGATAGGCAGGTGGAGATGAAGATCAAAAGGGAGGAGGGCAAATGGTTGGCTCAAGGCAATTTCCAAGTTTTGGGGTAAACCAGCAGAGGGATCGCTTTTTCCGGCACAGAGAAGGGCCAGTGTCGCACCGTGAGGGATCTGGGCTCTTTATCCCCTCCACGAGATAGCTCGCCGGCACAGCAAGGCCATCAATGCCAGGGTAGAGCACAGAGCCATTGTTTGTACTGTCGTGTTCCCAAGCTCAGCAGAATAAAGAGATAAGCACAATACAAAACTGCCATTGTCTCATGCCTCGCGTTGGGCACCAAAAAGGACTGTGGTGGGTTGACCTTGGCTGGACGCCAGGTGCCCACCAAGCCGTTCTATCACCCCCCTCCTCAGCAGGACCCGGGGTGGGGAGAAAATAAGATGGAAAAAAGCTTTTGGGTCAAGATAAAGGCACTTTGATAAAGCACAGGCAAAAGCCACCCACGGAAAGGAAAACGAAAGATTTATTCTCTACTTCGCATCAGCAGGTGATGTCCAGCCCACTTCCCGGGGAGCAGGGCTTCAGTACACATAGCTTTTGCTCCAGAAGACAAACGTAATAACAAATATCCCCCCTCTCCTCCTTTCTCTTTGCTTCTATTGCTGAGCAGATATCATATGGTGTGGAATACCCCTTTGGCCCCTTTGGGTCACCTGTCCTGGCTGTGTCACCTCCCAAGATCTCACCTACCCTCAGCCTACTGGGTGAGGGGGGAATGTTGGAGAGACAGCCCTGATGCTGTGAGCACCACTCGGCAGTGGCCACAGCACTGGTGAGGTACCAACACCTTTCTGGTTACCGATACACAGCACAGCACCACGAGGGCTACTGGGGGAAAGTAACTCCATCCCAGCCAGACCCAATACACATACGTTGCCCCTTTTCTCTTGGAAGAAATCAGAAGGATGCTTTGCAGAGACAGAAGTCCAAGCGGAAGCAGGGGTGTGCTTGAGAAGTAAGTTTTTAGATGGTAAGAATGTGGGGAGAATTGGAGATGGGAGGAGGGAATTAGACGAAATGGGAAAAAAGGAAATTTTGCATCTTGAAAGATAATGAAACCAAAAAAGAAGAGGAAGAATCTGACCATCCCAGTTGCTTCTTTACACCCGGGACCTGGCACCATACAGAAGTAACAGCTCTTATTGTTTCAGGAGACATAGTGAGGAGTACCACCAAACACTGATAAACGACCTTTCTCGCATTGCTAGGATTTAGGCTCGTTCCTTTTTCTTAATTTCCTCCAACCCTTCTGAGTCTCAGCTCCTTCTCTCGCATTTGCATGTGTTTATCTCTTCCAAACACTTGTAGAGAGCTACCACCTCTTCCCTCACATCGCTGACCATGTAACTTTAACTGGGGACAGTAAAATGACAAAAAATCTGAGCAAACAAAAAGGCAAAGAAATGAGAAAGGTGTTTTGCTGCCTTTTGCAGTAAAGCACAGGGACTTCTGAGCAGTGTCACTATTGTGTGTTTAAATCATACACGCTTTCCAGGCGTGCAATAAAATAAACATCCTAACAAATAATTCAGATAAGGTTGCGGACCCCTATGGCTTCCGAGCGCGTGTTACCTTGTGAGCTACAGAGCATCGTAAGACGTCAGCGGTGGAGGAGGACATCAGTAGGAGCAAAGTGTCAGTCCCACAGCAGGGTGGGCACCATGGGCACCATCCGTCTTCAAACGTCAGCAGCAGTCCTACCTCTGTCCCGGTACTGGGATGGAGAAAGATCTCCAGTGACAGAAAATGCTGCTGGAAAACAGCAAACGAGTCACTTCTTTGCATTAAACTTATTGGAGTTTGGTATCTTTGGAATCCCTTTTTTTTCCCCCCAATTAGATGAAATTTATCACAGAGTTCAAAAGTTATGGAAATGGCCCAAAAGACAGGCTGGCGATGCAATCGCAGAAGCTCGCTTTCCTTAGGAAATCAGCTTAAAAACTCTACTGATTGGAGAAATGGCCCCACAGCCCATTATTTAGTGGCCATTTACATTTCAAGGTCCCTGTCTGCAACGAGAGAGAGAGGATGTCTGAATCTTTCCTGTCTCTTAATTAAAGCTTATGAGCTGGAGACTCATTTTTAAGGTGCCCCTTTCTATTGATCTTTAATGCCACTTTAGAGGTTATAACTAATAATATTAGATTTTAATCAACTCAGATTTGGTCGTGGATGCTGCTTTCAGCTAAAGGAATGGAATTAACTGCCTCGTGCCTTTTTTCCTATTTATATTTTAACTGCATTGTGCGAGAATAATGTGGCATCTTCATTCAGACCGAATTTGTCATTTACTTTACGTAGAAATCTCCAGCATGTAGTAATCTCACCCGTACTCAGCCAAGCAGGTAAGCACATACTGAAGGCTACAATTAAAATCCTTAATTAAATCCTTAAATTAAGCACATACTTAAATGCTTTGCTAAAGAGGGATATAATCTCCAACATGCTTAAGATAAAGTGTGTGTTTAAGTGCTTTATTGAACCAGTGCTTTCGCTGCAACACAAAGTATATTTGCGAAGCAAAAGCAGCCATAGGTGTAATCCCACAAAAACCAGCAATTTGACGGGGGAAACCTGTGTGCATTTATCAACATAAACCACTCGTTGCCCGTTCCCACAGTTCCTACCTGGAATTTTATGACGTGTAAAAAACCATTTCCACCGCAGTGTCCTGGCTCTGGTGCTTGGTGGTGTAGAGGAGGTCTTCCTTCTGTCTCATAGAATTGTTTTGGTTGGAAGAGACCTTTAAGATCATCAAGTCCAACTGTCGACCTCGTGCTGCCAAGGCCACCACTAAACCATGTCCCTCAGAACCACCTCTACATGTCTTTTAAATATCCCCAGGGATGGTGAGTCCACCACTTCCCTGGGCAGCCTGTTCCAATGTTTGATAACCCTTTCGGGGAAGAATTTTCGGGAAAGGTGTATTTATGGAGAAGAGCCAGGCTTTGGAGATGGCTGCAGGGCAGGGGCTGTGTCCTGGCTCTGAGGGGGTGGGCTTGGGCTTTCTGCCAGGGATTCTGAATGGGATGAGCCAAAGAGTTTAACTGCTGAATCTACAAAGGCGGTGGCGGTGGCGGCGGCGGCGGCGGTGGCGGTGGTGGTTGATTTTGGTGTGAAATGGCTCTTGTTTCAGGGCAGGGATCTGTCAGCTGCCTCCTATTAAAGCTAAGTTAGGTTGGGTTTAAGAAGCTCAGGGCTGAGTATGTTTGGTTGATAACTGGGGCCCAGGTGAGACCTGATATCCTGAGTGCACATGAACCTCCTCCTCCCCACCAGAACATCTGCCGATGACCCCAGTGCCAGTAGTTGGGGTCTGCTCCAGGAAGAGCCCAAGGAGGTCCGACATTTGGGCGGGGGGACTGTCAGAGCTACGGCAGGACGTTAGCTGGGCAGGCCTGGCTCTTCTCTTGGCACCACAGCGGCTGAAGGCAGAAAAAGGACAGCAGAAGGAGGAAAAGTAGTTTTGTTTTTCAGAGAATAAGAAAAAAGGGTCATTTGAAACAACCTCTCATTTTGGACGCACGGTTTGCAATGGCTAAAACTTTGTTTTCATTTCATTTACTGCAAACATACAATGCTATGGAATAGTAAACCATTGTGAAATCAGAAAAGCCTGACTCAGCACAGGGGCAGCAGCGCCCCGAATCCTCACGAGAAACGATCCCCACTGGGCAGAACTGGGAAGCGTAACACATTTAACACAGCATAAATCTGTAAAATTTGAGTTTATTACTCCTAACGCCAGTTCCTGCTTCGGATGGCGTAATGCCGCCTGCGTGCGGCGCATGGCGTTGCCGTTGCCGGTGGTTTGGCTGTGACTTTGCGGAGATGAAGTGGGAGCCGCGCGCTGCATCCGCCATAACCCTAACTGCACCCGTCCGGGCACTGGCACACGATGGCCGTGTTCGCACCGCGTGCGACTGATTAGAGGGTGCTGCGAAGCCCACAGGCGCTCTCACAGCACCGCAACAGGCCTCCTAAGTTGTTGTTCCCCAAAACTCTGACATTGCTAAGTTCAAAATATATTTAATAGAAGCGCTTACAAATACCCAATGCAGAGCAATCCCCAGGTTTTGGGGTTTTTTTTGTATTGACTGTTTTTGCACGAAGAGAGAAAAATACATCCGCAATTTAAACTCATTACCTGACACCCTCTAGAGGCCTCCAGCCTGCAAACACTTCAGCACGAGCTAATTTTATGAGAATATTCCCACCTTGTGCTAACTCGTTGCAGCTAATGAAGCCAGGAGGGCCAGCAGCACGCGTGCCCCGGGCTGGTGGCCGGGCTGGTGGCCGGGCTGTGCCAGGGCTGGTGGCGCAGCGGGGAAGGGTTCATTAGCGAGACAGACACCAGCTCATAGGCACGGGCTTGGAAAAAAAGAGTTTCGAGTCCTGGAGATGCGACATTACCTACTCGGGGAAAGGCTCAGCAGAGAGAACAAATGGTGCCGCAGCCCACCCAGCCCTTTTTATTTTGGGAATGGCGGGTAAGAAATCCAAGCACGGTGCCAGCATGGCATACGCTCGGGCTGCAGCATCTCTCTCTGACCTTTGCGTGCCCATCCCTCCGTGCAAAATCCTTCAGACTGGATCTACACCATCCCTAAACACTATGTAAAGTGACCACTTGGGATGCAGCCCGGGCAATTCTGCCCCTTTTTGGTGGATTTTGCTAAGCTCGCTGGGGAGTTTAACAAAGTTTAGGTGCTGTTGGATTATTTTTCCCATCACAGCTTCTCTCAGACCCGCGCCCGCCGGCGTCGCCGCTCCGCTCCCTTCCCTCCCACCGGCAGCTGTGCGCCCGCTGGGCTGCAGGAGGGGCAGAGATAAGCGGGGAGAGGCGATTTAATGCATCCTATTTCCCAAGCGTTTAAAGAACGGTGTTCCCTGTGGAAAGCAGCGCGCGGAGGGGCAGCGTGCCTCGTGCCGCAGCTGCTGGGGTGATTAGGATGGGTATTAAGGTGGCTTTGAGTCAAGGTACAGCGGCGTAGCCTTTAAGCAGAGGTAAGCTCATAACGGAAAATGCTGTGGGAAATAGATTCCAAATCTAATTCTTCCCAGGATACGTGCGGGGAGGATGCTGGCAGCGCGGCGTTCGTCGCCTCCTGACCTCCCCACTCATTCTCCTTCCATAAACGGGGCGAAGCTGCGCCGGCGGTTGAAAAGCCGCTGTGCAAAACCCTCCCGAGCGCGGGGGAAGCTGTGCGCAGCCGTCCCGGGGAATCGGCTGCAAAAATGGCATTGCTGCTTCGTTCAGGCCCCAGGGGTGGGGGGGGCGGCAGTCGGACCAAAGCGAGAAGCGCCGCGGGAAGGCTGGTGTTACCCAGGGCGGGTTCGGGTTTGGGTTCGGGTTTGGCCGCAGCCTGCCCCAGCCGGAGACGGCAGCTCCCGCTGGCATGGAGGAGGAGCCGGGGATATTAAATTACACCCTAATTTAANGAGGCGGGGGCGGCAGTCGGACCAAAGCGAGAAGCGCCGCGGGAAGGCTGGTGTTACCCAGGGCGGGTTTGGGTTCGGGTTTGGGTTCGGGTTTGGCAGCAGCCTGCCCCAGCCGGAGACGGCAGCTCCCGCTGGCATGGAGGAGGAGCCGGGGATATTAAATTACACCCTAATTTAAAAAATCTGACTCCACTTTCATTCATAAAGGACACGTCACTGGGCCGTACGCATCAAGGGATGGTTGTTCATCCAGGAGTAACGAGTGTTTTAATTATACGTGCATAAATGCGTTAGATAAACACAAACCCACTTGAACAGGGCCCTTTCTGTGGCGTTACTCAGGTATATGAAGGCTCCGCTGCTTAATTAAATGTGTTTTATTTGGGTAAAAGATGGAGACTTTATACAGTTAACAGCGGCCTTATTTTATAGGGTCGTTTTCACTGTATTTTACTCTTTTTTTTTTTTAGTGTGGGAATTTATCCCTTTAAAGGAGCACTACCGTGATGAAACCTCTGCCTGTAAAATGCGACAAAGGTAAGAGCGTGCGCTTCAAGCGGAGGGTAATTTTAACCCTAATTTACCCTTCCCAGCTGGACTGTTTGTCTTCTTTTCAGTCCTTTGCTTTGCCGAGGCAATGCCGTTTCGGTCGTACTCCCCAGCTCCGGTTAGCTTTGGTCCCACCTCAATGCTGTAGCCGGAGCCGCTACGTTTATCCTGCTCAAACTTCAGAGGAATCCGCACATCAAAAAGAGCTCCCCTGGGATTTGAGAAGCAAATCATTAAAACATCCGTATTGATGGGCTTTCCCTCAAAAGTACAGCCGGAACCAAAATTACTTGAGTCCCTCTTTTCAACACCTTTTCTAGAGCCGCAGTTTTTATACAAACGATGTCAGAAGATTTCACTTTGAGGGTGGTGAGGCACTGGCCCAGGTTGCCCAGAGAGGTTGTTGAGGCCCCATCCCTGGAGGTGTTCAAGGCCAGGCTGGATGTGGCCTTGGGCAACCTGGTCTGGTGGGAGGTGTCCCTGCCCATGGCAGGGGGGTTGGAACTCGATGATCTTCAAGGTCCTTTCCAACCTAAACCATTCTGTGATTCTAAGATGGGGGTCTGTTGGAAATCAGGAGGATTCGTGCACTGCTCTCCTACCGAACGGCAGCGCACGACCTCCCTGAGCTGGAGCTTGTCTGGGAAAGCAAAGTGAAGACTTTTCCCTCCGGCTGCCGAGGAGAAGCTCTGGGCAGCTCACCCGATGGATGAACACGGACATCCACGGCTTTGCTCGGCTCTCTCTGCCAGAAACCACCATCCCGGGAAGCCCCCGGATGGGAGCATTTCCCAGCGCGTCCCTGTGATGGTCCCTTCCATCAAGACACACCGGGGATCACCGGCGTTAATTACCAAAGTGAAGCAGGCAAACGGCCTGGCACAATTTTGGGCAGACAGCGGTTGTCTGAAACCAGTGCGTGACCGTAGGCAGCGTGTAGAGGTACCGGCTCTGCTTTGGGGGGACCGTTTCCCACCCCTATGGCCAAGGGATCTGGAAGCAACAGTGGTTGCTGAACACGGCGCTGAACTAATGCCCCCTCCCTTCGTTCCCATCAACGTCAAGCACTTGGGAAAGGATTGGCAATTTTTTAAAATAATATTTTTAAGGCATTTTGCACAAGAAAATGAAGAGGACAGCAGTGCTCAGAACCGTGGGGCGCTTCACTGCACCCACCTCCTCCTTCCCAGGAACAGGCCGGTCCCGGGGGTGCGCACCGGGCATTGCCGGGATGGGGACGCCGGGATGGGAATGCCGGGATGGGAATGCCAGGATGGGGATGCCGGGATGAGGACACCAGGATGGGGATGCCGGGATGGGGACCCCGCTCCCCCCGGGCACCGGTTGGGAAGAGCCGCCCTGCCCCATCTCCGCCACCGGTAACTCTGCCGATTTGCTGACATTGCCAGTTCTCAGTTCAAACCGGCCGCACTCCCATAAAGCAGGAGCGATTCCAGCACTTCTTCCCGCTTCTTCCCATCCGCAGCCGCGCCTCCGTCTCTCATGCGCTTCACGGTAACGAGCATCGGCCCAATTAAGCCGGCGGGCTGGGATCAGGAGAGGGCAGCCAGACTGATCCTCAGCTCTAGTAGCGATTTGTTTAAAGAAACGATTCCTAATATTCAATAAATGGCAGTTTTAATTTCTTCTTCATATATGATCTTAAAATGAGATTTTTAATTTTTTTATTTATTCCATAAACAATATAACAAAACTCAGCAAGTTAACAATATGACGTTTTCACCATACAGAGTCAGTCACAAATATTTAAAACCTTTGCAACAAGAACAACAAAACCCAAAATATTACAAGAATAATTTACAAGAGGATCTATAAAACAGCAAAGCGCTCACAAATTTTCCAGTTTCCTTTACACAATATCACTACACTCTTTCACAACATTTCTTTTTATTACAAAATTCCCAACAAAAGTTTAATTTTTTTCTTTGTATTTTGGTTTTTAAAACCAGAAACTTTTAAGTATACATCCTTTTATTAACACCCGAAGGTGCAAAAAAAGGGAAACCTCACACATACAAACACTTCACAGCACTTTTCTAAGAAAAATATACACTTACAAAATATTTTACAAATTGGCACACTTAAAAATATACAAGATTTTGTAGGCGTCTTAGAGTGATCCTTAAGAATTATACTTCAATTGACTCTACAGAATATTTATAAAGCTTATTCTAAAAGAAAAAAGGCAAATCATTTCCAAACATGTTAAAATTGCAGTGTAAAATGTGGAACAGAAATGGATATGTTACATTCATAAAAAGGGCCATTTAATAGTTCTTAAATGCTCAAAGAGGGGGGAGGGGGGGGATAAAAGTTTTCTTTAGCACCATAAAACAGGAGCAACTTCCTAACGAGGTGCCTCTAGTTCTATGGAAGGGAACTCAAGGAGCAGTACATTCACATCTCTGGAGGCAGCAGTCGAGATGCCCCGGCCGGCGCCGCGGGCAGCGGAACAGAGCAGCTCCTTGGATTTCTACCCTGCTTCCCACTGGGAGTAAGAGACAAAAGGAGTTTTAACTGGTACCTTTCTTTGTGTGTGTGTGTGTGTGGGGGGGGGGTGGTGTGTGGTTTCGGCTACGTTTGAGTCTTCCCTTTGTGCTTTCGAAATGGACGTCTGTCTGTCTAGCGAAGGGTAGTGGGGAATACCGATCGGATTTCTCGTTTCCTTTCGCACCGAGTGTTCAAAGGCTCAGTAAACGTGTCTGGCAACCCAAGCGTCCTGCGAGATGGAGGGCATCCTCCTGCTTTAGATCCCAATTCCCTTAGATGGCTGTTACTCCACTGTCATTAGTGTCACTTGTTTACCTGAGAAACAGATTTGAAAAGCCTTGCTTCTACCACAGACATTGTACTTGGTTTGTTTTCGGTTTTTTTTTTGTCTTTTTTTTTTGTCTTTTTTTTTTTTGTCTTTTTTGCATTATTTCAAAAGCTGAAGAGATAAAGAGGCACATTCTCAAATAGATGTCAGCCCCTTGAACCATGCAACTTCCACTGGACCCCCTGGGAGCTGCATAGGCAAAGTCCAACACACCGAGTTGAGAAAGTTAAGACCGAGGGCCTGATCCTGCACCAACTGAAGTCCACTCCACGCACCTGATCCTCTTCTCGCTTACACTGACTTCAAGGGAGTTTTTTCTCGTGACTTAACGCCAACGGCCGGCTGCCATCCGGGAAAGCACGGAGGGAGCGAGCTCCCACCGAAGCGCTTTGCTAGACCCGGACCTTAGGGAAAGAAGAATATGGTCCAGCAGGTAAAGGATGAAAATGCTTAAAACAGCTTTATTTTGGTTCGTGGCTCATTTGAGCCGTAACGGTGAAAAAAATAACCGCAGTCCCGACTGGTTAAAAAAGCAACAGTTTGGCAAAGCAAGCGCCGCCAGGCTGAAGCCACCCTTGGCTTCTTCCCTCGGCGCAGACCTGGCCTCGGCAGGACACACAGCAAGGGGCAGCCCTGCCCGCTGCTCACCCCCTCCTCCCCAAACGCCGTGGCGAAATCTGGGCCGCAAGTCATGATTCTCGAGCTGTTTTTCAAAAAATCCCCTCTTACGCTTAAAAAAAAGAAAAGCAAGATGTAAACCTGGTTAGATTTCTGCTTTGTTTTGTTTTTTTTTTTTTATAAAAACGATTACTCGGATCCCCATCACTGATATATTTCTATTTACAAACCCTCTATATGCAAGTACCTCCCGCCAAACTATGGCCGTTGGGATGGGCTGGCTACCGCTAGGTCGCCGTAGGGTTTCTTTCTGCAGGACATCCTCCTCCGCACGGCGCAGTCGTCGCAGGGAAACGGGCGCTGTCCCCGTACCGCGGGACCCCCCGCGCTCCTGCCCCTGCTCGCAGGCATCTCCTGCCTCCAGCTGGGAGGTGGAGCGAGAGGCAGGGGCTCACGCCGAGCTGCCCCGCGTTGTTCTCCCCTCGGATGGATTTTACGACCTTCCTTTGCGAGCGGCCGGTTTCTGCTTCCTAATTTCGCTGCCGATTACAAGTCGCCCAAACCGCAGTGTGCCAGCACAGCGCGGCGCAGGAGAGCAGCATCACCGACACCGCTCCTCTCCTCGGGCACCTGGTGGGACGCCTCTAGAGTAGGAGTGAAATGAGATAAAGTAGAAAAGACATTTTAAAGGATGCTGCGGGATAAACACCTTTTGTGTCGCTTGGGTTAGTCGTCGCGAACAGCCAGGAGCCCAACTAGAAGATGCGAGAGGAGGCTGGAAGTGCACGGGGACTGGGCAGGAGGGTGAGCCAAGATGGGAGCCAACGCGGGGAGGCGCGGGGAGCCCCGGGGATGGTGGGCAGGGATGGATGGGACCAACGTCCCAGTCATCCCCCAGCTGGGAGCAGCACCGTGAAAAACAAAAATTCACCAATACTGACAAGAAGGGCAAGTGGAAACGGCGAGTTCGTATGGCACGGAATGAGGGAAAGGTGGGGAGGGATGAAAACCTTGAGGTAGTGATAGGCAGGTGGAGATGAATTTTTGGGAAGCAAACTTCCAGCTGTTCCAGTAGTCAGTCAATGGGACCCCCTGGGAGACTGCCCTCGGGGACACGGGAGCAGGACAGAACTGGCAGAGCTTGGAGGACGTTTTCCACAGAGTGCAGGAGCACTCGATCCCCAGGTGTAAGAGATCAGGCAAGGAAGGCAAGAGACCGTCATGGCCGAGTCAAGACCTGCTGGTCAACCTGCAGGGCAAGAAGGACCCACACAGGCAGTGGCAGCAGGGACGGGTGTCCTGGGAAGAGCACAGGAACACTGCCCAAGTGTGTTGGGATGGGGTCAGGAAGGCCAAGGCGCAGCTGGAGCTGAACTTGGTGAGGGACACAAAGAATCATAAGAAGAGCTCCTACAGGTATGTCAGCCAGGAAAGGAAGGTCCAAGAAAGCGTGTCCCCCCCCCGATGAGCAAGACTGGCAAACTGGTAACAAGGGATGAGGAGAAGGCTGAGGGACTCAACAACTTTTTTGTCTCTGTCTTCACTGGCCACCTCTCTCCCCACACCTCTTGAGTGGATGGACTGCAACTGGGGGAGAAGAGTCCCTCCCACTGTAAGAGATCAGGTTTGTGACCACCTGAGGAACCTGAACATACAGGAGTCTATGGGACCTGACAAGATGCATCCCAGAGTCCTGAGGGAATTGGCTGAGCCACTCTCCATGACAGTTGAAAAGTCATGGCAGTTGGGTGAAGTCCCCAGGGACCGGAAAAAGGGAAACATTGCGCCCATCTTTAAAAAGGGTAGAAAGGAGGATCCGGGGAACTACCGACCTGTCAGCCTCACCTCTGTGCCTGGGAAGATCATGGAACAGATCCTCCTAGAAGCTGTGCTAAGGCACATGGAGGACAGGGAGGTAATTCGAGACAGCCAGCATGGCTTCACCAAGGGCAAGTCCTGCCTGACCAACCCAATGGCCTTCTATGATGGAGGGACTACATTGGTGGAGAAGAGCTATGGATGCCGTCTGTCTGGACTTCTGTAAGGCCTGTGACATGGTCGCCCACAACATTCTTCTCTCTAAATTGGAGAGATACGTATTTGATGGATGGACTGTTCAGTGGATGAGGAATTGGTTGGGTGGTTGCATCCAGAGGGTAGTGGGCAACGACTCAATGGCCAGATGGAGATCAGTGACGAGTGGCCCATATTGGGACCAGTACTGTTCAATATCTTCATCAGTGACATAAACAGTGGGATCAAGTGCACCCTCAGCAAGTTTGTGGATGACTTCAAGCTGAGGGGGGCGGTTGACATGCCCAAGAGACAGGGTGCCATCCAGACGGACCTGGACAAGCTTGAAAAGTGGGTTCATGTGAACCTCATGATGTTCAACCAAGGCCAAGTGCAGGGTCCTGTACATGGGTCGGGGCAACCCCCTGTATCAATACAGGCTGGGGGGTGAAGGGATTGAGAGCAGCCCTGCTGATGACTTAAGGAAGAAATTTTTTTTATGCTGAGGGTGGTGAAACACTGGAACCAGTTGCCCAGAGAGGTGGTAGATGCCCCATCCCTGGAAACATTCAAGGTAAGATTGGACGGGGCTCTGAGCAACCTGATCTCATTGAAGATGTCCCTGCTCGTTGCAGAGGGGTTGGATTAGATGACCTTGAAAGGTCCCTTACAGCCCAAACTGTTCTACGATTCTATGACTCTGTGAAGATCAAAAGGGAGGTGGGCAAATCGTTGGCTCGAGGCAATTTCCGAATTTTGGGGTCAATCAGCAGAGAGATCACTTTTTCAGACACAGAGAAGGGCCAGTGCCACACCGCGAGGGATCCAGCTCTTTAACATCTCCCCGGTAAGAGATTTTTGGGGAGGACATGGGATGATCACCGAAGATGGCAGCGAAACTGGAGCGGCAGAAGGACTGAAGGAGAGAGCAACAAGGCAGCTGGTCTTAGTGCTTAACACTGTCCTGAAACGCCTAGCTGGGTATTCATGGATTTCCAACATATAATAAAATAGTCGATACATTTTACGCCTTATCTTCATGCCCTATTGCACATTTCTCGAATGCAATAAATATTGCTATCTGGTTCAGTACAAGGTATTTTATTACGAGTCCCATATTCGTAATATTAAGCACAACGAGCACAGTGCAGGCCAGACGAAATGTGCTTTCAAACAACGGGTTCCGGGTCTAAAAAGAAGGGCCGTACCGCATCCCAGCCCTGGACCTGACCTGTCTCCATAGGAGCAGCAGCCTGAACATCTGAAAGAAGGGACCGGAGGCCCTCATCCTGCAGCACACGGGAGGAACGCTGAAAAAAACGGGATACACCGACACCACGGCAGTGGCAGGAGCTTGTACTAGCTGATGACCCTACGAATAGAAAAGACAGCTGCTGGGGACGCAGGGGAGAGCGTGGTGGCTGCAGGCAAGCCAAACGCCCAGGGATGGAGCCCTAGCACAGCTCTCGTCTCCAAAATAAATCCTGAGCATCTTCTGGATCTCCCTTCTGGAGCCAGAGCCGGGGCGGGATGCTGCACCCCGCTCCCACCCGCCGGGTACCCAGGGACCGCTCTCGTCCGGAGCAGCTCACTGCGGACAACGCCAGCGTTTCACTTTTTCACGGAACAAATAAACTTAAAGGGCGGTTTTCAGAATTACTGTTTTTTCAGAGTTCCTTCTTTCACCCGTTAAATAACCCGCGATGCAGTTACCGCGTGGTTCTCGCCGGGATGGCAGCGCTGAGCCTAAGCTACACCTCGCGACCTGCAAACGCTGAACACATTTCGATTCCAAACCGACACTCCGCTTCAATTTTAGGCATTCGGGCTGCTTTTTTGCTAAACCGACTTAAACCAATTCTGCTGTTTTCCCTCGCGCGGGGGCTGGAAAAAAAACCCCACCCTTCTTGTAAGGAAACCCGAGTCTAGTCCTGTCCTCTGCGAAACACCACCTCTACGCTCATGACCGTGTCGAGAACGTGATCTGTCCGACTGCTATTAAGGCTCCTCTTCCTCATCGTTTTCTATTGCATAAACGTGTCCAAGCCTCGCATCCCTCTGCTCCCAACAGCTCCCAGTTAGCAGGGCTCTTGCATATCAGGGTTTCATAAGAAATCAGCAGCAAAATGCACAGGCTCTCAGTTGCACAAGGAAAAATAGGTATTTGTTGGGTTTGTTATTCTCTTGGAGGGCGAGGGTGTGGCGAGTAGGGTTACAAATAAGGCCTTTTGAGAATACATTTAGCATTCAATACTCAACGCTGTCTTGATAAAGTCCAGTCATGTATGATCCGGCCCTGATCGGTGAGATCACGAATAGCTCCGTGGTTTGTTGGTTTTTTTTTCTTTTTCTCTTATCTTACGAACTGAATCAAAGAAAAGGTTCGGAGTTGTATTTCAAACTAATGACTTTTCGCTTTCGAAAGTTCAAATGATATTGGCATCGCAAGGTTAGACATTGAGGAAACACCAAAGCTATGACAGGAGAGCGCTTTTGAGAGGCTCTGCATCGAAAATGTTGAAGAAACTACTCAAAGGAAAAGTAAATAGCAAGAAATGTATGAAATGTATTAGTTCTGTTTTTATAACTATTTTAGAATTTATCCCAGGTTCTTATAAAATATATAAAACTGAGATACAAAGAATTAGCAATGTAACTTTGCATTTCAAATGATCTTCAGCTACAGGTTTTGCTTTAAGAAAACAGACACTTGAAAAGCAGCTGTTCTGTAGTCTCTAGATGCAGACACTCGAGTTCCTGGCAAACTTACCGTCAGTGGTTTTCTGAACTCCTCCACCATTTCAACTCTCTCCTATAATGAAACTCAGCATTTCACCGTTAAGTTTTTCTGCTCATGGTTTCAAAGAGAGGACATTACCATTTCCCAGCATTGGTTTCAAAGTTCCTTTTTTCTTTTTTTTTTCCTTTTTTTTTCTTTTTTTTTCTTTTTTTTTCCTTTTTTTTTTTTTGTTTTTCCCTTTATGAGCTTTAAACCACAGGGTGAATCCATGAAATGAGGTAAGTAAATTTGGCACACTTTTAGTCATGTCCATAAAACTTTTGGTAAGTTGTATAAGTGAACAATATCATTTTCATCGTGAGTTACAGGTGCTTTCAAAGGGGGGTGGGGGGTGGTTAGTACTTAACAACTGGAATGTTTCTAGTAAAACCAAAAGGCATAGCTGCAGAAAACACTCACAACCCAATGTTGATAGAGAAGTAAAAATATATACAATACAGTCACTTGTTCATAGTTTGGCACAATTTTTTGTTGTTGTGGGTAATAGTGCATAAACTACTGTACAACAGTATGACTTTTTAAAACAGTCTTTCACAGAGAATACCAGATTAGGTTTGCTTTCAAAGAATAAAATTCCCACAATTTCAAACTCTTAATTTCAGCACTTACATTTCAAAATACCACAAGGCAGATTTCGAAAAGGAACCGACGGGAATAAGAAAAAAAAAAAAAAAANAAATAAACTCAACAAAAAAAAAAAAGAATAAGAAGAAAAAAAAAAAAGAAACAAACATCGACCGTCTTTCTAGAAAAGGGAGTCTCTTCTTCAAATACAGGAAAACCCAAAAATGTTGTTTCTGCTTTAAGAAGAATGGAGTCTGATTCCCTGCAGGAAAAAATCAAACATTTGATGCCATCTTAGTTAGCTCGTCTGGAGTCACCACGACGGAGCGTACGCGCTAAAGGCGGGCGGGTGCAGAAGATGCAGCTTTAGATGATGCAGGTTAGGAGATAAACAGCAGAGGGGGCCAGAAAGCACTCAAAATTGCCACGTGAAGCTCAATTAGGAACGAGTTCTCATTTGCAAAGTAAAGAGCCTTTAAGTTGCAAGATCTTGGCTTTTGGATGCATAACCTCTTTTTTTTTTTTTGTGGTTTATTTTTTTTACAAAATTTTCCAAAAAAAAAAAAAAAAAAGCTTTCTT
>VUYV01000039.1:739908-765118 GCA_008711295.1 Anarhynchus alexandrinus
TTTTTTTTTTTTTTTTTCATGCAACTTTTGCTTTCAGGAAGGAAAAACTGAGGAAGAGCGGGCTTAGCAGGTGGGAGGGAGGTTAAGGGGCATTCCAGCCAGTTTGGTGCAGCATTACCTCAGTTTCTCAAAAGCAGCTGTCACGGGGGGGTCCTTGTGGGGCTGTTCGCGGTCCGTTCGCTTTATTTTACAGTTCTCATCCCTCAGCGATTTCGAACTGGATTTATGACGGTAGAGTTTTTTATGGGTAGGTCCGTTATTGCCTAAAGTGCTCAGGTTACTATAGTTTTTATCAAAAAAGGGAGCGTGAATGTCCGTGGTGTACCCGGTTGAGCAGTTGGGGCGACCGGGGTCGCCGGTCGCGGCTTTGCCGTTTTTGCTTGAGCCCTTGTTGTTCGACTTGTGGTTCTTCGCCGTCCCCGGCGAGCCGCCGTTCGCCTTCTTCTTCGACTCTTGGGACGTCCCTGCCAAAATTTTAAGAGTTTTCAGTTTCAGGCTGTTGGACTCCGGCGACCGGAATATGTCTGGGACGCTGTTGTGGCCAACGGGCCCCCACAAGGGCTCGATGGAGGCCATCATAAACCTCTGGACATCCGCCATTCCTGACGCGATGTTGGACAGGATGTTGGAAGGTTCCTCAAACTCCCTCTGATCGTCGTCCAGGAGGCTGGTGGCATTGGCCAGGCTGGCTTCCGACCAGCCTGCGCCCCCCTCTTTTCCCAGCGCCCACTCTCCGGAGAGCCCGTTGTGCTTGCCCAGTTTCACCCCGGCCGGGCTGCAATGCTGAGCGCTCTCGGCAAGGCCCTTGGTGGCGGTGGCCACGGTGCTCAGCTGGTTGACCACCCTGCCGCCGACAGCCGGAGCCTTCTCGCCGTTGACTCCCGCCGCGTTTTTCCCTTTCCTGGCGGATTTGGGCGCCTGCCTGGAGTTTTTCCCTTGCGGCTTATCGGTTCCTTTGTTGGTTTTGGGCGATTTTTTCCGGGTGGCTTTCTGGGAAGAGCTTTGGTTTGTACCCACATTCTTGCCGGTTGAACTTTTCCTCTTCGATTTTGACACTTTGCTATTGGTGCTAATTTGACCAGATGGCTCATTAAATGTTGACAAGCATGGACTCTTTTCGAGAAGGCTGACAGAATCTTCATCGTTGAACATATGGAACTGGAACTGGTGATTATTTAAAGCAAACCCATTATCTGCCTGATCCTCGGTCTGCAGGACCCCGCAGTTCCACTTGACCTTCTCGGAGCTGTTGAGGGCCGCCTGGGGACTCTCCTGAAAGCCCTTCAGGGTGCCCAGAGGCTTGGCGTCGGAGCCAGCTATCTGCGGGGACAGGTTGGGAGTGTCCGGAGGGGACATCTCCGAAAGCGACGACTGGCGGAACTTATCAGGCGTGAAGTTGGAAATGTCTAAAAGGTCCGTGGACTCCTTCAAAGGGGTGATTTCATCTATGCTCTGCTGGATCACTAGCTTGGGACTGCAGTGGGCCAAGAAATCGTCATTAATATCATCCTCGCCGTCCTTTTCACAAGACTTTAAACTTAAAGAACTGTAATTGCTAGAACTAACTGACAATGAACCCACTGAATCAAAACTAATGAGCCTGCCATCATCTGTACTTAGTGTACCTCGTTGGAAATGAAAGCGCCCCTCTCCATTATTAAAATGACATGACTGATAAGAATCATCAGACTGCACTTGTTGGCTATCCGGCATGTAATTTTTTTGGTATAGCAATTTGCTGCTATTCAGATTGACTTGAGTGTATCCAGAGGCGGGGAGGCCGTCTGCGCCCGCGGCGCCGCCGCCACCGCCACCGCCGCCGCCGCCGCCGAACTCGCTCGGCAGCCCCGCCGCCTCCCGCATGTCGCCGGGGAAGTCCTGGCGGTTGGTGCCGGCGGCCTTGCTGGCCGGCCACATGCTACCGAAGCTGCTCTGCTCCATCTCCAAGTGGCCGGGCGACTGCTGCAGCTCCGACTCGGAGGGAGGGGAGAGCACGCAGCTCTGCGCCGGCTGCAGAGCCGGGAAGGGCTTTTCCGCTGGGACGATGCTGGGGAGCGGGTGCTGCTGCTGCTCGGGGGGATGCTGGGCGAAGTACGAGATACTGGCGTTGCTCGACAAATCCGAAGCATCTAACAACGTCTGCAGATACCCTCCGGGAATCAGGGGTACATTGGTGGTGATATTAGCAGATGGCAGAGGCTTGTCTGAAGAGGAGGTGGATGGTAGGAAAGGAGAATTTTTAGCAACCTTATCCTCGTGGCACTCCGGGAGATGGGAGCTGTCTGAAGCACAAGGAACGTTTTCGTCCTTCAGGCGTACTGCAGAGTCCTGGTTTTCCAGCGCCGGGGAGCCCTCCGCCGTGCTGGTAGCAGCTTTGATCTTCTTGCACTTCAACCTGGCTTCACTTTTGAATTTGATTCTGCGGAGCACTTTCCTCTCCGTCCCCTTGTGCTCCCGCTCCTGCGATTTGCATTTCACGGCAGCGATGCCCGTGATGTCATTTACGTGTAATCCGTTGGCACAGCTGGGGGTGGCGATGGCTAACGCCGGCAGCCCTTTCAGGCCCGCATCCTCTTTGCTGCTGCAAGGCTGCTTGTGATCAGAGGAGCAAGAGCCCAGCTTGTTCACTGATTGCTCGATGGCTTTAATTCTTTGAATCCGGTGCCTGTTTGCTAGCTTGCATTTTCGCTTCCGTGGGTGAGGGAGGAACGAAGCATCTGAGCCGTTAAGATAGAAATTCTGCTTGTGGTAGAGAGACGATCTGAGCAAATCCAGCCGGCTCTGCTGCCTCTCTTGCCAGAAGCCCTTCAGAGGGGCCAGCTTTTCGTATTTGCTGAGCAGCTCCTCGTTTAGGGTAACAGTTGTCTCGTTGGCATCCACTTTGCTGAGCTTCACCAGCATATGCTTCTCCCCTTTAAACCTGTTAATGATGATGTACTTGATGATCACGGGGGGCTCCTTGCGAGAGACTTTTCGCCGCTTCTTGGGGCACCACTCGTCGTCGTCCTCTTCCTTGGGCCCGTCTGGGAGCCACTCCTTCTTGTCCAGGATCTTCTCGTTCTCGATGGAGTCCACGTCGTACAGGTAGTCGTCGCTGTATCGCACTTTCCTCTTCGCCCGCAACCCGTAGTTCTGCTGAATGAAGGAGCTGGAGTGGTCCCGGGACAGGTACCGGCTGCAGTCCTTGATGTCCCGCAGCACGTCGTAGGAGGACTCTGTGCAAGTGCTGTCATCGCTGAACTCCCCGGAGTCCTCCGTGGAGTTCACCGAGTCCAAGAAGTGGCTCCTCTTGGAGCCCACATACTGCACCATCTCCGTGCTGTTGCAAGATTTATTTAAGGCAGCTTTCTCCTCCTCCTCGCCGTCCTCTTCCTCGCCGTCCTCCTCCTCCTCCCCCCAGATGATGCCTTCCTCAGACTTGAATTGAGAAGGGTCGGTGGCACCGCCGGGCCCCCTTTTCAGGGCGCTCCTGCTGTCCCTTTTGGTGCAGTTGCCGAACACGCTGGGGAAGAAGTTGAACTGGGCGTCCTCTTGTAGGGTGGTGGTCTTCTCCCGCACGTTGTCCTGGAAAGATTCGTATCTAATCTTTAGGGAGCAGACATCACTTCCCAAGGTGGAGTCGTCGTCATCGAACATGTAATTATCCACGTCTTCCTCGGAAAACAGATTTACAGAAAGCTCATTTTTGGAGCAGAGGTCAAGCAGCTCAATTTTACTTTCACTAATGAAAGATTCAAAATAGCCCCATTCCTGGTTGGGATTTGTTAGTAAAGGTTCCTCACCATTGCATTTGTCTAATAGTAATCCCTCGTAATAATTTTTCTGAGTGGGGTCCTCTGAATCACTGTCAGATTTTTCTGCATCTCTTTTGTCCGCCGCCCTCGATTTATGCATAGGGAAGCTTAAAAGCTGGTCTGAAAGCAGTTGATCCCCATATCTCATGGTTTCTCCTGTGCTCATGCAGTGAATCCCTATATCAGAGACCGAACAGGTGTCATAATCCCTATTTATATCCCCCACTTTCAAGCTTATTCCCGGCTCTGCATCAATGCCGTCCTTTGATTCAATAAAGCAGCCCAGGCAGGTCCGGCTCGGCTGCATCAAGCAGTCACCCGTCAGCGCCGACATGCCGCCGGGCTCCATCATGGTGAAGGGCGCCTTCTCGCAGTCGCCCGGCAGCGACCAGGAGCTCATGCCCTTCGTCACGCAGGACGTGAGGGAGATGGCGTGGGCGGAGGAGTCATCCGAGGCGTGCTCGGGTACATCCGTGAGCCTCAGAGGCGACGGGGGGCTCAGCAAGCAGGGCTTCTTCGAAGTCAGGGGAGGCAGCGCCCGGTGGCACGCGTGGTTTTCCTTCTGAGCTGTCGTCAAGGCTGAGAACGTGACCGCGGCCTCGGCGGCGGTGCAAGGCCTCTCATCGCCGTCCAGGGCGTGCGATTCTGGGAGGGAGGGAAGGCAGAGGGAGGGAGAGAAGAAAGGGAAAAGAGAGAGGCTTTACAACCCTTGCAGTTGTGCCGGGGCTCGCCGCCCCGCTCCCCTTCTCCCCAGGGTCCGGCGGCGCCTTTTCCCAACCGCTCCTTTGGGAAGCGGCAGACGCCCTTCCCGCGGGAGCGCGATCCTTCCCTTCTGGATCTGATTAACGTGGTGATGTGCAAGGAAGGGAGAGGTAAACGCTCTCCCCCCCTGCAGCCAGCTGGAAGAGGTACAAGAGTACGTTTGAGAAACCGAACCCATCCGTTCTCTCCTCCTCATATACATACCGTTACCTGGATACTGCCTTTCAAATCTGACAAGGTTATTAAAAAACAAAACAAGCCTAATAAAAATGTTCCCATTAACATTGAAAAAAATTAATGGAAAAATAAGATTCTTAAAGGAACAAAGCATCCCCCCTGCGGTGTCTGCAGCTTAAACATACCTGAACGTCATTACCGCTCCAGAGTCAGAAAGTTACGGCTATTTTTAAAAGCCCAGTGGTCTTTTTGTCACTGTCCACGCCAAGGGAAAGCAGAAGGTAGCACAGAGTTTAAAGCAATTATTGTTAGAATTATTGTGGGGTTTGCCATTCTTCCCTAATCTCTAAAAATGCCTTTTTAAGAACGTAAGGATTTTTTTTCTTAACCTAAGGGGTTTTTTATTTTTACCTCGTCGCACTCTTTTATGGCAGAATAAAGTTATGAATATACTTTTATCTGACTTCTGGCTCAACGGACGATATGACCCTTGAAATTTAAATACGATGTCTTTTCATCCATGAACACGCTCTGATATCTCTCTATTTAAAAAAACCCAAAACCGATGTGTGCATTCGCACCAGCTGGAAACCTCTGCCGACTCAGAGCTGAGCCCGGTGCTTTTGTAGCAGCTCACATCTTACCTTTTCGGTGGCTCCGCTGAAGGCTGGGGAAGGGGAGGGGGGCGAGAGGGGAAGCAGCGCAGGCTTTCCGAGGAGGGACGAGCGCTTTAAAACGCAGCTGTCGCAAGAAATGGGGCATCCGAAGGGATGTGGCACCTACACGGTGGCCGCGACCCTCCACGACAAGTGCTTTTATTTAAAACCGATGGGAAAACAAACCTCCTCCCGCCCCTGTGCCAAGCGGCACAAGGGAAGGCTCACGTCGGCACACGTACCACTGGCACGACGAAACACGTCGGCACGCGTACCACCGGCACGACGAAACACGCGCCGCGCCGGTACTGCCGAGCGGAGCAGGGCTCCCACCTGCAGGCGGGCGATATGAAAAGGAGCGGGATGCGATGGGAGGACCGCCTGCCCGTGCCGAGCGGAAAACTGAGAGGAGGTCCAAATCCCCCTGATCTCATCCCAAAAGCTCCCAGCAGTTTTGTGCTATGGGCGCCGTAGGGATGGAGCTGTCGGTAATGTCTTCGTCCAGTAGAACCAAGGTGCAGTCGGAGCCGTGCAGCGCTCTAAGGGCTTTAAACAACTTTCCAAAGACTATACAGAGTGCGATGCGATGCCTGTAAACACCTTCAACATCCGTGGCTCGGAAAAGCCCAGACTGACTTGCTTGAAATCTGTGCTGCTTTCCTTCCCTCAAAAAGGGTTAAAAAAAATTAAAAAAAAAGCAAGCTGGTTTTTGAGTCCCTCCCACCAGTTTTTAGATCAGAAATGCAGAGGTGGTATCTTTTTCCTTAAGCACCAAAACAAATTAACCAGTGCAGTTCCACTTCAGAAGCAGAATAAAATAAAAATCAGCTTGGAGCTGACAGGAAGCATGGAAAATTAGAGGATAAAAGAAGAATGTCTGTGAATGCTGTACGACTCAAAAAAGGGGGAGATAGAAAGCCGAAATTCAATCTCAAATGCTGCATTCAATACACAGAGATGCCATTATACAGAATAAACTCTCTCTGGGTGTTTCTTTAGGTTTATACTTGTCTAACCGAACTTAACTCCTCTGAAATACAAATGCCCAAACTTGATTTTCTAGGGCTTGTGTCATCCTAAAATCAGGCGCCCGTTCAATCGATGCTCTAAAGTAAACAACACTCCAAAAGACTACAGTCAAAAAAGAAAACGCTGGAGAAGCACCACCGCCTCTCCCGGTTTAACTCAACAGCCACCCAAAAGCGCATGGGCAGCCTGAGCACAAAAATATCGAAGCGTCCTGCTGTGAACCAGCTCCGAAGGGAGACCAGTCCCTAACTGGGCACCTAACTGGGTTGTCTGCAGCCAGCACCCACTCACGGTTAGGGCGAGAGGAGGCAAAAAGCATCAGTGCCCCATCCCCAGTGCCACCAACGGGGAGGTGGTGGCATCAGAGCTCCTTGCTGGCTCACCGCTTCGGATTCAGCAGCAACTCCTACACAACAATGTTTAATTAAAGCGCTTTTTAAGCCCTGTTTAATTGAATTTCATGGGAGCGGTATCAGATTCTAGAAATCCCCCGTCTTCACTGAGCAGGTAAGCACTGATTTTACCGCCTGTTAGATTAGAGAAGGGGACCACGGCTAGAAAACCTCCTTGCAGCTCCAGCAGCTCTCATCAGCTGCGGCTTTACCACGTGCGGTCATGATGGAGATGGGCTGACAAAGACGGATACCTCCAAAATTACATCGAAGGAGCGAGCGCGAGCGTACGCTTCACCTGCCACCAGCACATGTTGCCGGGTCCTCACGGGCACCCGCGTGGCTGGAGTCACTCCAGGTTTTCCGTAATGAACAAGAACAACATTTGCCTCTACGCACCTTGTTTTGAGACGACAGAAGGATTTGAACATACAAGATGTCCTTGATATCCAATAGGGTCAAATTCATATCTAAATAAATATCTGTCTCTCCCTCTCAAGATTTATAGGCCAATAGAAAATGTAAAAAGCCATGAAATTAAACATAAAAACATGGTGAAGAATGAAAATGTCAAGTTCTGCCTCAACGCTGGACCGGCACTGCCTATACTGTGGCCAGCAACTCAAGTCCAAATGACTTGAGAAGATGCTCAGAGGAGTATTTATTTCAATCGGGTCTTCAGGCCGCAGAGCGCTGTTACTCCTGCGCAGTTATCGCTTTCGAAAGCAGTATGGAATCGATTAAATAGATACAGACGAAGGCAGGTGTTTTGGGCAGGCTGCTGGAAGGGGCTGATCCTTCCCCACCGATGTCGATGGA
Source organism: Anarhynchus alexandrinus (assembly GCA_008711295.1). Taxonomy (NCBI): domain Eukaryota; kingdom Metazoa; phylum Chordata; class Aves; order Charadriiformes; family Charadriidae; genus Anarhynchus; species Anarhynchus alexandrinus. The sequence continues at coordinate 747,538 of VUYV01000039.1, forward strand.
AGCCGGAATGACTTAGTGGCCCCCAGGAGCACGACTGCGGCCAGCAGCACCGGTGCGTGCAGAGGCAGTGTTACTGGCCAGGGGATCCCACCTGCTGGCTGATGGGCCACGCAGAAAAGTCAATAACGAGCTCACAAGTCCGACCTTCCCTTTCCATGGGTGCTAATCCGGGTTTGTTTCTTCTACCCAACCTCTAGTTTTTCCCCAGTTTGTAGGCACTAAGCATCCTTCAGTCAAATTTTGCTGAGATTGCCTAGTAGGTTCATGAGTAACGGTAAAGAGAGGGAAAGATTCCCAATAGACAGAAGGACTACATAGTCTTCTATGGCTTTTTTTCCCTAAGAAACCAAACTAAAATCCATAACTCTAACTGCACGTGCACATAAACATTTCCAACCATGGGTATGCATGGGAAAAAGCAGTACTTGTTAAGACCTAAAAAGGTGTAGATTCATAGCTGGAGTGACATCTGGGCAGAATATATGCCTTCACCCTACTGCTCCACACTGCAGAGATACCCGCAAACCGCTAAAATTAAATACATGAAAGGAATTAGGAAAAGAAGTTGGCTTGCGAGTTGTCGCCGCTCCCTCATGTACTGTAATTAAGTTCCTTACCATTTTCTTTCACCCCATTAATCAGGATAGTTTCTTGGTCTTCTGAGGCACAATCCTGCTCTTGTTGGTCATCCATCAATTTAACCTCTTTCTGTTCACTCCATGCCCCACTGCATCTGGCCAACCTGCGCATTTCCAGAAACATAACCACAGTCAGTACAATTCCCAGAATCAGCTCAAGGAACCGTGAATAAAAAATAACAACAATAAACAACCCCCCCCCGCCCCAACATCACGTGCTGCCCTTACCCTGCGTAAGAGGACAAATACTATTTATTTAGGCTATCGTATTTTCACTTTTCCACTCCAAAAGCCAAGTCCAATGTATTTCGGCAAGGTTAAAATGTTATATATCGCCATTTCTGTCCACAAAGTCCTTCTTTAGAAGGTGGAGCGGTGTTCTGCACCTCTGCAGCACCCTTCACAGAATCACAGAATGGTCAGGGTTGGAAGGGACCTCTGGAGATCATCTAGACGGACCTCTGAAGATCATCCAGTCCACCCACAGCAGTTGCACAGGACGGCGTCCAGGCGGGTTTGGAATGGCTCCAGAGTGGGAGACTCCCCCACCTCTCTGGGCAGCCTGTGCCAGTGCTCTGCCACTGCACAGGAGAGAAGGCCCTCCTCAGGTTGAGATGGAACTTCCTATGCTCAAGTTTGTGCCCGTTCCCTCCTGTCCTGTCACTGGGCACCACTGGAAAAAGACTGTTCCCATCCCCCTGGCACCCTCCCTTGAAGGATTGATAAATATTAATAAGATCCCCCCTCAGTCTTCTTTTCTCCAGACTAAAAAGACGCATTGCCCGAAACTGCTTTGCAAGAGCAGGTAAGTGTTGTTATCTCCAGTGAGTTGAGCGGAGACATGCAGAGGAGAGGACTCGCCCCAGTTCAGACAACAGCAACTCTGCGCTGGAGTAGAAAGAGAAACGCAGACATCCCTAGCTACCAGCTACCGCTCTCATCTTCCAAGTGCTGGCAGGTATGAAAAACTCCCCCAAACAGCAGTTTTTAGGGAAAAAATATCACTAGTCTCCTCCTTTCCTCAAGACAGTTCTTCATCATGAGAGCGCCTTCCTTGGAAGCCTTGCTCTCCAGCCACCGACCACCACCCTCACGGTCCCTGTTCCTCTTGGTTATATGACCACCAGTCGAGGCTGACTGGACTCGATGGTCCCTTTCCAAAGCAACAAAACCGAGATCAGAATCAGGCGCAGATTTTCTCCCTTCCTCCGCTGAAGATCCCCCCACGTTAAAATGATCGCCTGCCTAAGGAGAGGGAGACCGTGCAACGGAGAGATGTGGCTGTGTCCCCAGGCACGGGTGGCACAGGATAACCCTCATCGGTGCTCCCGATGGACAGAATTTCACCTCTTTGACTGTAAATTCAAGTCAGAATCTATGTTTTTTCCTTCTGGCAACTTGAACTCAACTTTTCATAGAATCATAGAATGGTTTAGGTTGGAAAGGACCTTGAAGATCATTGAGTTCCACCCCCCCTGCCATAGGCAGGGACACCTCCCACCAGACCAGGCTGCCCAAGGCCACGTCCAGCCTGGCCTTGAACACCTCCAGGGATGGGGCCTCAACAACCTCTCTGGGCAACCTGTGCCAGTGCCTCACCACCCTCAAAGTGAAAAACTTCTTCCTAATGTTCAATCTAAACCTGCCCTCTTCCAGTTTGAAGCCATTCCCCCTCGTCCTATCACTACATGCCCCAGTAAAAAGTCCTTCCCCAGCTCTCCTGTAGGCCCCCTTCAGGTACTGGAAGGCCGCAGTAAGATCTCCCTGGAGCCCTCTCTTCTCCAGGCTGAACAGCCCCAACTCTTTCAGCCTCTCCTCGTAGGAGAGGTGCTCCAGCCCTCGGATCATCCTCGTGGCTCTCCTCTGGACACGCTCCAGCAGGTCCAGAGGAACTCTCTCACAGAACAGGTACTAGATTGAAGCTTTGTTTTAGGTGTTTTTTTGTTTGGTTTTGGTGTGGTATTTTTTTAAATCAACATTTGTCAATGTCTGATCTTCCCACAGTGTTCACTGCCCTGGGTTCAGCAGCCAAACTTCATTCATATTCAGATTTGCGGTGGAGTCCTCTTAATTAATGTGGAATCTTTACAACCGTCTTAGTAAGTGAAACCTTCACTGAACTTAAAAGATGTTGTGACACCCAGAGTAAGATAAGAATAACAAGCATCAGTAACTCGATTCCTTTGCATATTTAGAGGAATATTTAACTAACCCTGAGAGTTTTACTTTGATGCAAAGCCGTATTTCAAAGCTCTCAAAAGACGAGTCGGTTTGCTGCAGAAGGACCCCTCTCTCCCGCCAGCACCCGCACCCTCCCCACCGCCCCGGGCTCCCGCGGCGGCTGAGAAAAGCTCCAGCCGAAGCATCGCTGACGCGCTGCGACAGGAGCGACTCCAAACGCCAAAGCACACATCAGGCGTCGTTGGGACTTATTTCCACGCGACTTGGAGAAGATTGACTTCTAAGCGTGAAAGCTGCTCTGCGTTTTCCAGTTAACCGTCTACAACTTCACGCCTCCTTGATATTATCTCCAATTAAATGTATCTTAATTAATATAAATATTAATAAATTAAGTTTAAAAAATAGCTATTAATGAACATATTAATACAGTATCTTAAGCCTCAGGAGAACCAGAGGCTTCTCAGGAGACCAGAGAACCACCATGGGCCCATGCATGGGCCAGCGTGACTTCTGGGGAGGGGGCTGTTTGCTGCTTGAGGAAGCTCTGGGAGAAGGAAAAGCTGAGTTGAATAAGCAACTCCAGTGGACTGTGACCTGGGAGAGGTGTTTTGCACCCCCTCGTGGTTTGCCAGGTGGGAGAGGAATGTGCAAAGGTCTTCCATTTCAATGAGCTGTGGGCAGGAAGGGTTGGTTGGAGGACAGCGCATTTGGCTATACGCATTTACAGAGCTGAACCTGCTGCTCACTTCACCACGCTCGGTGTGGATGGTGGGACCATCATCTTCAGCGTACAGACGGTTATAATCAATGGTCCTCTATACTCTGATCTCCACCGTCTTTCTGAAGTGCAGAGGTGATGCTCTGATGGAGGCTTATCCGTGCAGGGTCACCAGCAGGCGCAAAGTGAAAGGGGAGAGGTCCTGCCATCGCGCCTTGCTTGCCACTATCTGTAGCTGAAGGGCTTCAGCACTCAGAGACAACACCCACCATTTATTCTATTAACCTCCCTAATTATTTTCAACCTCGTTGACACTGCTGGCCTCCACAGCTCCTTGCGGTAACACGTGCGACAGCTTCTGTGCTGCATGAAATCCTTTTGTTTGGTTTGAACCTGCTGTCCTCCAAAGGATGGGCCATGTCTTCTCACTGAAATACAGCCTCAGTCCTAGAAAGGACTTGCAGTATGACAAGGGGTCACAAGCCTTTCTTGAGGGGTGCAACAAGCCTTTTGTTGAGGCCCCATCCCTGGAGGTGCTCAAGGCCAGGCTGGACGTGGCCTTGGGCAACCTGGTCTGGTGAGAGGTGTCCCTGCCTATGGCAGAGGGGTTGGAACTCGATGATCTTCAAGGTCCTTTCCAACCTAAACTATTCTATGATTCTATGACCATCATTTAAATATTCAATAATATTTAAATATTTTTAAATATACAATAATATTCACAGGAGAATCACGGCAACATTTCAAGTTATCCAAGTACATAAGCCAAATCAGGACACTACTGAACTCCTCCTCACTGTTCCCAGTTCAATCCAGAGGAACCAGCTTGAGGCGTGAGAGCTGATCCAGCGTTGCTGCAGAAGGCCTCATGCTGCAAGTCCGGTCTTTGCTTTATCAGCATGATAAGCTGAGCCCGGCAGTTGTGAGCCGAGAAGCACAAGCATCGTCTCTGCACGGCTTTGCTCCCCTCATTTCCGCCGGGGTGTACTGGTGTATAGCGATTTGGTGTAAAATGCCACAGGTGGCCTGTTTTCAACCGGTAACATAATCACAGCCGTATTAAAGTAATGGCTTGCAATGAATAAAACATAGGACGGAAGCAGAAACAATAATTCTCCAATAATGTAAATTTGTCACTTCCAGCACACAAAACATCTCCAGAGAGAAAATAACGACGCGGACATAAAACACTAGCGAGCTCACCAAGAAAGATCGCAAGCATATTAAAGAAGGCATCATCCTATTACGGCTGGGATTTCCACCCGAGGAGGAAGGAGCGGGGTCTGACGCATGGGTTGCGCGCCTCTGCCTGCCTGCTTCTTCCTCTTCCAGTTTGCGGAGCCGGTGGTTTGACTGCAGGTCGCAAAGAGGTATGTGAGGAGGCTTCTGCCTTTCCGTGCTTCTGAGAGATGCCCAACGGCCAACCTTCAAGGAGAGAGCAGGGCTCCGTTGGGCAACGGACTGGGAAGGCAAGCAATGGGCAAGCAGGCAGCCGAGCAAATGGAGGCAGAAAAAGAGAGTTTATAGGTGGGGAAACCCATGGGATTTTTAATCTCCTATTAGTTTTTGGGATGTGTGGGCATAAGGGGGAGGGAAGCGCAGGAGGGACCTTTCCAGTGGATGCGATCCAAAGGCTGGAGAAGACAATGAAGGTGATGACATGGAAGAACAAAGGGGATGCGCCTGCGGACGACTATTTGCCTCGAGAGCGGTAACTCGGAGAGCAGAGCTGAGCTCTAGAAATGAGCTGGAAAGAACTGAGAAGAGTTTAGACGGGGGATCTTCACATACGGTCGGAGAGAGATGAAGTGTGAATGAGACAGACAATCTGAAGTTTGCGGAGACCTTGCCGAACACGAGGCCCTTTTGGGAACGGTGTGGCCATGAAAGGTCAGGTCCCAAGAGGGACCGGGAGAAACACCAGCGACTGTGAAAGAAAAGCTGACAAAGGGGCTTGACGCGATGCAGAACAAGAAGAAACCAAAGACTGGGAATAACAAAGAGGAAGAGAACAGCTGGGTCCCTGGGAAGAAAAACTAAACCGAGAGAGGTCTGGGGTATAAAGGCAATGGGCAGAGAATACACCGGGTAGCAGGAGAGCACAGAACACAGAGCCATCTGCGGACAGAAGAATAAAAAGGAGAGAATATGGATTTCAGACAGCGTCAGGCCATTGAAGAGATACGCCACTGGGGTCACGCTATTATGAAGAACCGACAGGAGGAAAATCAGTCACCAGCTTGAAATTTATGAACTTGACTGGAGCTAGAGTGGATGGAGGAAGAGGACGGCGGGCGGAAGACGACGGTCGAAGACGTGGAGTCAGATGAACTCCAGGTCTCTGGAGGAGGAAGAGGGCATGAGCACAGCTTGGTGGGCTGTGCTTCAAGGACGGTCACAGGTGGCTCAGTCGTAGAGAAGAATTCAGAAGGACTTTTCTTGATTGCACCACGTACTTTAGGGCATTGGTCTGCTACGATCACAGCTGGCATGAAAGAGTAAAATACAGGCTAAGAAAGGAGATCAAAGGGAAGAAGTCACAGAAAGCAAGCAGTGGAGCTAAAAAATAATCCAACTGGTTTAAAGCACAAGATGGACAAATTAATGGACAGAAGGACAGGATGCAGTTGCCCGTGATAGCAGTACACAGGACTCGGTGACCCGGAGAAATCCCTTGCAGCCCTACGACTCATGGCAGGTGAAAGACTGCAAGTGCCTCAAAAACCCGCTCAGGATCACAGCTGAGAAAATTCTCAATTCCTCACGGTTCCTGTCAATTTTCCCACTGCTTGAGCTAATGGGGTTGTACAAAAGCTGTTAGTGACTAGATCGCGTGGACAAGGCTGGAAGAATACAAACACAGCACCCAAAACGGACCTTCCACTGTAAACCTCCCGTTGCCTTATGAGCAAGTGTCCTCAGCCCAGATGGCCAAGATAACCCAAAGCACCTTTTTGTTCTGTTTTAAAAACCCACGTGATACTCGAGAAGTTTCACAGGCAGAGGAGAGGAGGCAGACGTGGTCAGAGAACGAAAGCCCGTGTCCCTGCTGAGGCCCCACTAGCTCCCCCTGCACCCAGCCATAGTCAGAGGCAAGATCCTGGTAGAACATCCCTTCATCAGTTCTTTAGAGTTCAACCAGATTATTTATTTTCCTATAAATTCAACAGGATATGCAAAGCAACAGGAAGAGGAGCGATGCTCCCTATAGGACATGAAATCGAGGGGTGTCGGTTATTTACCTAGAACAGAGGAGGAAACACCCGAATTACAAAGCTAAAACATCCGGATGTATTCCCACATTCATCTCCGGTCACAGAAACGATGGGCCTTATGTTCATTTAAAACTGGCACTTTTTTGGTACAGCTCGGATTTAAGCGTGTTCCTACTAACATTAATTTCACAAAGGCGAAAGGGGAAACGCCACCAATTTATACAGCCACGAGGGAAAACTGCATCTGCTCGATGCCTGTCCTCTACAAAGAAAGCAACAAATTGCTTTGCTTCTTTCTCAGCCACAAAACGTCCGTTTCCCCCCAGTATTGCCCGCGGCTGTCCTGAATGGATGTTTCCAAAGGGTACAGGTTGGGCTCCCTCACCTCGCTGCTGGCAGAGGTGCCACCGGGAGAGGACATATCCTTCAGCAGCCCCAGCTGGAGAGCCCTGCTCCCCCCGATGCCGGCCCGAGAAATTCCCAGTAAATTGTGCCAAGGGACCTGCTGGAGAAATTTCCTCCCCCGGAGAGGACTCTCCGCAGAGTCCTCCTTGGGAAGGAGCAGCGATTTGGCTCACGGCATTTTCCGGTGATGGTCGCAGTCACACCTTGGAAGAACTTAGAGGGGATAAAGCCAGCCAGATAGCCATGACTGCCACGGAATCCAGTGCTTGGCCGCTTAGAGATATATATCTCCACAGTTAGTCGAACATCTCCTCGTTCATATTTCCTGGGCACCAGCATTATACTGTCGAAGCTTAACACACTTCTCCCAAGCAGAAGAGAAAAACCAATCTACCAGGTAAAAATAAACAGCCTCCTGGACTGACTGAAAGCCCACCTACACATGTGGGAATTGTATTAGATGGCCGAGATTACAGGTTAGCGATAGCTGCGCCATAATTAAAGTTGCAAGAGTGTTTTCGGCGTAAAGCTGAATAAACAAAAGGTCGCTAGCACCCAGACAAACCCCAACGTGCCCGTTCCTATTTACACACAGCTTTTACATCCCGAGTGCTTGTATTTGTTGTAGATCACGGGGGCAGAGGGAGAGGGAGTATCCAAAGCGAAGGAAAATCTTTTTCTGGAGAAGTGGGGGAAGAAAGCGAAGAAGAAGATGTGGCTTTTTTTCCTGCAGAGTTGTGAATAAGCGCAGGTGTTCTATATATGCAGTTGTATCTTTCAAAAAAAGAGCTTTAGAGAAATTAATTACATGTCAGAGCCTCTGACAGGTCTTTTAAGAATTATGATACTTTTGAATGAAAACATTATATACTTAAAAAGAAATACCATGTAAATGTCTCTGAGATATTTACATTCAGTGGAGTAATAGTAGAAAAGAATTCAGCTCTATCCGCGGCACGAAGGGATGCTGAACATGCCGTGCTCTTCCTAACGACGACGTCTCCTGCCCTTGCAGGACTTCATTAACTCTCCTGCAGAAGCACAAAGCAGAGTTCAGGGGCAGACGCCAGGAAGGAGCCGCAAAGGGAACGGCGTCTCTCCCGAAGAGCCTTCCTCTCGCCCCTCCGGCTGCAGCCCTGAGCGCACCGCTCCTCTCCCAAGCAAGGCCAGCGCATCCCACGCCTCCTCCTGCGCTCATGTGGGCAGCGAGACCTCTGCAGAAGAAAATATCCCAGTGCTTTCCTATTAGGTTTTGGGGTTGGGTGGGGGTTTTTTGCCCATTTTTTTCCTTTTAGCCCTGACAAAACCTGGGCAGGACATAGGACAGAGAGCTTCCCATGGAGAACGCGTGGTGGGGCAGCGGTCCCGCCACGCGCCAGGAGCCGGTGCAGTGATGCCAGGCTCATCCTTCACTGACCTGAAGGATGCTGTTTTCCTACCAGGTTCTGAAATTCTCGAATCCCTTTTATGCCAGGGATTCCACTTGATCCTTGGGTTTTCACTAGAATTTGATAGCTGGTGGGTGAAGTGATAAAAATTTTCACTTGCCAGCAGATGGGGATGTATTTTACTACTAAGTCTCTAAAAAGAGGTTCTTTAGAAGTCCGTCTCCAAGTAAACCTGTTTTTCCAAGGATTTACATTTTTAGTTAGGCCAAGGGTCTTCGAATTTTGCTCAGCATCATGACAAGAAAAAAAACACAGAGTACACGAGGGTTCCAGAAGAGACAGTGTTGGAAAGGTGAAGTTCGAAAGGCTGAGGGACTTGGGGCTCTTCAGTTTGGAGAAGAGAAGACTGAGAGGGGATCTTATAAACGCTTACAAATCCTTCAAGGGAGGGTGCCAGGGGGATGGGAACAGTCTTTTTCCAGTGGTGCCCAGTGACAGGACAAGAGGGAATGGGCACAAACGTGACCATAGGAAGTTCCATCCGAACCTGAGGAGGGCCTTCTCTCCTGTGCGGGTGGCAGAGCACTGGCACAGGCTGCCCAGAGAGGTGGGGGAGTCTCCCCCTCTGGAGCCATTCCAAACCCGCCTGGACGCCGTCCTGTGCCACTGCTGGAGGTGCCCCTGCTCTGGCAGGGGGTGGCACTGGGGGAGCTCCAGAGGGCCCTTCCAGCCCTCACCAGTCTGGGATTCTGTGATTCATAAGAAAAGGTACAGTGCGAAAGTATCCTCCCACTCTGCCCATCATAAAGTGCTTTTCCACGCTGTGGAAGGGATGTTGGACTTATGAGTTCTGGTTTAAAAGTTATTTTCCCAGGAAAATCTCATGAGGAAATCGTATCTCCCAGCATTTCCCCAGGCTCTTCCTACCAAAAATGGTGAGCACGTGGGAGAAAAGGCCAAGTGAAGGCGAAATAGAAAACAAAGGAGGCCTTTGTGGGTCAATCCCACATCTAAAACCCTTCAAGAAGTTTGACAGAGTCAACGCTAGCTGAGAATAGATTCGGCAACCTAAGTATAAATACAGATAAAAGCCTCCAATTAGGAATAAATCTGGGGAAAGAAATGAAGTTGATAAAAAAAAAAGAGCTTGCAGAGAAAATGGAGAACACAAAACCCATGAAAAGAAGAAACAATTTAAGAACTAGTGTGTTCCCAGAAGGTGTAAAGGATGGATGGCTTGTTAATATTCATAGCAAGCCTCCCCTTCTTCCTCAGCTGAAAGCAGATGCAACAATTATCGCAGAGCCCGAGCCCCAACTCCAGCAGACCCCGAGATATGATATGAAGATCAGACTATTTTAGAGCCGACTCTGAAATAAATGACAGTTTCTGACCTTACTCTGGGAGGACACAAGGTGCAAGTGTTTCAAGACCTGTCACAAACAACTTTAAGGAAAAAGGAAGGAAGTGAACAAAATTATAGCCTTCCTGACAAAGCACACGTAAAATACAGAAGGAGCTTTCTCTGTAAATGTATTCTCACACATCGAGAACAGCAGTATATCATAAAGGGAAAAAGGTGGCAATTAAAATCCTTGAGAAGCTGAAACGCATGAGGGAATGTCTGAAATACGGCGTATTTCAGCATAATCCTGTACCGTACTAGGGAAAGGATGGCTGCTAAACCCGAAAGACGAGAGTACCAAAATGCAAGTAAAGGGAGTGAAAAATCATTGTCCAGAGAAGTTATTGAGGCCCCACCCCTGGAGGTGTTCAAGGCCAGGCTGGACATGGCTTTGGGCAACCTGGTCTGGTGGGAGGTGTCCCTGCCTATGGCAGGGGGGTTGGAACTCGATGACCTTCAAGGTCCCTTCCAACCTAAACCATTCTATGATTCTATGATCACCGCACTACGGGTGTGCAAGGGACGGTGTGAGATGGGGCAGTAACTGGGGAGAGGGGGAACCTCGTGGGGAAAAAAAAGTCCAAGTAGTAATGCAGAGAACAGAGAGAGCAAGAAAACGGATGCGAGAAAAGGATGGTCTCAGTGCAACAGCAAAGGACACGGCCATGGATGAGCACAGCTCAAGGCCATGTCCCAGGGACGGCAGTCAAGAACCTGCTAGAAAGTTCATGACGCAGGTAAGGAAGAAACAAACATCCCTCTTCACATCCCTCTTCACCAGCGGAGGGATGAATTTACACCGTAGGGACAGGGAACTTTTCCCATGGGAATACTGAGGGTGAGGAAATGCAGGAGCCCAGGTAGGCTCACGAGGGTTTCAGTGAGCGCACCCAATTTTAGGGTCAAGAAGCATAAAGAGGATTCCTGGCTACCAAGAGCAAGGGAGGACTATCAAGAAGAGTCGCTGCGTTTCTTTTTGGTCATCAAAAGAGGCAAAGGAAATTAAGCAATAATTAGTGTCACCAGCTGCGTAGTTTTGAAAAGCTGAGGCAAGCTGAGGGCTAGATTCATCTGAAAATGAAAAAGAATGCCAACTTTGTTTTAGGTGTGACGGCCTAAAGTTAAAACATTTCTATAATGATGAAAAGAGATGAATAGCCTTATCCAAAGAAAGACGGTTTCACACTCGACGACAGACGGAGCCGGTATTAAGCCGTTGGTACAAGGCTATTAACGAATCAGTGATGAAATCTGTCACAGGTATAGCTGCCACCTTGCTCCCCAGGACGGGCTTGTAATTTTTATGAGCTAAATACATCCTTTCTGTCTTCGCAGGCAGGCTGCTAGAGGAGGACTTCTGGTCCACCCTGACCAAAGGTCACCTCAGAAGAAAATTACCAGCAGCAGCCATCCAGCCAGGGCGAGCGCCTTCTTTTTACAGCTTATTAGGATTACTCGTATATTTAGAGAAGCAGAAGTTATCTTCGTCTGGGATGGGATGAGGGGAAGGCAAGAGAGGATTTTAGGGATTTCCTAAACTTAGCTCTTGATACATCAAGACTGTAAAGAACGGAAGGAAAGGGAATATTTGTTGGAAGAGCAAGACCTGAATGTATCTGAAAGAGGAAGAACCCTGATCTCACTTCTCCACGGCACAGGCACATATTTTAGGACTTGATACGCTCTATATAGCTCCATAAGGGTCATAAATCAGATGGTCTCATTATTTTCTAGCAGACCTGACTTCGGTAGATGGGAACTCAAGCTATAACCAACACTCGGGAACAGCACACAGCTACCCTCTGCTGCCTCTCAGCACAAGATATAGGCTGAGACTTTCAGGAGTACCTAAGAGCAAACCGATAAATTGCTATGGGAGGCTGGCAAGGCCATGAAGAGAGCGAGTAGCTCATTAACAAGGCTTATTAACAAATCATAAGAACACAACCCACTACCAGCAGCAATAAACGAAAAAGCAGAACAAGAGTCAAAGCAGAGCAGCCCAGGATTGAGGCCCCTCCAACCCCGGGGTTCGAAAACTGGCAGAGCGATCCTAAAACATCACCCAATACTGGAAATTAGAGGTAAACTAACTGTTGTGCAAATTTGTAAGGCAAATAAACTTATTCTCTGAAATAATTCCTAGGTGAGCCAAACAAACTAAAAAAAAAGGATGTAAATCCTTTTTATAAGAGATACTAAGGAAAACAGATGTTTTTCTTGGGAGAAAAATTGGGCGCTCTTGGACAAGTTTAAAAAGAATCTCCTCTCTCAACTGTCTATTTTAGGTTGTGTGAGAGGTAAAACCTGCCTGAGCCAGAAACACAAGAGAAAGTCCCTAAACGAGCCCCCAAGGGATGAGGAAGCAGATACCGACACTTATCCAAAGAGCGATAAGCAAACAGATCCACGTTGGTTTACAGCTGAATGTTAAGGGCTCTGAAATGTTTTAATGGCTCTGATTAATTAGATTGTGCATGGAAGAGATACTTCCTCCCACTGGAAGGGACAGAAGAGAGCTGTAAACATACAGGTGACAGAATGTACCAACTTTCTGTCCTATAGACTCACTTCATCAGTAGATGTCAATGTTGAGCGTTGGCCGCAGATGGCCACGCAGGGTCCGAGTTGGGTGCGCGACTCCCGATCACTCAGGAGTCATTGTAAGCAGACAAACTGCTGACAAAATTAAGAGAGCACTCAATGCACTACATGATGCACTACCGCATCCTGGGCTGCATCAGAAGCAGTGTGGCCAGCAGGGCGAGGGCGGGGATTCTGCCCCTCTACTCCACTCTCGTGAGACCCCACCTGGAGTACTGCATCCAGCTCTGGAGTCCCCAACATAAGAAGGACATGGACCTGCTGGAGCGTGTCCAGAGGAGAGCCACGAGGATGATCCGAGGGCTGGAGCACCTCTCCTACGAGGAGAGGCTGAGAGAGTTGGGGCTGTTCAGCCTGGAGAAGAGAAGGCTCCGGGGAGATCTTATTGCGGCCTTTCAGTCCCTAAAGGGGCTACAGGAGAGCTGGGGAAGGACTTTTTACTGGGGCATGGAGTGATAGGACGAGGGGGAATGGCTTCAAACTGGAAGAGGGCAGGTTTAGATTGAACATTAGGAAGAAGTTTTTCACTGTGAGGGTGGTGAGGCACTGTCCCAGGTTGCCCAGAGAGGTTGTTGAGTCCCCATCCCTGGAGGTGTTCAAGGCCAGGCTGGACGTGGCCTTGGGCAGCCTGGTCTGGTGGGAGGTGTCCCTGCCTATGGCAGGGGGGTTGGAACTCGATGAGCTTCAAGGTCCTTTCCAACCTAAACCATTCTATGATTCTATGATAGTTATGAAAATAACGTTCAAGATACCATAGCAAAGTCTCGGGCCAAACTGAACGGGAGAATGGCAATAAGAAGTATTTTTCTTTAGAGATGAGTTGAGAATTTCCATTTTTGCTTTGTCGAGAAGAGCTGGCGTCGCTGCGCTAGCACGTGGGGTTGCCTCGATGGGGTTTATGTTACCAAGCGGGGTCCCCACTGCTGCTGCTGCCCCGTGCTCCGCCTGCCGACCTGCCGGCCCTCACAGACAGACAGAAGAACGGCTGCCCAAAGCCAGCCCGCAACAGTGCTTTTTGCCTTTCCTCCTTAAAAGCAGTTGTATTCCAAACATGTAGTTTTCACTCAATCTCCGGATATAAAGTTAAGATAAATCAGAAATGTTAAGGGCCTGCATTTCTGAGAAAATTAGGCCGGAATGATTAAAAACCCCAACTCTCATAAATCTGCAAAGGTTGACAATTCAGCGCGATACCGGGGTATTAACCTTACAAAAACACGAGGACCTCTCCAAAGCTAATTATGTATCAGGCCAGTCTGAAATAACAAAAGCCATTAAAGAAGAGTTTGGGATGGAGATTTCTTGATGGGCAGAACTGCTTCATTTAAATGAACTTATTACCAAAAAGTCTCTTTCTGCTGCAGTATTTACGGATAGGTCTACAAGACAGTATCTTAAAAGCTTAGCAAACTCTTCCCGTGAACCTAATCAGGAAATATGAGAGACCAAGGTCAAGCACATTAATATTACAGAAGCTTACTAAGAGAGGGGATGTTTCACAGTCCCTTGCACACTGGATATTATCAAATAACTCAGCTGAAGAATGGTGTGTGGAATTTTGTTTAAAGATACGGATTAATACGGAGCCAGAGCAGCACGAGGAAATGGATTTCGCAGAGGTACACTGAAGAAAAGACTCAGTCCTAAACTTTACGATTACCTCTTTTTTTGACTTCTTAAGGTTCCCCATCAGAAATATTCTCTTCTCGTCCCTGTTAACCACTGGGTTTAAAAAAAGAAGAAAGAAAAGAGGATTTTTTTTTTTTTCTGTACAAATTTGTAATATATTAAAGTTTGGACTAAGGAGGGCAATTAAGCTGGCTGGTGCTAGAGGAGGATATGAAAGCTCATCAGGATATTTGCAGTAACCCTAGTGGGGTAAACATTTCTCTTTTCTAATATCCTCAAATTAGAAATTTTATAGGAAAAAAGAAATCTTAGCAAAGCTCATTTGTCTCTTATTAGCAATTAGCCAACAAGGACTCAGGATAAAAAGTGTTAATTTCTAAAGTATACATAATTTTCATAAAAGCACAGCTCGGAAGACCAAACAAGTGAGTGCTTGGCTTAGGCACAGGAAGAAATTAAGCGCGAGCAACGGGAGGAAGGGCTCCTTCCTCCTGTATTTTCGCTGCATCGGTGATAAAATGCTAAAACGCACGCCATCGTCGGCTTTGAGAAACCAGGAAAGCAGGCTGCTAGGAAAGAGGCAAAGGTGAGGGACCCCCTGAAAAAGGGGCGACGTTCCTCAGGGATGTGGAAGACAAAAACCCCTTAGCCACTAAATCCAAGTTCCTAGCCAGATCCTTTGAATATTCATGAACAACTTGGAGTTTTATAAGGATTTTTCCTTTTTATACACATATAAATGACTATATTGATAGCAGATGGGCTCTTCCATATGATTTCCTTTTTAAACTTCCAACTTCATGCAATTCCTGCATATTCCTTGGGCTGGGAGAGGAAAGCCTGCGCTTTTAGCTCCGGAGTACAAACCTGGGGTTACTTCTGTTCATTTGCTTTTGCTTTCCAAACCTTTAATTACCCAACCGGGTAGCAGCTCTTAAATACATCATCATCATCATCATCAGTTTTTTCATCCACCTGGGTGTATTGGGTCTGCCAGGCAAGGCGAAGCTAAAAGTGACTTACACTTATAGAAACTATACGGTACTACTGACTCTGCGCCCATTTTCATAACAGAGTGAGTAGTTTCCCATGGCTGACACAGTTACACCACCAAATTTTACGGGTAAAATAGCTTCAGAGTCTCATCCCGCGATGCGCATCTGAAAGAGCGAACGCTTCTGACTAAAAAGGGAATAAGGGGTAGGTAGGAAAAGCAAATGATCAAAACACTTATCACGCCGAGAATAGAATTTATTAGGGCTGATAAGGAGTCTGGAATTGATGACAATTATAAGATACCATCCCTTTGTAGCTAATAATTCAGAAAAATGACGGATTATTGGAGGAATAATACGTGATCATTTATTTAAAGACTGATTATAATGTGTACGCTGGAGGAAGCAGAGTTAAGGCTGTATGAACGCTGACATTTGCGGATGGTTATACCTTACCACTCAAATGCAGAGATTTACTAGCACCCTATTTAGTTTTAAAACACATTGGCTGGTTTAGTTTATAGGGCTCCTGCGTTTATAAAACAGCAAGCCATTTTACAAGGCCATTTTATACGCACTCTACTTTTCCTCCACTTTCCTATTCAGGTTTAATAAATCTGCCAACATTTGCCTTTGAGAACCAGTTCATTTATTTAAAATGCCCAAACAACCCCATCCACGACTCCGCATGCCTTAGCAGTTCACCCAATTAGACAAAAGCGTCAATTAAATATAAAGCTACGTCTCTTAATTTTCGCTTGGGAAGATTTTGGGTTCAGCCAAACGCTGAGGGCGATTTCTGAAGGCAAAATCCCGCACTAAGAGAGACTGCAGCTCCTAAGATATCGGTCCAAATCTCCATCCGTATCCAGGTAACAATCTGGAATGCTGATATTTAAGAGGAAAAATATCTGGACAGCTGCCCCAGCTCCCTGGGAAGCGATGTTTAGTTAAAGTCTTGGATATCACTGAAAGAAGATGTGGAGATGTCACACTGCGGCTGAAGCATTTTTTCAAGCGCTGAATTATTCACCCGTGAATCTCAGATGTGAAATCCAAATGCTCCGGTACTGCCCTGGCTTTAGACAATGTCTAATTCCTTTCTGTGCCACTGCAGGGTCTCTTCATCAGCTTTCTTTCATCTATAATCACAGCCAGGTCATGGATTATTAGTCATATTCACTGCAGAATTCAAACCCCGCTACACCAATCAACCAGCCCGGGACTTCCGAAACGCTCCCCCCGCGTTCATAACGGCGCGGTCGCCGCCACGGCGGAGGACCCCAACGCTCCCGGCGCTGGTTTACCGGGGGCACGAAGGGGTACAAACGGCAGCAGGCATTTGCCCGAGAAGAGCGAGCCGGAGCTGGGGAGAGGCCACCAGAACAACCTGCTCTGCCCGCCCGTCCCACCGCATGGCTGCCGGCAGCTCCGGGCACGGCGCGGGAGATGCATCAGGGCCGGCGTTCGTACGGCCCTACGGCACCAGGAAAGCCAGCTCGCCGCCGCCACGCAAGTCGGAAACTTGAGTTATTTTTTTCCATGCACAGTGCCCTTTCCTGGCACGTGAATTCCTTCCGTTTAGGAATGGAAGGAAAAGCCTTTTGGTGCTTTGGGCTCATCTTCCACAAGAAGATGAGGAGCACTGCTCTTCACCCACCACGGTGCCCGGCGGAGCTGCCAGCACACCATCCTCCTGGGGACCGGGGACCCTTCATCAGCTGCCACCAGCCTCAGCAGTCCCCCGGTGACTGCAGCAGTCACGCGTCGCCCGGCCACGCACGGGCCACCGGTCCCAGCGATGCTCCGCAGGTCCCGCAACCATCTCCCCTCCCCAGCATCCATGATTTCCCTTTTTGTTAAACTCTTTTTGTTAAACTCAGAGGAAGTCAATACGTTTCCCCATTCTTTTTCCATGCAAACATAGCAGGAAGAAAAAAAAATAATCATAAACAAAGGCATTTATCAGCTTTTGCTGGAGGTGTTACTCTGCATATTGAGCCGCACGCCTGCAATTGTTTCATTAGGAGGACCTCAGTTATGTTTGCAACGCTAACAAGTCTTGGAGAACAGAGGAAAAAAATACTACGGGCAATGCCGCAGCAAAGATAAATAGGTAAACATCCTATGCCTGACATTAGTTAATACATCACAGCTTTATTCACTTAGGGCAGCCGTGAAATCAATTCTTCAGTAAAAATAAAATATTTGTATCCAAATCTGCGCTCGCAATACGAGTGAGGCAGGGAGCGAGGTACCGGGGAGGGAAACTTTGTCTTTGCGGTACGTTTTAAGCCCGCTGATTTGTCTTTGCCCAATGCAAAGCCCTGCTAAGTACTCTGTTTGCCACAAAACATGATTTTTGTCATTTTTCCTCAAAACTAAACTGTCTGTTTTTTTTTT